>CM017567.1:36554419-37154419 GCA_007844125.1 Sinonovacula constricta
GAAACCTCATACAGATAGTATCAACGGAATGGAAATGTCATTTTAGAGAGTGTTCGTGTGGTGTTATCGCATATTATGTTAGTATAAATAGATACAACTTTTCTTACAAAAGTAGACAGGCAACATGCCGCGATCATATGTTGAATTTAACAGGGTTTAAAATATGACAGTGCGGTGTATATATTTAAGTTGATGATGTGACATCCTATTGCGTTGACTTGAGACCATTTTTAGATTTCAGCATTTGCTGAATACAAACTGAAAGATGCGCGTATATAAAATGAAAGTTTTATACATGCAAGCAAACCTGATTAAAAGTTAAATATAACTCTAATGCAATATGTATGGTAAGTTGGCGGGTAACTAACCAGTGTGTGTTTTATTACTCAACGTGTAAACCTGTTAGTAGTATAATATATCCGACCGACCTACATTACCAGACAATATGATTTTGTAGTGGTGCGGGGGCGGGGTGGAATATTTTTTCTTGGTTCAGTAAAGAAAAACTGTTTTGAATTTACTTTTTACTTTTTGTCCATTTTTGATCATTTTTATGTCTTAAATACCAATAAACAATGTTTATCATTTTACGCAAAATATATCAAACATTCTATTATTGCCTTTTAACTTTGACAGATAAGTGTCAATAGAATTAAGTTACGTCGTGCTGGGAAACTATGAGATAGAATGTACCGTATTACACTGGTTTAATCCTTGCCTAGAGAAGAAATGTTTATGAAATCAAAATACTGAAAACACTGTTTAAATACGATCTTTCTAGGATTATTTTAATGGAATACGCATAACATTATAGAAATAAGTAAGAAGTACCGATAAATAAAACGTACATACTATTTTAATTAATTAATAAATTTCAATATATTTTTTTATATTTTTATCTATGAACTTCTAGTACAATCTGAATATATAAAGATATGAAAATAACGATATTGATGCTATATATTTAACAAAGCAAAAGAACAGAAGTGTGGGTCTTTGCCTTTAAATATACGTTGAAACTGTTGTTAAAATCCTAGCTACTGAAACAGGTGATATGTGTACACCTTACTCTCAAATAATCTAAGTGAAATTAAGTTTAAATAATACTTTTCTTCAATATGAAAACAATGGCTTCATTTTATAGCTCAAGTAAGTACACATTTTGCGTCACTGTTTCTTTGTTTAATTCAAATTTTGGTAGTCGGATTTCTAGCTTCACAAAACTTTTTTTTCTACGATATACATATTTTATATCATGCAAAAGAATTTAGTTAAAAATCTGTATGTCAATTACATTTTTTTTTCAAAAAGGGTTTAAGTCTAAAGATGATGAATTGAGTATTTTATTCACTGTAATATATTGTATGTGTCGGAGAACGTTTTGATAAACTGTTATGATGACAAATAAATAATATCTAAAGGTGGTGCTTGTCTATAATTGGCGGCAGATGGGGACATGATTTCCTCTAATGTTGACTTCTTATGGGCTATATTTTTTATCGCAATTAACCTTCGGCGTAACTGATGGCGATGTATTAACGTTAACACATTCTTCTTTTCCGTGGTGGAAAGAATTGTTGTATTACTGGGTGAAACTAGCCCGCATTTTCTCTACATGTGGTCTTCACGTCAGTGTTAGTGATGGTTTGTCTGTCAGTGAGTGTTTTGAATGTTTGTGCGTTGTGCGTGCGTGCGAACACACGTGCTTGTTGTGATGTGAGCATTTGTGGGTGTTTTAAACAAAAGTTTTTTTACCAAAAACATATATTTATTATTGAATATAAATGAAAATCAGCCTTTAAACGCTTGAAAGATACATCTATAACATGTCTGAGAAAAAAATAAAATTACTTTGCCAATTAAAATGTATTAGGTTAGAAATATGTTTAGATCAATATATTATATAAAAACATTATTACAGTTAAAAAAAACGTCATAATATAATACAAAATTATTTATAGTTATAGGAACAACTATTTCATATATCAAAGCAAAATAGAAAACTAATAGTTTCATATTATCCATGTTGCTGTCAGCTGGTAATGATTATATAAAACCATAACTTCTAATAACCAAAAGTCTAATATTGTCTATTACACTTAATAATTCGGGGGTATATTGTTGTTGTCGAAACTATCTATATAAAGTTTTTGACATCGCAAAGAAAAAGTACAAGGCAAAATCACAGAAATGGAAGAGGCAGAATTAAATTGTGTTGCTAAGATATATCAGAACAAGTCTTTCATTTAAGGGTTTGAATCACAAACCTACATTATATAATCTTGGAATGCAGAAATGATTAGACTTCATAAGTTGATATTTCTATTCAACCTTGTACAGTTCTAGTGATCCAATAGTTGTCCATTTTGACTCTGCCTTCATCAGACGAATACATTATTCCTTTTTATCATTTGTCATTTTAATTCTGCCTTCATTAAGCGAATACATTATTCCTTTTTATCATTTGTCATTTTGACTCTGCCTTCATTAAGCGAATACATTATTCCTTTTCATCATATGTCAATACTGCTCTAAGTTCAATTAGAAATAAATTAAAAATACATACATTTTCTGTGGATGCCGCTAATACGTTATTGTGAAAATGAATGCATAGCAATTTTCAATGATTGTCCACAACATTTAATTTGATACTAAAAGATTCTACAGTGAAAATATAGGTAAATCTCTGACAGCATATTTCACGCACGGATCTTAAATAATAGCTCTACAATTGCAGGCTCTTAAAAAGTGATGTGTTATAAATATATATTGACATTTTGGAGAAGGACTTAGTCGTGGAAGGTCTTCCTGCTGGTTTGAGGTGCGCCGGTGGTTCTACCCAGACATTTGTTTGGGGTCTTCCTCCACCAATTAGCTGGAAGTCGCAATAATGGCCGTGATGGTCGCTGAGATATATTTTAAAAAAGAAACATATTGACTGTTATTACTGCTAGTAAATTCGTCTTTTTTTATGTAAAGTGTATACCAGAGGAATTAAAGAGTGGAACATATAAAAAATTGGACTGGATTGAATTAGCCGGCATTTTTGCCGATACTGTGGTGCGACATTTCTATCATTATAGCACAGGGGCACTTATGAGGTGCCCAGGGACTGAACCCGGCCGGTCTATTATACCGACACCGACGAGTCAGGCGTAATGCTGTCCCCTCAGCCCCGAGCGTTGGGAGGGAAGCCACTACTACCAACTTTAAAGTCTTTGGTTTGACCCGGCCTGGGTTTGAACCCGCGACCTCCCAATCCGCAAGCCAACGCTCTACCACCTGAGCTATTGCAGCCGGAACATGTAAGACAAATTGGTCAAAGGAAGTAGAATCATGCTGGCGATTAAATTGTTATGTAGCATTCATATTATTGTTTCTAGTAATGTAAAAGGGGTCGTCAAATGTAGAAAAAGCTTTAGACATATAGTATTAATATTTTACCTGAAAAATATCAGAAAATTCTTTCTCGACTGACTAAACCTAAAGTAGAGAATAAAATATTTACATTTATTTTTAATAATTATGCGATGTTTTTATAAAAAAGTACTCTCAGAAAAAAATATACACAATATTTCCACAAAAATATTATTGGTACTTCTTACTCACGAGGAATATATTATGACCAGAAGCAAATAATTCAGTTATCAGTGGCATAAACTCCATAGTATAAGACATTGAAGAAAAAGAACATATTAAATTGTTAGGAAGGCCTGGACCTTGGTACAAACATTGCATCTGTGTATTTTTATAATTATTTGAGAAATATACATAAAAATACACCTAAAAACTGCTTGTAAAGCTGCATAATTTAATAAAAAAATATAGTACACGGTATTTTTCACCAACATTTTCGAGCCGTTATTTCATCTTTTCATTGTAGAGCGCTAATCATTGCCTTTCTCAATATGTGAATTGCCACGACTCACTATTTTCTGCGATTTTACAATTACGGATTGCAAACACTAATTAACAGCTAAAATAACTCACGTATGCAAAAATTAAAATTGTCAAATGTCGACATATTTTAATATCTACCAACGCCTTTCGGAAAGATACCGGTTCGAATCCCACCAGATTAAAAAAAAAATCTGTTTTGTCTGTGTTTGTGTGTGTACGTGGATGACAGTGCCTGCGTGTTTTTGTGCGTATGTGTTTCAAGTTTTAGTATGTGTTTTATTATCCAGTTGCACGGAAAGTGTTGATCGCATATAGTGATTTGGATTTAAAAACATAATTTTAAGTAACAACTTAACAGCTTTTGAAAAGTAGTGCGAATTTGTTTTATTTTCTAGTTTATTTAATGCCAAACTATTTAAGTTAATTTGAAGTAGTTATGTGAAATTGAATCCGTTTTTTATAAAAACCTTCAGAGCGTGTGAATTAAGTTGTGTTTAAAGATTACAAGGAACACCAAGGTCGCTTTAGATCATTTCTGTTTCAGTTCATTCGTGCTTCTTCGATTAATCCGCTTTTCATTAACGTGAAACATTCTAATCAGCTTTAATAACACGTAAATTGCTGTTTTATTTATCAAGGGCTACCTGTTTTAATATAATTTTTCTGTTTAATTTCAAGATAGGTTAAAGTCTGATATACACATTGTTGAAAAAGAAGGCAAATAATGATATAACCATTTCATTCCAAATATTCAAATATCTATTACGACTGTAGTAAAATAACCTATATCTAAGATATCATATTTAATAAATATCGCAAACACTATAACAATGACTAGATATGTGGTATAAATGTGGCATGAGATGAAACATTGAGCGTAGCAATTTTGAAAGCTGAATTTCGTGCCACTTTTATTTTCCCTACATTTAAATTAAAACTATTCATGTAATAAAATCACACAGCGTGTGATGCACTTTAGAAATTTCAGAGAGACTGAAAGGTTTTGGTTTCATCTTACCTGAACTCAAAAGATTACAAGAAGGCCTATTTAAGGCCTTTACTTCTTGAGATGGATGTGATAGGATTTGCTGGCAATTTTGCCGATACAGTACAGCGACACTTCTATCATTATAGCACAGTGGCACTTATGATGTGCCCAGGGATAGAACCCGGCCGGTCCATTATACTGACACGGACGAGTCAGGCGTAATGCTGTCCCTTAGCTCCAAACGTTAGAAGGGAGGTCACTACTACCAACTTTGGTTGACACGCCCGGGGTTTGAACCCGCGACCTTTCGATCCGCAAGCCGACGCTTTATTTCTTGTTTGCTTGAATAGAATGTATGGATTTTAATACAGAAACCTGCAGGCATTCTTGTAAACTTGCTAGAATTCTTCCGGTCGTTTATTTGTTGGGTTTTTCGTCCCACCAGCAGTAATTCAGTTATCTGGCGATGGTGTCCACTTGAAGCAAATGTAGTGATGTCTTCATTGTGTATAGCATGCAGTGAACACCATGATTTCACACCTACATTATCACATTATCCTGACACCGGGCCAACCAGTCGTGGAAATACATTTATAGTTGCTTGAGCGTTGGTTCTATACCACTACCATTTTTACGACTTTGATATGTCGCGGCCCGCGTTCGATCCCGTGGTCTCCCGTACCTGGAGCCGACTCTCTACCGATTGCGCTACCAGGTACGGTCATTCTGGGATGGGATGGTATTTGCCGGCATTTTTGCCGATACTGTGCAACGACATTTCTATCATTATAGCACAGGCCGGTCCATTATACTGACGACCGAAGAGTCAGGCGTAATGCTATCCCCTTTAGCCCCGAGTGTTAGGAGGGAAGCCGCTACTACCAACTTTAAAGCCTTTGGTTTGGCCAGGCCGGGGTTCGAACCCGCGACCTCCCGATCCACAATCTGGGTCATTCTGGCACTGGTTGATAATATAGTATATACTGGACACAGAGGCAGCCATATCCTTAAAGACCTAATTTCAACGACAATTTAATATCTATTTATGTTTTAGCCAATCCCTATAACAGGCCTCAACATGTTTACCGGGGGATAATTTTCTATTTGAATACCACTGTCTTTATGCATGTGTGCCTGTTGTATTCAATTATATTGAGTGGCATAATATTCAGCATGTGTGTCTAGTTTCCAGTGAGAAGATGAAGGATATAAATCTCTTTGTTGGAAAATTCGAAGAGACAAAGGGCTTAATGTAAATTTCAAAAGTTAAGCCATGATTTATGACTGGTACATATCAACGTAGTGTTTAAAGATTGAAGCCGACAGTACAAGGAAGTAAATTGTTTTTATACATGCCACGTTAAACAATTTAATACACAGAAACGACTTTTGCCAATGATGAAATTAATGTGTATGTAGCAAGTCTACAAAATTTTTCGGTTCAGATTTCCCAATTAAAATGTTCAGGGCGAGGGACGTAATGTTAGAACGTCTTCCAGCTGGCCAGCTGGCCGGTGGTCCTACCCTGACATTTGTCTTCCTCCGCCAAAACAGCTGCACGACGCTATAATGATCACAATTGGTCGCTGCGATGAATCTCAAAAACATAAAACGAGAACTGAATTTTCTTGGCAAAAGAAATCTAATAACACTATATGAAAATAGAATTTAACACTTTTGATGGAGTGACAAGATTATAGCATGAATATTTTTATTGTGTAGTTTTATTGGATATTTGTAGATTTTGACTCAACAAGTGGCGTTCGCTTTGTGAATGGTTTGTGATTTTAAAAAAAAAATACAACTACACTATATATTTTATAACTGTTGGTTTCAACGGAACAAATTCAAAAGCATATCTGAACGCATTCTAATATTTGGCGGAAATACCCTGTTTTAGATGGTCATATTTACTTTGTTACGACTTACTTAAGAGATTATCTCGCTTGTTAAGCGATTCGTTCATACAAAACTTTAAAAAAATAACACAGAACTGAATTTATAGTATTTAAAGCTACGAAAAACACACTTTTATATACTTCAATGATTCATAATATTTTCAATACACACATACAAGGTATGAGCATATAGTATAAATTTGGTAATTTTTTATTTTAGCTCTTATTCATTTATTGTAACTTATTACGGTAAGGCAATATTTTACAACAAGAGAAATAAGCATTGACTTGTAAATAATGAAACCCTAGAATTACTACTACAAATGAGACTTGATTGTAATTTTAGGCAAAAAAAAGACCCGTACACTCTCGTAAATTATAGTGGTTCTTGATCAAATACTTGATATTTTTCCATGGAAAGAAGTTTTTTTCTTTTCAAAAACAATGGCTTGTTATGATGATTTTAAGTGCATGTGGCATGCATTATTTGAGTGATTTAGACCTGTTTCCCCAGTGTTCTTCCAATTAAATCATTCAAACAATTTATAATTTAATGTATTAATCTGATTAAACAAGTATTTATGTGACATTTGATATAATATCAAAGATAAAATGTTATAATAAATTTAACATATTTATAAAGCTACACATTTTTGTAAGGGAAAAGAACACGATAAGAATATTATTCTTTCGTTCTTATCCCCATATATTGTATAACATGTTTTGTAAATGTTTGTTTTTTTCCAAATAAAATATGTTTAAACCAAAGCTACACATTGTCATTAATGTGGATATTTGATTAAATAATAAGTTTAGCAATGAATAAATCATTTGTAGAATCTGTGATCAAAGAAATACAGTGTATTTTATTTAGGTATAGCTTTGCTATCGCTTTTCTCATCATGGTTTAAACCAAATGGCCGCATCATCTCACTCTAAAACAATCAATCAGTCGATGCGCTTTTTATTCTTGACGTGTAACTAGCAAAGCTAGAAGAATTCCACAAAATAAAGCCTTGATACTAAAGATGGAATAATATCCGGTGAGACCTAATTGTAGACATAACTGTATACGCATGCGCATACGACAATGGAATGTTGACATTTACTTAGCGTCCACATTAGCTTTAATAAGAAATCGTATTGATGCAGAAGATACTTAGCTGTCCAACTTAATGCCAAGAAGGAGTCAGTTTGCTTTATATAAATATTTGGGGATGTTTTAGCTTTATTTTTCTATTATTGTTTCTTTATAATTAAATGTGCATGTATACTATCATTTTTATTTAATGTCTATGGTGTCATAGTGTGCAAATTTTCATTTGTTTATCATTTCTTGTTATTATAAATACATATTTCTTTCTGTTTTATCTTTGGTATCAGTTTATGTTAAGTCCCATTTTCTATCTATTGATTGTGTTTATAACAATATTTGTCACATAACTTGACGTGTTTCATTCAGTAAAACCCATTGATTATGCTCGATAACCCACTTTTGGGACTAGGATTTGCCGGCATTTTTGCCGATACTGTGCAGCGACATTCCTAACATGATAGCACAGGGGCACTTATCAGGTGCCCAGGGACTGAACCCGGCCGGTTCATTATACTGACACCGACGAGTCAGGCATAATGCTGTCCCCTTAGCCCCGAGCGGAAGCCACTACTACCAACTTTTAAGTCCCTGGTTTGACCCGTCCGTGGTTTAAACCCACGACCTCCGATCCGCAAGCCGATGGTCTACTACCTGAGCTATTGCGACCGGTCACCCACATTTGTATTGGTGAACTGATAAATACACTTCATTGTTTTGTTCACTGAATACTGAAAACATAACAAATTAGATGTCACGATGAGAAAATCGGCAGAGGAATAATGTCAAATTGCGATATGTAAAGATGCAATGCAAAAGACAAAGCATTTTGTTGACTGATGAAAGCAATAGTTAGACAAAAGCATCGTTTGTTTCCTATAGAAAAATTAGCATTTCATTTTATTGTCTTTGGTCATTTGGAAGAAATTTTATCAAAGGAGTTCGTTTTTAAAAGGTTCGAATTGAAACGATTGGTGTAAGTATGACTAGTTTTTTGTACGATGTCAATAAAAGCAATCGAAAAAACATTCATCATTATATTTTACAAGTTGACCGAGTTATTTTCATTCAATTAATGAAGTTTTCATACAAAATTGTATATTAAAATCATACCCATAGATTTCATTATTTTCCAATTAATTTAAGTTAACATAAGTATTTGCCATGCCTAAATGTCAAGTAATATTTACATAAACCTCAACCATTTACACGTTTTCGTCAATAATGTATAAGTGTATTTTTATACTTCAGAGATGATACGGCATTGTATTTATCTCGTGAAACCGATGGATCACTCACCTAACACTTCATAAACAGTTCGTATACAGTACAATATAATCGAGTCAGTGGCAAAGTTATTCTTACAAAATGAAATCTGCAACAAATAGAATCGATCATTTCAGTAAGTTTGATTAAAAGGTTGATTGATGTGAAGCTGGCTTCAAATTCTATGAAATGTAATTGAAGTAAATACTGATAATAGGCTGCTAGCAAATGTTCAACAAAATTTGTCGCAAATCTGTTTCAACCAAAATAGAGTATCTTATTTTTGAAACGTAAATTATGAGGCTGGGAGTCTAATTTTGAATATTTAATCCAATACACAGACTAGGAGCGCAAAACGTTGACCAAAATAGCTTATTTTAAAGGCTTTAATTCTTGAGAAATTCAAGCAAAGTATTACTATATTAGGAAGAAAACTTACCCGGTAACAAGTCTAATAAGGTTTGTTTAAAAGTTCCAATCCCATATGGTGCCTGTGTGTTATGAATGATCATTGATGGGAATATGCACGCACAAAGGAATCGTCAGTGAAACGCGCTTTTTTAATGTAAACCTAATGCTTTTTATTGCAATTACTGTTTGGTATAAAAGGTGACTTTACGTCCAGTAATATATGCTTGAAGTATCAAGCCAGTATACGGCCATCTTACTTGACAGAGAAAAGTAGTATACACACAAGACTGCAACAAATATCTTATAAAATGCTGGTAGTGTATTTTAGTGATATAAATGGGATACATGATTTCAAATCATTATAAGCTACATTTGAAAACAAATATGGCTGACTTTTATGACATATCTTGTTTATGACCTCACAGTTCAGTTATTGAGGGGTTTTTTTAAATCACCGATGACCTGTCGTTCTAATTATGCGATATTGACATATAACGTATCAATGATACATGTGAAAATAGGAATTGCCGAATGTTTTATACTGGAGATGCGCTCTAGCTTCGGTTTCCCAAACTGCAGATTTAAGACTAGCACTTAATTCGAAGAAATAGAACTTGAGAAGTAAAGTAAGAATGTATCGCTAATTGTATCGTCGAAACAACAGTATTTCAATTATCTGAAATCGGTGTCCACTTAATGCAGATATAATGATATATATATACCGGGTGTGCTTGACACAGAGAAGAGATCATTATATCTATTTTTATTAAATATTTTACCAGTCCATGAGAGGGTAAATCAGTGAAGCTTATTATGGTTACAACAATATCTAAAAGCCGACATTCGTGTCAGTTTCATCTGTCATTTTTAATTTAGTCTACTTATGTAACAAAAGCGGAATTGTATTCGTTTCAGTCACAACGGATGTAGTACTTTAAAGATTTCGAACAGACAAATTTGAAATTATTTCTTTGAAAAAAAAACTTCAATTAAACTCTAACGAAGCTTAATTGACATCGCCCTTAAGAGTTGAACCACTTGAAAAAGCTTTTTGTACTGAGAAAACGGTGTAGCATGCAATAAAAGGAACATTTTTACATTAACCTTATAAGCCTTTTTAGTGAAATAAGGCTTTGGTGCAGCTTCCAACTAGAAATAAATAGCGGTTTAGCAGACCATTAAAAAAGGGCAATACAGGCAATGGAACGAATTCACAGCTGTATAGCGAGGTACTGGCAGGTGTTTATTGCTTACGAAAATAGCATTTTATGCAGATTGGAACTTCGCAGCTTCCAAGGTCGGAATGCTATTGCAGCTGGCAATGACGACGAAATCACAATAACAGGTACTAAAACTTTAAGAAATAATTATATATTTGATCAACGAAAAGCCATTGACAATAGGCCTTAAGTAGTTAACCGTCATGAAATTAAATACTGCCACTGCTATTGTTGTGACAGTAAATGTTGTCATGCCTTTTCTTTACTCAAGCACATTCTGTCTACAGCACCTTGGATGTCGCCTATACATTCTGAAGATGGTTTTTATTTCTCTATCTATTCATTTCCATGACAAATCGGCAAAAACGATATTTTGTACGTGACAATCTGTTTGACCACGGTATTTCTATAAAAGATATTGCAATGAAACATGCGTCATGTATATTTCTATAATTAATCATATGCACGTAAAATTTAAGTAACACGATATTTTCAAATGAGAATTTGTTTACAAATGTTTTTCTCGTAAAAAGTAAACCACTGAAATTTCATTTATATTTTGTTGGAGCAATTAATGTTTAAATAAGTCCTATTAACATAAAAATGATCTTTTTCAAATTATTTCTTTTCTTTTTTAAGCAGTTTTTTAACCATCAAATGACATTTTACAACAACAAAAACAGTTATATTTTTTATATCCACTAAATAAGAAAGTATGTTGCATTATGATAATGAAAATGTTGTGTTTAAATCAGAGCAAAGTGTCGACGGAGAATTGTTTCTGCATGTGGCGCCTTGTTTGTAACCTCAGTGTCATAATGCCCTTAAAACTGCAATTAAAACTTAATTTAAGGCCACAAAGGGTTTTTTATTGTCGAGCTTAGTGTTTGCAATCATAACTTTGATTTAGCGTTCAGAAACAGATACATGAACGAAAGTATGTTTCAGATGGCGTGTTCATTCCATCTATAAACTTGGTGGAAAACCTGTAACGTGGTCAGTAATAAGGTCTTTTCAACGTTTCTGTATAAGATTCTGACCTTTCTTTAACAGTAATAAATAGATAATTACTTGGGAGAAACCCGAAAAGACTGAAACTGTAATTAACTAATAATGAATGTTGATTAGTAAGTGAGCACTGTTCGTATCGGGAAAGCCAAAGGAGTACTTTTTTTTTACTTTGGCGGGTTTATCACAACCTTGTATTTGTACGACTTCTGGGGAAGGTATTTTTTTTTTTTTTTTTTTTTTTTTTGAGATTCGATTACATGTAACACCTTTTCTTTTCTTTAAAGAAGTAAATCGTCATTGTGCAAAGCCCAAATAAAAATCTTGCCCTTTAAACATTTTCAAGGACAAAGGAAATATACTAAATACATTCTTATAGTACAAGTCTAACGCTAAAGTGACAAAAAGAAAATAATAAAGAGGTTTAAGGTTCCATAATTTAAATTGCAGCTTAAATGTTAAAAGTCTGTGATCAAAATTAAAGCGGCTCTTATAAGTACTCAAGTGCTCATCTACAGCTATCAAATCGACATCACTGTTTGTTTGCTAGAAAAACCTTCAGGAAGTGCGAGGTTGGAGCGCTTCACAAACCAGGTTTAAGCACCCCAGTCGGCCCTTTTGCCGATTGACCGTTCCAAGGCGGTAACTGATGGTTTTTCTTTATGTGTGTTATGTGTCGTCTCTGTGTTTTTGTCACATTTACATTTACCTTATTTGCCTTTGTCTACTGGTAAATAAAATTTAGATATCTGTGAAAATTTTGATAGGATCTTTTCTTATTTACCTATACAAAATCTATTTGGGAGTCTCTAACTGTATTAACTGCCGCGCAGTATTCATGTCTTCAAACTGCCAATTAAGTTTAAACAGTTTAATAATCCTTATTCATTTCTCTTAAAAAGTAATAATAATAATAATAATAATAATAAAGCTCTGGGTTATAAACGATAATCTTTTGTCTTTTAGGACATTTTATCAACTGAGTTATGTTTTCCAAAATATTTGACAATAAAGATTTCAAGCCTGTGTTTAAGATGACCAGTTGCATACAGTAGAACGAGCGTGTCACGTGGCCTTATGTCACTGACAATGTAATAAACATTTTTATGATTTATATATCCTTATACGTTTAGTTTATTTAGTTACGCCACTGACATATATTTTATTAATTTTTATTATTAAATAACTATACGTTATAAGTCCTATAAAAACAGCCGCCACGCTCACAATCACGACGGCCTGCTTTAAAACAGCGCCAATATCAAATCACTTATATATTAACATATAACAATCTACTTAAAGCCAAAACACGTTTCCTTTCAATATTTTTTTTCTTTTAAATACTATATTTTAGCCTTTTTACAATACTGAAAAGTAAAGACTATTTTATGCAACAATTTCTAGTACTCTTGAATGAGGTGTTTAACTATATCATACAGAGAATTCACCTCACCTGCCCTCGTCGATGATTAAGTGGAGTTAAAATACCTTTTACAGAGAGTCAAAAACCGTGACTGCATTTCATTATTTTATCAAAGCTGGAAAAACAATATCTTTTGACGGTATGAACATGTTTGTTTTTTGGTGTAGCCCAAACAAGTGTAGGTTTAGTTAATTAAGAAAAAGAACATGTGTTACTTTTTAATTTGATTATCAACTGATGTCAGTATTCGAAAACAATTATTGGTGCTCCCTAGAGCAAAGAAAATAGAAATTTTAATTTCCTATTCTTTGAGTTTTTAAATTTGAGCATTACTGTTAATGGATGCTGAAATTTTCCTTAAAATGTTTATGAAATTGACACTGAACCGTTGTCGGTTAAATATTGTTATTATGCGCAAAACTGTCTCATGTTTTTCTTCGATTTTTTTGGCTTTATGCTTATAAATACTTACACAACATGATCCTTAATAATTACAATCAAAGCTTCAAATTTTATTCATGGTATTAGAATGTGTGTTTATAAAGCTCATAAAACAGCGGATTATTTACCTTAGATTATTTATATTTGAAATTACTTGATTATTTTGCAATTTGACGAAAATAGCACATAATAGCAATGTAGAGGCGGCTTCTACTAATTAAATGACAAATCTTATTAATAAATATTTATAATTAAAAGTCTCAAGGCGAATTTGTTAACGACCTGAATAAGGTTTAAAAAGGATGTGCGGCTTTGCTTTAAATAGAATAATCTGGCAATTTTCTCACAACACTGACAGATTGTACTATTAAGCAACAAGAACCTTTTCCGTATTAACACAATTTCTCCGAATTGAAAATACTTCGAACGGTTAAAAATTAAAATGACGTAGAATAAAACTAATAGTTGATAAATAGGAATGTTATTATAGGCAAATTCTAATATTTTACCGCAACAGATTTTCTTTTGTGTATTTGATCCGTGCATACGTTTAGCATATGGTTATATTTTACCAATTGTACACAAAGAAACATTTGAATTTGTATTTTGATTTGCTAGCACTTAACCGAGGTGTAAAACACAACCAAATGTGGAAATAATTAAATAGAAATTGTGAAGCGTTTTATTCTTGAATGCCGTCTCGCATTAGCTCTGTCAAACCGGTTTAAGCACCCCAGTCGGTCCATATTGCCGACTGACCGTTCCAAGGCGGTAACTGTCGGGTTTGCTCTTTTCCTTAAATGACTCATCACAAATCTGTTCTTACTTTTCGCTTGGCTTGCATGTGAAATACCCTTGTTCTGTGCCTTTTCGGAGTTTGGTATATGTTGCAATACTCATAGGACTTCGTCATATATTCTTATTTGAATAAATAAATTCTTCGAGCGTGGCTGTTATTTCTAATCAAATGGTGTTTTTACTCCGATGTTTTTTCTGACTTCCTTGTAAGGTTACAACTTAATTATGATCTATGGGATTTAAATGGGATTTGTGTATTAGTGCATATATTAAAGGTTTAATTTGCTGTAGACTAGGGTACAAAACAACTGAGATTGGGCCCCACACAAATAGAATGAAGGCATTAGTAACCGACTTGGAACACTTATGGCAGAGAAGGCGACCACATTTTTTTACCATAATATATAATAAGTAAATCACACGGTTTTGCGGACATTAACAGCCCACTTGGTTTGCAGTGAGAGGTTCATTGTACCAGGCTGTACGTTTGAGAAATACAAATCAATAAAGACAGGTTTTTGTTCGAATATTGCCGACTGACCGTTCCACGGCGCTAACTGTTTCGTTGTTCATTTTGTTAAATGAATTATCAAAGATTTGTTCTTACTTTTACATTTGATTTGCATGTGACTGCCTTTGTCATGTGCCGTTTCAAATTTTGGAATATGTTGCTGTACTCATAGGACTGTCGTATTTCTTTATTTATAAAAAAGGATCATTAAACGATTTCCCTATATGCGGTTCTATTGCCAAACTTAGAAATTAACAATGCCCAAATACCTAATAGGTAAATATGAAAAGGTCCTATAAGTATTACCCCAGATATTTAAATGTAATCAACCTTTAGACAAAGGCAAACATGGTAATGTAAAAGTGACAAAAACACAGAAACGAAACATAACACACAAAAAGACAAACCAGCAGTTACCGCCTTGGAAGGGTAAGTTGGTACAAGGACCGACTGGATTTTCTATTAAACAAATTATGTAATTGAAAATATTCCATCAAAGTGAGACATCTAACCGTAAGAACATGCATCGTAAGTTAAAACCGATAAAAGGAACATACAAACAGAAAAATATGTAGAAATAAATGGGTTGTAATATAATAAACCATAAAAACCACGGCAACCAAACCGTTCCAAATTAGAGAGGAGTTTGTAATTAAACAGCACAAGCAAAGCCGTATAATAAGAACATATATATGACGTCATAGAACAAATGTCATGAAGATGTCATGGAGAGATGAAGGGACAGAAATCCAACAGTGACTGTCGAACCATGGCCCCAAGTCAGCGTCCCCAGATAGTCCCAACGACCAGTCCGGCCATGGTACAAGCCCATATACAACGCAACCTTTACCTAAATAAGTCTAAGACTTAAATATTTTAAGACAGAACTTTGTTTCTCATCATCGAAACGTCATAGTGTGTGTTGCAAGATCGTTTTACTCAAATAATAATACTTTATCTATTAAACCATGGTGAATGTGCTATTTCATACAAATGTGACAGTAATTGTTAACGGTTTCGTGCATTTACAACTTGCATGGCATGTAATAACACCATATTTGTGGTTACATCATTAGGGTTCCGTCCAGTACAGTAACTAAATTTAAGAAGTGTGTACTTATATTAAAAACCTGAATAATAGCTTTTGCTTCTATATCTGGCTGTAGTTTTATGTCCACTTTTTCCGTAACTGAGAAAGCCATAAAGCAGAAAAAATAATTTCTTTTGTATACAGATTAAGGTTATGCCTTAAGTTGCTTTTTTCCCATTGAAACTGTTCATTATAATGGTAATTGCTGATTCTTAAAGAACGTTAATCAAATACACTATCCATAATCACTAAAATAATGAACATTCCATAAACTAACTAGTCTACAACAACGGTGAATCACTCTGAAGATCATCATCGTTGTAGTCGAAAAACTTTGCTGGCCCAACCGTTAGATATTTCAAACTTGTCCTGGGTATATGAAAATTATTTTTAAGAATAAGCTTTCTTTTTTCAATTAACATTCTTTCACCACATTTGTATTACGACATTTTAAGTTTATAAAGCTGCCTTTGGAATGATGAAGCTTGTTTGTTTTGTTGTATTGAGTGTTCTATGCTAACACGTGCAATTAGCTTTTGCTTCTTATGACATTTTATTGACCATAAAATATTTCCTGCATTCATAAAAAAAATATTTGAACTGAAGGTCTGCGTACCCAGTAAAAGAAAAGTTAAGTTAGACAAAAGAAAAGAAAAAGTATCATAAGCTTTGCAGTTCAACAAACTAGAGTGCTTCCTGAAAAATAATATTTATAATCAGTAGAAATTGTATGATGATGTCAATTAGCCGGACAGGTTACACCCTAATGTGTTTCAATGTATTTGAATTGCCATATTGCGCTTAAGTAAAATATTGAAAATAATTGATTGATTCCTAACTTGAAATTAATAAAAACAGCTGTTATTGGTGTTTTACCTAAAGTTGACCGGCAACTAAAACATAAGAGTTGGGAGCAAAACATTTTTAAATCTCCTATACTTTCTCTCTATACACACAAGAAAGGTGTTAAAGATTGCCTAGAGAAGTAAGGTCACAATTCTCAACACACAAGTATAGACATAAGGATGGTTATGGGCGATGCCCGTAGCGTAGTGGTAGAGTCGCCGGTTTGTAACACCTCTGACTGCTTAGTCTCTTATTTCATGGGTACGAGTCCCGTTCTGGGCGATGGACTTGATGTGGGAAGGTCTTCCAGCTTGCGGTGCGCCGGTGGTTCTACCAAGAAATTTGTCTGGGATCTATCTCCACCAAAAGATCGGCCGTTGCTATTTTGATCATAATGTGTCGCTGCAATGTATTTCTATAACAAACAAAGAAGAAGGTTGTGTGAATTACGAGGTTTTGTAGATAATGTTAACTGTGTATTAAGGTTGGTTACACACATGTTCTGTAAAGTTTTTGTTCACTTGTAAATAAATGTCAATGAAAAACAGTAAATTTCAGCTATCGGAGGTTGTTTATCAACGTTTTCCAAATGGTTGACCCTGTTCTGATAAGTTATTTGGAATGTGTCTCTTTTAAGCGTCTTTATTTATATGAATTGTTAAAAGAAGTGAGTATGGGTTGTGAATATACGATTTTCAGTTTTATATCGATACCGATAATTATGCCCATATTTTTCTTCTTTAGAATCATAAATGGATTGGTACATTATAAAGTAGGTCCAGTGGATTAAAAATGACCTAGGATCACTGAAAACATCTTTGGACGTTGATCATAGTGTTTGTAATCGTTTGGTTCTGTAGAACACAAATATAATCGTCATAATCTGGAATAAGTTTCTTGATCTGTAATTTAATCACATGGCCGGATATTTGCATTGAGAAAGCATGTCACGTTCGCCATCTCCATATATGCATGTAGAAAGAATAATGTAAATAGTTGTGTTATTAGTTTAGTTCTAAAGTTATGTTTCAAATGTTTAATTCGCTGTAATTCATCAATTGTCTTTTGACTCTGAACTTATTTTAAGGGTTTAAATGTTTATAACAAGGAAGAGAGTTTGAAATGTACATGATTGTCTTCTCTCATATTTTGTACGTACAATAACATATATTCCAGACAGTGTTTTATATCTAATGGCCTCTAAAAACCCGGCATTTACCTATTTTAGTCTACACCTATGTCTGTATTTCATCGAAAAATAAATACATATCTGTAATTTTTATCATGTATTGAATAATCGCAATTTGTAAGCCTTGGAAATAATATTACATCTTTATAAAGCTATGAGTAAAACGAGAGTCCTTTGTCAACCATTGCAGTAACTGGCATGATTTTGCAGTGGAAACAACAGCAGACGAGTGGTTATTTTACTCATTGCTCTAAGAGTAAAAGGCACTTCACATGAAAACCGCGTACATTTTTATATTTTGGTTGAGATTTTGCGCAATCTTTTATACTAAAGCGAAGAAGTCTTATTGCAAACTGTCTTATTTTTTTCAAAAATATTTTACAGTTGTGGATTTTTCAGCATGTGCACACGATGTGGCTAAACGCAGAATGTCGGATTTAAGTGTCACGCGGTTTGACGTCGTCGGAAATGGCACGGGCTTTTTATGTGAGTATGATAGTTTTTCATTACCCGCCTAGTTTATTTTGTAAATCTAAGGAAATGTATATTAAATTTATTAAAAATTTACTGCAAGCCAGAAATCTGTATTTTCAAATCATATGTCTTAAGCAAGTTTGTATTTGACTGTCAATACTTTAGAAATCTTTTTGAGACAATTACTTATACTCTAGACCTATGTCTATAAATTTATAACACAATCAAAACTTTGAGGTGAACCACGTAAAGTATGCCTTTGCAAATAGATGCTTTAGTGGAGTTTAATCTTTTCTAGACAAAGAAAAGGACATTTCATTATTTTATTTATTTATATGGCATGTATGGTGTCTTTTGTGTAGCCCAAACATTCATGCACTTTTTGCGTATTTTAACAAACTATATTTTAATCAAATATGTTTATAATTAGCCTTGGCCCACATATTGTACAATACGTTCCCAAATTATTTGTTATGATGATTGGAAAGTTGGAGAGCATTAAGTATTGTATTGTTGACTATATGTGCATGTCTTGAATATCTCTCAACTGTATTAAATATGTTTAAATAGAAATAATTACCGATTTAAATAATGGAGTCTTTATAAATATGGTGGAATAATTTCTATTTCCAATTCTCTCGGTTGTCATAATTCACAACATAATGTTTAAGTAACAGTTGCCAATGGTTAGATATACGCCACTATTGTGCAACTTACGTAGAGACAAAAATGTTTAAATTCAATTTACAAACGTCAGCCGTTTTATGTACCTTATCTATAAGTATGTAATAATAACAGTTTTAGAAGGCAATAGATAAAATGAAAATGGTTCTTATCCACATTTGTCTGGCTGCTTTGATAATGTAAAAATATGTTATATCAACAAACCTAACCATCAACAAATAACTGCAGTAGCCAGACTTGGGAAAACAAAGAGAAAAAAGAAAAATTCATTTATATGATACACACTGAGTTTTAAATTTGTGAGAAGTATATTGCCGACGGGCCGTTCCAAGGAGGTAACTGTCGGGTCTGCTCTTTGCGATAAATGACTCATAACAAATTTGTTCTTACGTTTCTCTTGGCTTTCAAATATCACGCTATGCCATCGGAAGCAGTCTGTGTTTTCTGTATATGTGTTTTCATCGCCTGCGTGTTTTGAACACTTACTATATTCTCTTTTACTGGAATTTTCGAAAGCACTCAAGGGTTGACAAGGACCTTTTTCAGCACTTAGAAATTCGTATAACGATATTGAATGAGTCCCTATATATTTAAGAGTATAGCTAGTCTTGTGTAACTGTTGAACTAAGCATATGTGCGTGCGTGCGTGCGTGCGTGCGTGCGTGCGCGTGTGTGTGTGTGTGTGGTTTCGTTCGAGCTTTTTGTTATGCAGAAAATTATCTGAGGTAAATGTGAGAGGTAGGTAGAGTAAGGAATTATTTAAAATAAATGTAAAATGAAAGAAATACTGATGTTATTTGCAACAGCACGTATCAGTCTTCGTCATTCGTATCAGCTCAAGCGCACTAGAAATTATTTTCCGCAGACACATTTGTAAGGATGAAACTGTGCGTTTAACATTGCACTGTACTTAAACGACGCATTCAATGTACATAAACTTCCATGGGTTATAATCCAGTTGAAAAACACAAACACCTTTTCGTTTTCAATACTCTGGAGGGTAGATATTTACATCAAATGTCAAGTTTACACTGGTTTGTGGCATAAAATAATAAAATGTGCTTAATTCTTCGGGGCACAAAAAATAATTTGGAATAAAGAAAAAGTCAGCCATGCCTTATCACTGATAATGTCTTAAATTTGAAATTGACAGAGAAAAAGTACCTTTTTAAAACATTGACGTTTATATCTAACATTTATATTTATATGTCAGTACATAATTTTGGTTTATTAAAGGATGGTTTTAATTTAAAAACAAACCTTGGAATTTGTTGTCGTGAAGAAATATCTAGGCTAAATATGACTTACACCCTCCTTGCCATAAACTTCCTGCTTGATCCATCCTGGCAAATAAAAATGACAAATTAAGTATTAATTCCCTCTTTTGAATTTATATAGTCATTACTTTTATTGAAACCCAGTTTATTTTGAAGACAGAAACTGAGATTACTTTATGTTCTGGTCCGGTACCCAATTTCGGACAATATCAAACATTGCTTTAGGTAAATATTTTGAAATACAATCTTTATGAAAAGAGAGCAAATCGTACACACAACCACACAAAGCAGACAATTATCAAATATTGAAGTCACAGTTTCCAATTGGCCGTGTCAGTTTTTTATGATTTAAAATATTGTGAAACAAATTAAAGGTATCCATAATCCCGTACAATTTTGTTAAAGTTTGATTATTAATAATTCATAATAACTATGTAGCCTACTATAAAAATGGAATGAAATAACTAGAATAAGAATATATAAGACAAAGTCCTATGAATATTGCAACATATACAAAAATTGAAAAGACACAGGACCAAAGTTTCCACATGCACGCCAAATGTAAAAGTGAGAACAAATCTGTGATAAGTTATTTAACAATAAGAGCAAACCCGACAATAACCGCCTTGGAACGGTCAGTCGGATATATGGACCGACAGGGGTGCTTAAACCGGTTTTGCTCTAACCTCGCACTTCCTGATGGGTTTCTCGAATGCAAGCATTGATAAGAAAACTGATCCATTTGAATAAGAGTCCAAGCGCTGACGTTTTGTTTGATAAGTTATGACGAAAGCAGTGACGTCATTGAAAAATAATGTCCACAGAGTATTTAGAAGAGAGAAAGGTATTATTTTGATAAGAAACCCTACAGAAAACTGATTGACATAATTGTAAATGAAATTAACTTTTCGAATCAAGAATACACATTTACGTTCTCTATCTAATTTGTCAAGAATTCACAATTTCAAATTGAATTGAACTTGCGAATGCTGCACCTAATTGTCGACCATGTCACAGTTTCTTAAAGCAATAACAATAAAACTGTTATTACAAGAGTTAATATAGTTAATTTGTAAATAATTAGTGCAGCAGCAAATCGTACACTGCTAAAATTTTTAACTGTAACAACACGAATAAGGTTAAAAGAAAATAACACATTGTTCATGCTTTAATACAATTGTCAGAAACGTAGCTCTGGATTTAAATAAGTGTTGTGCTACTAAAGACGTGTTTCCTAGGAAGTTTTATTCAGAATCACAGGGAGGAATCTTAACTTAATATATGTTATATCTTGTTTTTATTAACTAAGTAGCTAAAATGAACGGTCGTACATGTAAGCAAATTTTTTTGCAGTAAATGACATTTCCATTATGATGCCACTTTTCTAAGATAAAACGCAAATTAAATTGTGTCTACGGCTCAGAAATAGAGGACGTTGTTAGGGAAACCATTTACAAATAATAAATACGCATCAAACAAACACGGTAAGTAGATTTGGTCGCTGAGTTAGATGGTAAATGAAACAAGAATTTGCACAAAATGTTCGTTTTACATTCATCTAAGTTTATGTAACCAATTTGAAATTTAATATCATTTTGAGAATTAAATTTGTTGTTATACATTGGATATCGACAGATACATGTCATTTATTAGGGCATGTAACAGAGACTAACGATTCCTCAGTATTTCTAAAAACCGACCATTTTTGCAAAAATAAGAAAACTAGCACGGAAGAACCAGAATACGCAAATGAGACGACGAAAGAAGACTCTTCACATTAGTCATACGACCATTAAGGAAAACTGTTCTTATCATAAAATTTTGAAAATGTATTACTTTTATTGTTATACTGTTTGTAAATAATACAATATGGTCAATTTGCCTGATTAAGGTGTTTACTGTCAGTTGTCCCACTTTCATATGATCTTGTATTGACACTGTTTACCTGTCAGTGTATGAGGGGTTTGAATGCTCCACAAACCAGGTTTAAGCATGCCAGTCTGGTCTTTTGCAGTTAGAAATAATTTCTTGTTAATATATGCATAACATAAACAAAGTTAACTCTAATTTGTCACAACAAATAACATTTGTCAGTCCTATCCGCTACTACATATGTATGAGAACAACGGTACTTTTGTTGTTTTAATGTTGTCAAATTGTGAAATAGGTTGTTTTGATATTGTATTGAGTTTCTGCTGTACTTTGCACATTTTTCCATTAGCCTTTACCCAATGTTGACAGAGCAATTTGCCATCGCCGTTTGGTGTTTTCGAAAACAAATAACAACACATTTCAATACACATTGATAAAATATTTCATCACGGAACAAATTAAACTGCTTTTTTTCTTGTTTCCGATTGCAATTGCTTGAGATGTGAAATGAAGCAGACCTTCGTCTCGTGTAATGATTGGAATGGTACCATTTTTGAACAACAGTGGACGTTTATGCATACATGAGACAGGCTCGAATCATGACATTTATTGTTCAGTTTTTTTAGCCTCGATTGCCTGGAAATAGAGTAAACAAAAAGCATTTTGTGTAGCTGTTCAAATCGAAATAATACCATATTCTTTTCTAAACACTATTTACATTATTTTTCAATGACGTCACTACTTTCGTCATAACTTATAGAAAATATCAGCGCTTGGACATTTTGTATTCAAATAGATCGTGTTTCTTTTCATTGCTTGCATTTGAGAAACTCGTCAGGAAGGGTGAGGTTAGAGCTCTGTAAAACCGGTTTAAGCTCCCCAGTTGGTCCATATTGCCGACTGACCGTTCCAAGGCGGTAACTGTCGGGTTTGCTCTTTTCGTTAAATGACTCATCACAAATTTGTTCCTACTTTTCGCTTAGTTGGCATGTGAACTACCTTTCTTCTTTGCCTTTTCGGAGTTTGGTATATGCTGCAATGCTCATAGGACTTTGTAAAATATTCTTATTCTTGAATGAAAATGACCTTTTTGCAACTTCATAGTTATTCGTGTTATTGTATCAGAAAGTTGAACACTCGTGAACCATAATGGATAAGTGATCATTAGATAAAGCTTTCTGACGTTTGTTGTATACATTTCTTTGTTTTACAATTGGCATGAGATGAAATAGATATAGCAGTAAAACTGTTTAAAACTACATTGCTTTATCAACAAATTATGTTATATCAATGCTTAAATCAAGTTTTAAAATATTTTTAAAAATGTTTTTATTTCATTTCGAGCACTTAACTGATATTTTGCATAATTTCTTCTGAAATAATAGCTTTGGGTAAAGTTATAAGCAGTAACCTTCGCAGAGGTCACTCTGAGAAGACTTAAAAAGAGGACAAAAAGAAATTGTTCGAATATTTTAGCATTGAAGTGGCTTTACTTGATATCATTGAATATGTTACGTTTCACGTTAATGCAAAAGAAAAAACCTGGTTTTCACATGAACTTTTGTGATATTTATGAAAGCAACCCTGATTGGCACATAGAAGCATGCCCATCATGTAGAGTACGTCATCAAATAGCTTCAAATTACAAATATTAAGGCAGACAGCACATGTGCTTCTCTTAAGAAACATTTAAAATATACGTAATTTTACTTAAGACCTTTGATTACGTCTCGTTGTTTAAACTTTGCCTAGAGAAATCAAGCCATGATTCATAACTCTGATTAAAAGACACAGCAGACGTTAATGGGATTTTTGTAGATTGTACAAGAATCCAGAAAGTATTTTTGGCTTGAAATCCCATGAAAGTGTATTGTTTGTTATTGTCTTGAATAGGTTGTTTTGACTGGGAATTGTGTAAGATAGCAGTGATGGCCTTTAACGTACGTGTTTCTGCTGTGCTTTGCAGATTTGTCTAGTAGTCGTCGTCTTATGTTGACAAGGCAATTTGCTAACTCCCTTTCGTATTTTCAAACACAAACCACAACAAAGTTAAATGTACATAAGTAAACAATTTCATTAATGAACAAATGAAAACGTATTCTAATCGTTTTACTAGCAGATTTTAAATTGCTTGAGAAATGCATTGCAACAGGCGTTCATCTCGTAAAATGATAACACTGTTTGAACAGAAGTGCAAGGCAAACGTTTGGTTTTAGCAGACAAAAACAATCTTGAGTTATGCCACTAATTAGATTGTTTCTTAACCTACAACGCCTAGGAACAGAGTCACGAAAAAGAGTAGTTAAGTGGGTAAATTTCCTTTCTGTATCTTAGTATTTATTGGTTTATTGCGCCATAAAATAAGACAAGCGGGAAGCATAAATGATCATTATCTATAAATTTCTGACGTATTTGTATAGGATTATCTTTTTGAAAAAGGAAAAAAGCATATATCATTATAATTATGACGACATCAACAACAAAGTAAATAATTTTGATAAATTAGATAAACTTGTAAATTCTTTTTGTAAATTTATCTACGTTTAGCTTCCGTCAAATACCAGGCTGAAAATGTGACAAATTTGGTTTTGGTTATATAAATGACATCATCTGCGAATTGGCTAATATTAAAAGAAGTGCGAATAATAAGTGTTAGCTTCTTTACGGTTTTTTTCAATGTAGCAGTAAAAGTGGGATTACGCACTTTGTCACATTTTCTGTCCATTCGACAGCGTGCATTTCTTGTTGTCCTGCTGTTAGAGCTGTTCAGAAATGGTAAAAGCACACCAGTAGACCTATGTTCCAACTGACCATTTCATGGCGGTAACTGTTGGGTTTGCTCTATACTGTATAACCTTTATCTGTTTAGAGTACCTGCGCTTATAACAACTTACTGGCATGTAAATATGTACCATTTCAATTTTAATTTATGTTGCAACACTCATAGGACTCATATTTTCTTGTTTAAACATTCTATGGGAAATGATGTCGCTGTTTAAAAGTACATAGACTAATACAACGACTTAATCCGAAGAAACCGTAAATCAATGCTAAATGTAGGATTTAAACAAAGCATTTCATTTAACTAACATATAGCAAATCTCAAAAAAGCTTTGATTATGATTTTAAACCGTGAAACTGGCACTTATCATTCTGAAAAGAGTCACAAAACACAAAGAAATTATTTAATATTTTGTTACATTATAATTTCTCATCATTGAATATACAAGATTTTATGAACACGCAACTGAATAATTCTGGTGATCACTTTTGTAAAGGTGGCTATATATAAATTTCGTAAATAATCACCTCCGATATCGGCAAACATCGGCACTGGTAGATTCCTTTTTCAAATAGCTTAATAAAATCAAATAACTTATTAAATTGACGACATAAATTAGATCTAGATCTATAATTAAGTCGTAGTAGACTTTTCTTAGAGAAATATGGTCATACTTGCCAGAAACAATGGCGTTGATGGATTTTTATAGATTTTTCAATTTCTTGTTACGGCTTGTATACATGAAAATGCCTATGACAGAGTTTTATTTATTAGTGTTGTTATTATTTTTTGTTGCTCAGTACAGTTGATCCGTGTATTACAAACTATCGAGATTATTCTGACAAGCTTTCTGGCACTAGTGGTAATCTTACTTACACACCAATCCTTCATAGACCGTAGAAATTAATGTAGTAGCTTTGTGGATCTTCCTGTAGTGATTAATGGCATCATTATGAGTTATTTATGTCTGTTTAATGTCAGCGAAGGAATAAGGTAAGTTTTAGTGACCATAAAACTTTACAGCTTCAGTTTACATTAATTAATTATTGGAGGGTCTTGAAAAATGGCATTGTATCACGAAAGAGTTGAAAAATAAAAGCTCAAAACATGAATGCTTTAAGTTCGTGAAATAAACGGAAAATTGCAGCATTTACGATTTTTTACTTAAAATAGTTAATATTATAATAATATGTGTTTGTTGTCTGTTGCTGATAATTAGAATAACATAAAGGAAAAACTGCTGGCAGTTCTTTAGAATCACCAAGGGTTATATTTTAGACATTTTTTCTTGTCACTATTTCTTGTCAGAATCGAGACATACTTTACAAGTTCTAAGGTTCATTGTGTTCTAGTGTTTATAACCTGTGTGGAATACAAAGAAACATTGAGTAACAACAATAGTGCTTCTTTCAATTATATAACACGAATAAACTAATGCCCCTTATCATCAACTTGCATAAGAGCATGGGCTTTTACTTACATTTGATGTAAACCAAGATTTGTTCCGCAGCTGAGTAAGTACCTATTTTCTTTATTTTGTTATTTTTGTTTTCTACATTCGCAATAAACAGAAAAAAAGGCGGTTGGAAATTGGCCAAACATTATGATTCATTTACTTGCGATCATTTTTACCATTAAACCTTATGTGCATTTCCCTTCTTAATTAAAGACATATTTATCACTAAACCAGACTTGCAACAAAGGTTTATAAAAATAAGTCGAAAATAACCTATCATGAGATTAGAATTAGAATTTATGAATATTTTACCAAGATATATCAATGGATTAATATTTCTGAATCTTTTATGTTTGTTTAATGCGGATAACACCAGAAAACGTAACATAAACGAGTAATTTTAACAATGTGAAGTCCTTAATTCACGTGAAATAACGCACGAGAGATAGTGAAAGATATTCCACAAGGTCTGTTATATTCTTGGGCTTTTCTATCCTGTGAGCGATACTAGCGTGTGTCCAACCGATTTTGTATACTGTTATAACAATCCGTAGAGAAAATGAAGCTTAGCATAGTTTTGCAATCTCGCAATTTTTAAAATGAAAATATGAGTATAATAATGACACATTATACCGGTGTAGGTCAATATTCTAAATATTCTAATATAAATCTAGGATAATGTAATTTACATAAGGCAATTTAGGGCAAACTATTTTACAGCAACGAAAATTTCATCAGTATTTATTTTTATATAAGCTAATTTTGCTGCGTGCAAAAATGACATTCATTTTATCCAAAACAAATTAAGGCCAGACAGCTTGAAATTCCTTTAACACATTTGAACCTGCCTAAAACACAAATATTTAACAGAAAGTATCCAAGCTTATTCAATAACCGCTAGTCGATTCTGAGCTTAGATAATAATGGCATATTAACGCAAGTGCATTAATACTATGTTTAATGTGACATAAATTGTTTTACAAGTTATACGAAGAAATTCGTTTAAATGGTTGGTAAAACTAATTAAGCCTATTTTTAATTGAACAGAAATTATTAATGTTGTTTTTGCATTACTCTGGAAAACTACTTAAACTTATTAAATGGATGCACGAAATTCTACTTTATAACATCTACCGAGAACTAACTAAAAATGTTCAACCTTATTTGTTTATAGTATTCATTATTTTGAATAATTGGCTTTAATAATGCACATAAAGACAATAAAACAGCGCAATTATTAAAGACAAGTCTCATTTATGCATTGTCTAATTGTTATCCAGTGGAACATTGGATTATACAAGCAGGCTTTTTCTCGTAAACCTAATGTTATTGATAATATACATGGTCATTTCTTCAAGGTCTTCAGTTTACTTTAATTAAAATGTTACCATAAATTTTAATGTATAGACGCATAACATACATGTGTATTATATTGTGATTTATTAAACACATGCTCTCGCTCTCGTTGCCTCTCTCACTCTCGCCTTCTCTCACTCTCGCTTTCTCTTTCTGTCTCTCTCTCTCTCTCTTTGTCTGTCTCTCTGTCTCTGTCTCTGTCTCTGTCTCTACGGCACAATAAACTGCTTGACTTGAATGATAAATAAAACTACCTAAAATACTTAAAAACATTGCGATGTTAACTTGTGTATTATATGGCCATTAGTGTCAGATTTTCTCTTCATACTTATCAAAAGGTAATGAAATTAGTATGATATATAATTCCCATAGAATGTCTTACCACTTTAGATGTCAAATTGCGTTATTGACCCCTCCCCCCCCCCCCCCTTCCCCCGGTGTGATAATTAATGCAAAAGTAACCACTGCTTTCTCAAAAAGTGAAAAGTTTCAGTGAAAACAAAATAAAATAACCATTTTCTACAAAATGCTCTTCTTGTATGGATGTTGATAATTAATAGTTCTTAGAAAATTAATTTCAAATCGTTCTAAACATTTACCTTTATTAATTAATCAACATTTACCATAATTAATTAACATTTATCTTAATTAATTAATATTGCATACCTTAATTCACGTTCTTTATATACTGTTTCATTTTTGTCTTTTTTGTCTCATAACGAGGCCCTGAACTATTACAAACAATGAATTCAGAAATTTAAGCAATTCAACAAATCTTGTTTTCTTGCTTTTTGGGAAAAACATATGAATTACGTGTATAAAAACCTCAAATAATCAATATCACATGCTCGTAATTCAGAATTAAAATGACAGTCTACGTACATGCTCATTTCTGCAGTGACACTTTTTTAAATAATTAAGTTTTGCGTTTCCATAGAAACGTTTTTGTCTAAGATACTTTGGTATTACATAATAACTAAACATACGCGCAATGTTGTAAACTGTTCCAGAGGGAACTTTTTTAATTATATTTTTCTAAAAACTTGTAGTGAGATCGTTTTTAGAAAAAAAAATATAATAATATAATATATATAAACATATATGTTTAAATTAAATCTATGTTCATTACTTTTTATTTATCAGACCTTTTAAAAGGTGTAATGATTTGCGCTTTCTTTCTGTTTTATTTATCACTAGAAAGGTTAAGAAGGAATATACGATACGTTCACCAATTTTCAAATTAAAAAACAAATTTGAGTTAATTAAAGATCTTTTGTCATTTCAAGAACATAAAATATTCTGTCGACAGCTGAAAACATTATCGTAATATATTGTCATAAATAACATATAATAAGCATCCACCAATCTAGTTAATAAATACATTATTTCTCTTTGCTTGCCCTTTACTCTTTCTATCCATTACTCCATCTCTCTCTCTATTTTCTCTGCTAATTAGAAATTCTAAGATTTTTTTCCCGAACATTGCCCGTTCATAATTAAGCAATATGATTAAGAATGTTGTGCTATTTGGGTTCATGCATAAGGGAAGAATGAACATTTTATGAAATCACGGGGAACAAGGTACCTTTTGTTATTGATAAGGTTGCTGTTTTTCTGGTTCTGGTTGAAATATAAGTTATGTTGGTGAATTTATGTCCTAAATGTTATAAGCAAGGATTCTTGACTTATGGCGGTGTATGTATGTGTTCATTGTTATAGTTAGGAACATTGAGACTTGAATGTTTGTTTACAATGTGGTTGTCTGGAATAGCGAGGTATGTTGGTGAATGTAGGTTTTTATTATTGTAGTAAGGAATAATGTGTTATGTTGGTGTATGTATGTCTACGATGTTGTGTTTAGGAATAATGTAGTATGTGGGTCAATCTTTGACTACAATGTTGTGGTCAGAAATAATGAGGATGGATAATCGTTATGATTGTATCTACATTTATTAAACATGTCAGGTCTATATTTTATTAATCTGCGATTATCGAGGACTAACATCTTAAGTTTATTTGTAAAATATGTAGAAAACAACCCTTATGGTCACTCTTTTGTGATTTTCTTTTCAATTTCATTTACAGCACACTGAACTCTGTCTCTTTCCTGCTGTCAGCAATGACAAACACATACAGTGAATTTTTAATAAAGCAATTTCATGACTATTTGAATGTATGACCTAGTTGTACTTAATTTAAGGCTAAATTGACAAAATGCCTCAGCCTTGTTAATTTTAACATCGAGTTTCATTTTTGTAAAGATAATTAGTTCAATTCTGACAAATGTGGTTTTTCAAGTTTTTTATTGTGATCTTTGAAAGATATTTTTAATAATGATAGAATATTGGGATATTAGTGTTCCGTTGAATCCTCTTTTCACATGTTGTCATTTGTATGTTTGTTTATAATGACAAAACATTTCTATTTTTTAATTAAAATCAGAAAAAGCCTATATCACAATAAAATGTTTAGCAATTCCGTTTTCATAGAGATAGATCCATTGTAAATGGTATCGAGGAGGCCTAAAGTCAAGAAATTAATAACATTGTTTATTTGTTGTGACCAGAATTGGATCACAATTATTAAGGCAGGTTTAAAACAAAATGTTCGTGTTTCTATAATGAGGCCATTTAACTAAAACAATGAATGCAAATTGTGTTATGTTGTTTTTTTTAATTTGATTAGTTGCGTGCATTATGCAAATGTTATTCACAATTTTCGTTGTGGATTTAGGTCCATTTTCTACTTTCACGGCCAGGCAAAATCGTTTTGAAAATGCTGTCTTGGAATGCACTTTTGTTTATGTTTTATATTGACGTCAAATGTATGTTGTATAAATAGAGTCTGTACGAAAAAGTCGTACATTGTTGTATTATTAAAAGCCATAGCAATAATCGTGTCTGAAGATCAGAAAACAGTTTCAGATAGATCACTATTGACGTATAAAACTCACATTTTACACCAAATGTTTTAACTCAAATTGCCTTGATGACAAAGAAGTTCTTCTTTTTTGGAGACAACTACCATGCCATACCATGTATAGTGTCCCTTAAGAAGAAAATGTGAAAGTTGACTTCAGTCGTACGTGATTTAAACAAGCCGTTGGAAATTAGTCTTAAAGAATTGTTGATGATTCTGAAGAATCAATTGACCATATATCAAATGTCATTTTTATCAATATCATCAGGTTAATGACACATTGACAAACATTCTGCTAACATTCTAGCCATCTATCACAAAAACAACGTAAACAATATAGGTATGCCATAATTTGCTCTTTGTTTTCGCTTGCTTTCGAATTATATTCACATTAGTTATCAGTATGCTCTAATATTCAAAGGAATCAAGATGTCTTGTCACTGCTTGCATTTAAGAAACTCATCAGGAATGAAAGGTTAAAGCTCTTTAAAACAGGTTTTAGCACACCAGTCGGCCCAAGACGGGCCGTTCCAAGGCGGTATCTAATGGGTTTGCTTTAATTGGTATTATGGTATTTTGTCTCGTCAATGATTAATTTGTGGTAACTTGTAACGCTCTATTGATTGCCCTACCAGGTCTTGTTTAATTTAATTAATGCACCATAAAAAGAAAAATGAAAATAAGCATGGACTTATTCACTCTGTTAGTCAGAACTTACCTTCTGTAAACTTAATCATTTTTTGTTAAATTAAACAAATAGATAGGCAATATGCTCTTGTCTCACTTTGATTTGTTTTTTTTATTTAATTTAAGAATAAAACTCAGTAAGTGGGAGGTTAGAGCGCTCCGAAAACCATCAATGATTTGGTGTAATTTTTACAATTGACTGGCATATGAATACCTTTGTCCTGTGACTTTTCAAATGTTAATATATGTTGCATTGCGCATAGGACTTTGTCATTTCCCTCAACAGGTATTATGATTAAGTACCATAATAATGCCGCTATCCGCATTATGATGCCTAACTAGGGATGTTTCGGTTTTATGGCATTGTAAGATTTCACTATGAAATAATGTTTGATTGTGCGAGGGTTGTGTACGTGGTTTTGAGAGTTGATATGCTAGAAAATGTAACCACGAATTCCGAAGACCTGATTAAATTCCTAGAACCTCATTTGTATATTTGTCTCCGATTTGCGACTTCATTTTTTTACCCAGCGTCTGAAAGTAAAGTCGCATAAAGTCGCCCCAATGCATACACAGTTTGTTTCGTAATTTACATTTCTGGCACATAACCCTAATAATACTGAACATAAAAACAAAAACAAAAAAAACGACGTATTTTAAGTTCTCACTTTTGTGATCAATCATTTGTAATCAGTTTACGACAACAATATGCGATTGTGAAACTTTTGACTAATAAAATAAGTTAAACTGCGATGACACGCAAAACATACACAACATTTCCGTACGTCAAAAAGCTCTTCTATGATTATATGTAAGAGTATGAAACTTAACAAATATTAGTCTGAGAGATGTATGGCCTATTTAATACACAAATAATATAACAACATAGGCGATTACGTCGGATGCAACCTCTTAATAATGAGTCATTGGTATTACCATGGACGGGGCCTAAGCAATCCATCGAGCATGTCTTGGGCGGATTACTCTACATCAACACACTTTTAACCAAAGAGTCCGTGATAATATTAGTGCGTACCTTTTCCATAAAAGGAGACGATCCGTCCGCAGGCAAAGTTTCCTGAAATACTAGATTGTGATCAAGTTTTATCGTTAAAATAACAGAAGTTTTATATTGTCTGGTTCATTGTTTGCTAATTTGTTTATTTGATACAAATGCCGGATAAAAAGGGATCACTAGCTTTTTTACCAGTATATTCTGCCATTTTGTTCTTGTTTTGAATTGATTATGCACCGATACATTGTTTTACGAAGGTAAATAAGTCCATTTCCAAGTAGAAACCAGTTGTTGCATTTATGAATAAGGCAAAACTGAAGGTTTAAAACATACACAATATTAACACATTTCCACATCTTCTAACTCTATTTATTCCTGGCCTACATTAACAAGGATTTTATCGATATCCATTGTTTATTGTAATTTCTATACCAAGTTTGACTTAGGTTGTTATTGGAAAGGCATCGGAAATGGCCTTCCCAAGAGAACCTCGCCCAAACAAAAGAAGCATAATGCCATGCTGTAAGGTCGTAGCCGGACTCTTGGTATGGGTATTTGTCTATTATCCACAAAGGAGACATTGTTTAACAATTAGTCAACATTGATGCGATATTATTGTTTAGCAACAGCTGATCTCCACCGATTTCTTGATACCATTGTAGCATGAGTCTATTTCCAGCCAGATAGGCTAACCACCACTACCTTTCCTTAATAAAGCGACATTTCACTGCGATGGTAGTGTAGAGCCAAAATAGACACACATTCCAAGTTTTAATGCCTTTCAGTTATTCAATCTGTAGTTGGAAAAAAAATTTAATTTGAGGAAGTGGTCTTGGTCGTGTATGTTGTATTTTGCAGATATTGTCATTCTATAAAAATGCATCTGCAAAAGAACATTTGATGTAAAAACATCAACAAATGATAACGTGTTTTAAACCTCCTCTTAGAATTCCATTTTACCTTTTCATTTTGTCGAAGAGAGAGTTTACTGTGTCCATACGGCTTACCTGTACTTTGCCTTAAATGTACTTATATATTGAGATGACAGTTAATTGTCAGGTCAGGTAGTTTTAAAAGGACAAACAAACTGGGACATAGCTTGGATTAGTGAAGTAAAATCTGATATATTATAGCAAATTAATAGGATCAGAACTTACAAATTATTTCTTAAGTTATAGATAGAATTATTGCACGGCTTAACTTTTGTTGTAGACGAACATAAACCTTTACCCTTAAATAACCCTTATATCACAAAGTGAACTTGAATAGGAGTCACTAGCACTATAAAGACAATCCGAATACGTATTAGTCAACGAATAAAAGGCTTAAACCTCGGCTTCGTGACCACTTTCCATTTACAAGTATTTTAAATAATATCCTGTCTGATAAAGGAATCCTCATAAGGTCTAGAGATACATTGCGTGACTTTAAAATATTTCTTATCATATAAATGCGAATGTGAAAAAAGATCGAAATAAGTTATTTCTTGTTTGTAAGAGAAACATCTTATTACAAGGAAAAGCTACTATACTAGACTTAATGTAAACATGAACTGACAAATTTAATTAATTTTAATTGCAGATAAATTGCAGATACAAATTGTTTTAATCAAGTTTTGCAAAAGAAATTTATAAATATTAAGTGGTCAATTACTAAAGTAAATTCTTTTTTTAATTAATTTGCTGTCAGTATTTTCTAAAGAGAGACAGCTGGCCTTGTGTTATATGAGCATCTAGTTTTAAATTAAAGTCAAGATTATAAAACGCTTTCATCCAGGCAGTGATTGGATTGTTAAATAATTAAGTTAGTATTTTCGATGTTTTATTGAAAATCAACTTAAATTATTCTTCCGGAAGAAACGATGTGGATATTTTATTTTGTCGGATATCATAAGAGAAGCTTCCATTTTAATGGACAAATGTTTATATTACGCTCATCAAGTATATTGGAATAAGATTTATCTATCATAACGATGCTATCGATAATTACTTGGCATTGATTGACCGTTCCAAGGCGGTAACTGATGGTTTTTCTTTATGTGTGTTATGTCTCGTCTCTGTGTTTTTGTCACATTTACATTTACCTTGTTTGCCTTTGTCTACTGGTAGATAAAATTTAAATATCTGTGGAAATTGTGATAGGACCTTTTCTTATTTACCTATAACCATGGTTATTTTGTCGGTAAATGCCTTTTTAATTTATTTGTTTATTGGGTTTATCGTCCCACAAGCAGCATTTCAGTTATCTGGAGACGGTGTCCACTTGAAGCAGATATAGTGCTGCCTTTACTGTGTATACCATGCCGCGAACACCTGGCATGATACCACACCCAGTCACATTATCCTGACACCGGGCCAACCAGTCGTGGAACTACCCTTATATTTGCTAGAGCGAACTCGAGGCCTCCCGTACCTGGAGTCGACGCTCTACCGATTGAGCTACCAGGTCCGTTTAATTTATTTAATGTACCTATAAAGAAAAATGAAAATACATTACGCACGGATTTATATATATTGTTAGTCAGAACTTTACTTCTGTAAACTTAAGAAATTCTGTTAAATTAAACAAATAGATAAACAATGTGCTGCTTTCTTGTCCCACTTTGATTGGATTTTTTTATTTACTTTCAGAATAAAACTCTGGAAGTGCGAGGTTGAAGCGATCCTCAAACCAGGTTTAAGCACCCAAGTCGGTCCAATGCGGTAACTGTTGGGTTTTCCCTATGTATGTATTGTCTTGTTTAAGTTTTTTGTCACTATTACAGTTACATATGTGTGACTTTGTCTAATGGTAGTTCAAACTAATCTTTGTGACAACAAAAAACATATACATGTATTTTGAAATGTTATAATAATACATACATAAATTCATTTAACTGGCTTATCCAATATATTAGTTTGATAAGTTTTATTTTAATTTACACAATTAGTTTGATGGAAAAACCTTTAGAAAGTGCGAGGTTGGAGTGCTCCACAAACCAGGTTTAAGCACCCCAGCCGGTCCTTTTGCCGACTGACCGTTCATAGGGCGTTAACAGCTGGTCTTTTCCTTTTGTGTGTTATATCGCGTCCCTGTGTTGATAGGATCTTTTCTTATTAACGTTACAATCTAAATTAATCTCGAACTGCGACATGAGATTTATTGGAACTGTCTAAATATGGTGTCTGATTTGAATATAGTATTTCTGTATAAGACAACAAATTGAAAATGACAAGTGTAATATATTTATACTTGCATTATACGACTAAATGTACGTTTAACTGAATATCTAAGGAAATATATGAAGATTTAAGAAGATATGGTAGTTTCAATTAAAGTCTTTTCAACAATTCCGTTCCCGGGAAATTCAGTTGTTTAAGCAAAAAACTAACCTAATTTTGATATATCGGTTGTTTTTATCATCACTTCTTTGGTCAGGACATGCGTATCAGATTGCTTGAGTATTGAACACGGAGTCTCAATTACACGGAAATTTAAGACTTTTCAAAAACACTTAATCATCCTAGTATATTAGTAGTCCTAGTATGTTTGTAGGTTTTTGCATCATACGTACTAGCTTAACTGCAATAATGCCTACCAAATGACTACATAAGTCGTTGCAATATCTGTCTTTTATTTGAGTGCAGGCAGACAGTGTGCCGTATGGGAAAATACTTCGCTCTCCGCCTGCCTGCTTACACTGATGTATCGCAGAAGAAAGATCTCTATTGCTGCTGATTATGTTTACCTTATAAGCGTTGTGAAAACATTTCATCCGAAAGCGTGGTAGGCCAAATTGATTGACAACGAATAAATTAGATACATATATGTAACAACTCATGTAGAACAGGGCTTAATAACTTTATCTGTTTCCTGTATCTCAGTTTCCTCTCTCATATTGCTCCTAGGTATTACAGCCATCATTATTGAGTTCAACAGCTATCGTACTGTTTTTGTATGCCCAGTCACGTACTCTCTGAATCAAAATACCAATTATATTTTGCCATTACAACGTTAAAAGAATTGTGATGTAGTAGCGGGATGAATCGAGGATGATCCGATTGTTTATTTAATGGTGAAGTCAGACTTGAATATATAAGGAAAAACTTTTATTCAGCTACAGAAAAGGCCAGATCTGTTTCCTGTTAAACATCTTAATGCAACACGAAAAGTTTGACCACTATATCAACAAAGTGAATATACGTTTAAAGGTTAAAATGGACTTAATAAGAACCATTGTTGCTTATACAGCTACATTTTATATAAGACTAAATTGTCGTGGAAAATAATAGTATTGATAGCGATTAAATTGGTTCTGTTTGTTGTTATTCTTTGTTGTAACCGTAATTGCTTTGTGTCTATTACGGAAAAAAATATTTAAAAAGGAGAAAACCATTTACAAATTAATTAAATTTAAAGAAGTGAAAAATATTCGCATTTACACTATGCTTGGTCATATGCACAATTAAAATGTGTCTAAATATGTCATAGCTAAATAATAAAATTTTAAAAATTAAAAAAAAAACTCGTATTCTCTTTTACAGTATGAATGGGAAGACAGAAATTGAAGAATTTAATGATCAAAATATAGTTCATTTGCTTAAATGCAAGATGAAATATATAATTTGAGTGACAGTCTCGGGACGATATGAACTGGTGAGAAGTAAATAAATTTTGTATTTCAACTGTGAAAGTCATCAGAAAAAGAAGTATAGTGATATTAAAGCAGTTTATTTTCATTGGTTCTGTCGTACACACAGGTTACCCACATGTACACAAGACCTGACATTTGATTGCCCTCAATTATTTGCAAAGAATCTGTCTTAGATATTGAAATGTTATGCTTGTATCTGCATTGATTACGGGCAATGTGTGCTATTGTCATGTGAATTAGCATTGTTTTAATTGCACCATGTAAAGGATTATTCAGCGTTGTAATAATTTTGAAACTGATCGTGACTTACAATGACTTACAAATGGTTCTGTACGTAAAAGTCCCTTTATAGTAGCAAGGGAAGCAGTTACCAAATATGTATAGACATATATGCGAAATTATGTAACAGGAAAGCTTTAATAGAGAAAAACGAAACAAATGTCATTAAAAATATTTTGAACCAAGTAACATTGCTGTAATTGTTCATGATAAACCAAGAATACTAGATTGCTCTCATTTAGGTAAGTATTTTCTTTCTTTTTCATTCGTTTTTCGTTAATTGATACGGCATGGTCGTCTTAGTTCCCGCATATATTGTTGTTTTGCTTGTGTACATCTGTACTGAATGTGACTACTCTACGACAAAACGATTTTATGTTCCTATATTATTTTTTTTCTAAATGTTTAGATAGACAACATTAATTCTGAAGATATCACATTTTGTGAATATGACGCTTTTAAAAACATATAATTATTTAGTCCTGTCTGGAAAATAATTCTTTGGATTTATGTACCAACTCAAAGATTCTTTGTGCGGTGATAAGACATGAAATGCGATTTAAAAATAACATTTCTGGTACTAGTAAAGTCTGAACAGTGATTTTTATGTATATACCAACTCAAAGATTCTTTTTACGGTGATAAGACATGCAATAAGATTTAGAAATAAACTTTGTGATACTTGAAAAGTTTGAACGATGATTTTTTGGATGCATGTGCCAAATCGAAGATACTTAATACGATTGCAAGGCAAGCTATAAAATTTAGAATTAAGCATTTCATTACCAGAGTAGTCTGGATAGTAATTCGTTAGATATACATGTATGTACTAAATTGAAACAAAATTGACAGTGTAAACGCATGCTGTTGTTTATTGTTGTTTTTGCTGGAGTAAGAAATGTATTGCTCAAACAGCCTGGGCAACAATCTTATATTAATTATGTACCAAATCAAAGAATTAATTTAGTTGTGTTTATTGTGTTTAAGGTATTTGCAGTCTGTCGCTACAAGGTCCTTAATTACAATGTAGTGCTTGATAAAAGATTTAGCAACAAAAGACATTTAGCGATTGGCTGTTCCATGTGTATGTTACTTCTCCGTTCTTAAGGGTCTACGGCCGAAAAAAAAACTATCATTGCTTCACACTGCATTTTACACATTCGTTCATGTATTTTAAGTAAAAAACGTATTTAAGAAATATTATTTAAATAAATAATGGCATTAAACATATGATTACTATTTAAGGTAGTATGTCTTGAAGGGAATAAATAAATACATAAATACCAATAAAAACACAACTAAATCATTTGTATGAAGGGTTTAAGGGGTTCTTCATGACGGTCTTTATTCATTTTTAGTTTGGTTAAAACCACTGGGTGTACTGTTAAAGTTATCCAACCCGATTAAAATAGAATGAAATACTTTATACAATAGTTTACCAACGAATTAGTCAAAACGTATTTGTAAACCAAACTGTAACCACTAGTAAAAATGTAGCCACATTTCTCGAACAATTGGCTCCAGTTGGCTTTTTATATGAAATAAATTATTTAGAATACAATATATTAAGTTATCTTATTAATTGACGTCAAGTACAATATAAAGTTTTTATTTAACGAAGCTTGTGTGTTACTTGGTGTGAGTCATTTTGGCAAACAACTATTCCAAGACGAAATAAACACACTGTAATTGAAAAGAAATCGTAAAACACAAAATAGGACTGACCTTCTTGCAACATAAACATTATTTTTTGGTAACTTTCAGCTTGCTCTGATTTGGACTTCTAAATCTAGCCAAAAAAATAATTTCTCGAGCGGTGTCCAAAAGAATTACTGACTTTCGTCTGGCAAAACGACAACCTAATCATGAACTCGTGTTGTATTTATAACGCAATTTATCTGGTCAGGACATATTCATTAGATAGCTGAAACCTCGTACAGGAAGGTATCAATGAAATGAACATTTCATTGTTGCTAGTGTTCGTGTGGCGGAATCGCATATTATGTTATGTATAAATATATAAAACTTTTTTTTTTTTTTTTTTTAAACAAGACTGGCAACATGGCGTGATTCTATATCGAATTTAAAATTGTTTATAAAATGATTTTTTGTAAAGCTATTTAATTGGATGATGTAATAGCTCTTGTAACTGCAACAAGGACACATGCCAGGCATCATCATTTACTTAAAACAGTTTTAGGTTCTGCGTATGTATCTTATATACATGCAAGCAAAAGAGATTTAATTTACTAACTTAAGTTAAAAATACAGCTTAAGCAATATTTAGGTCAGGACACATTGTGTTTAAGTAATCAAACTAGTATGTGTTGTATTTTTTTATAATATGACTGGTCTAAAGACCTTAATTTTGCTTTGCTGCTTTGCTGCCGCTTTGCTGCTGCTGCTGCTGCTGCTGCTGCTGACGATGATGATGATGATGATGATGATGATGATTATGATGATGATGATCTAAGCTGTTCTAAATTTAATTTTTGTTTTTTTTTGTCGATTCTAAGATCTTTTTTTTTTTCTTTTGCAAAAACATACAGAAACTTTGTTCCTCCTTTTAATCAAAATATATAAATCAATTTGCTCTTGCTTCTTAACATTAGTGGAGATTAGTGTCAGAAAAATTGAAAATTATGTCGTGTCCCGAACGTATGGGAATAGATATACCGTGTTCCAATGGTTTACTTCCTGCTTTGTTGGATGAAATCAAAGTTTGAATATCAGTCTACTGAAAGCATTGTCGGAAGATGAATTTATAGAGTGTACTTTTTGATATTATTATGTACATAGTAGAGATTTAGTAATAAATTTATACTTATTCAATATGTATTTATTTATCTATTTATTTATTTATCTATTTGTCTATTTATCTACTTATCTATTTATCTATTTATTTATCTATTTATCTATTTATTTATCTATTTATTTATCTATTTATCTATTTATCTATTTATGGTAGTAGTAGAAGAAGTAGTAGTATTTAGTAGTAGTAGTAGTAGTATTTACTAGTAGTAGAAGTAGACGTAGCTTTATTATTATTAGTATTATTATTTATTATTATTATAATAATATAATTACATTGCATTATAATTATTAATATTTTAATTATTATTATTATTATTATTATTATTATTATCATTATTATTATTATTATTATTATTATTATTATTATTATTATTATTAAGCTAAATAGTAGATTGTTTGGTTCAATGTGTTTGAGCATACGGCGGCTAAATGTAACTAAGACAGTGGCAACAGAATCAAGGTATCTGTGTCCTATTTATGCTCAAATGATTGAAGTAATATTAAGTTTCAATATTACTTTTTTTAAATTGACGGCAGTGGCTTTATTTTATATGTGAATTAATTACTTATATTTTTTCACTTCCTTTTTATCAATTTTATATTTTTGCGGGGGAATTTCCAACCTTCAAGCAATTATTTTTTTCTAATACAAACACATCTTGTATCCCGCAAAACGAAGCGAGTAGAAAATAACTGTCAACAACGTGATTTTTGAAAAGTTTTATGCCACAAGATAATGCATTTCGTATTTCATACAATATGTTATCTTAATGGTGTGCCGGAGAACATTTTGAGGAACTGCTATGATAACAAATAAATATTATCTACAAGTGATGCTAGTCTGTGACTGGCAGCAGCTGGGGACATGTTTTGTCATATTATTCGTATATGTGTGATATGGTGTTGCGGAATAAGTTCTGGCGTTGGTGATTGGGTTAACTTATGAAGTGTCGCAATAATTTTCTACCAGAAACGCAGTGGAACGAGTTGATTAATGAGAATCATATTTCACGTGTATGCAGCATTACAGAGTGAAACTAGTTCACTGTATCATTGTTTTCTGTATGTGTGACCTTGACGACACTGTTCGTGTGGATGTATTTGGGATAGTCTTTCAGAGAGTATTTTGAATGTTAGTGTTTTCGCGTGTAAGTGCGCATAGGCGTGCGTGCATGAGTGCTTGTGTGGGTGTGTCCTTCTGTATGGTGTATGTGTTAGGTCAGTCATGATGGTGGTTGTGTGCGTGTCTGTGTGTGTTTGTGCGTGCGTGCGCGCGTGTGTGCGTGCGTGTGGATTTGAAAAGTGTATGAGCTTAATTTGTGTGTTGTAGTTTGTGGCAGAAGTGAGTTAGTTTTACGGTAACGGTTTTATTTGCTGTAGATGCCATTTGTCAAATTATAACCTTGCTCATTTTTAAACGAGTATTTTAAGCAAATATTTTCTCCAGCGAAGAAGATATATTGTGTATCAATGAAAGCCAGTCTTTAATATGTTGAAAGTTATAAGTGTTTTCTTAGAACTAATATAAAAGATAGCCATTTTTGACAATCAAAATTTATTTGGTTAGAAATATGTGTAAACCAATACATCATATCAAAACAATTTTATCTCAGTTAATATCACATCAGAATATAATAAATACATTTATTTACAATTATACACATATTCAATATATCACAGAGTAAAAAAATCAAGGCAGTTTCATAGTACCCATATATGTGTCATTTAGAAAACACACACAATTGAATATTAAACTATTCTTATCTAATATACAAAGTAAATCATGATTACGCGTTGTCGATCAAAGGGAACTATCTCGAAGGTTTCTCTGTGCCATAAAAAGTTTGAAGGATGTCACCACTCCCAGCCTCATATTTCTTCTATCTATTTGATTTGTTTATTTGATACAAATGCCGGATATAAAAGGGATCACTAGCTTTTTTTACCAGTATATTCTGCCATTTTGTTCTTGTTTTGAATTGATTATGCACCGATACATTGTTTTACGAAGGTAAATAAGTCCATTTCCAAGTAGAAACCAGTTGTTGCATTTATGAATAAGGCAAAACTGAAGGTTTAAAACATACACAATATTAACACATTTCCACATCTTCTAACTCTATATTCCTGGCCTACATTAACAAGGATTGTATCGATATCCATTGTTAATTGTAATTTCTATACCAAGTTTGACTTAAGTTGTTATTGGAGAGGCATCGGAATTGGCCTTCCTGAGAGTACCAACCTCGCCCCAACAAAAGAAGCATAATGCCATGCTGTAAGGTCGTAGCCGGACTCTTGGTATGGGTATTTGTCTATTATCCACTGAGGAGACATCGTTTAACAAATAGTCAACATTGATGCGATATAATTCTTAAGCAACACTTTATCTCCACCGATTTCTTGATACCATTGTAGCATGAGTCTATGTCCAGCCAGATAGGCTAACCACCACTACCTTTCCTTAATAAAGCGACATTTCACTGCGATGGTAGTGTAGAGCCAAACTAGGCAAACATTCCAAGTTTTAATGCCTTTCAGTTATTCAATCTGTAGTTGGAACATTTTTTTAATTGGAGGAAGTGGTCCTGGTCGTGTATGTTGTATTTTGCAGATATTGTCATTCTATAAAAATTCATCTGCAAAAGAACATTTGATGTAAAAACATCAACAAATGATAACGTGTTTTAAACCTCCTCTTAGAATTCCATTTTACCTTTTCATTTTGTCGAAGAGAGAGTTTACTGTGTCTATACGACTTACCTGTACTTTGCCTTAAATGTACGTATATCTTGAGATGACAGTTAAATGTCAGGTCAGGTAGTTTTAAAAGGACAAACAAACTGGGATAAAGCACGAATTAGCGAAGTAAAATCTTATATATTAAAGCAAATTAATAGGATCAGAACTACAAATTATTTCTTAAGTTATAGATAGAACTATTGCACGGCTTAACTTTTGTTGTAGACGAACATAAACCTTTACCCTTAAATAACCCTTATATCACAAAGTGAACTTCAATAGGAGTGACTAGCACTATAAAGACAATCCGAATACGTATTAGTCAACGAATAAAAGGCTTAAACCTCGGCTTCGTGACCACTTTCCATTTACAAGTATTTTAAATAATATCCTGTCTGATAAAGGAATCCTCATAAGGTCTAGAGATACATTGCGTGACTTTAAAATATTTCTTATCATATAAATGCGAGTGTGAAAAAAGATCGTAATAAGTTATTTCTTGTTCGTTAGAGAAACATCTTATTACAAGGAAAAACTAACAAAATAGACTTAATGTAAACATGAACTGACAAATTTAATTAATTTTAATTGCAGATAAATTGCAGATACAAATTGTTTTAATCAAGTTTTGCAAAAGAAATTTATAAATATTAAGTGGTCAATTACTAAAGTAAATTCTAATTTGAATTAATTTGCTGTCAGTATTTTCTAAAGAAAGACAGCTGGCCTTGTGTTATATGAGCATAGAGTTTCAAATTAAAGTCAAGATTATAAAACGCTTTCATCCAGACAGTGATTGGATTGTTAAATAATTAAATCAACTTAAATTATTCTTCCGGAAGAAACGATGTGGATAATTTATTTTGTCGGATATCATAAGAGAAGCTTCCTTTTTAATGGACAAATGTTTATAATACGCTCACCAAGTATATTGGAATAAGATTTATCTAACGATGCCATCGATAATTACTTGGCATTGATTGACCGTTCCAAGGCGGAAAATAATGGTTCTTCTTTATGTGTGTTATGTCTCGTCTCTGTGTTTTTGTCACATTTACATTTACCTTGTTTGCCTTTGTCTACTGGTAAAATTTAAATATCTGTGGAAATTTTTATATTTCTTATTTACCGATAACCATGGTTAATTTGTCGGTAAATGCCTTTTTGATTTATTTGTTTATTGGATTTATCGTCCCTCAAGCAGAATTTTAGTTATCTGGAGACGGTGTCCACTTGAAGCAGATATAGTGCTACCTTCACTGTGTATAGCATGCCGCGAACACCTGGCATGATACCATACCCAGTCACATTATCTTGACAACGGACCAACCAGTCGTGGAACTACCCTTCTATTTGCTAGAGCGAACTCGAGGCCTCCCGTACCTGGAGTCGACGCTCTACCGATTGCGCTACCAGGTCCGTTTAATTTAAATAATGTACCTATAAAGAAAAATGAAAATACGTTACGCACGGATTTATATATATTGTAAGTCAGAACTTTACTTCTGTAAACGTAAGAAATTCTGTTAAATTAAACAAATAGATAAAAAATGTGCTGCTTTCTTGTCCCACTTTGATTGGATTTTCTATTTAATTTCAGAAAAAAAATCAGGAAGTGCGAGGTTGAAGCGATCCTCAAACCAGGTTTAAGCACCCAAGTCGGTCAAATGCGGTAACTGTTGGGTTTTCCCTATGTATGTATTGTCTTGTTTAAGTTTTTTGTCACTATTACAGTTACATATGTGTGCTTTTGTCTAATGGTAGTTCAAACTAATCTTTGTGACAACAAAAAACATATTTTGAAATGTGATAATAATACATACATAAAATCATTTAACTGGCTTATCCAATATATCAGTTTGATAAGTTTTATTTTAATTTACACAATTAGTTTGATGGAAAATCCTTTAGAAAGTGCGAGGTTGGAGTTCTCCACAAACCAGGTTTAAGCACCCCAGCCCGTCCGTTTGCCGACTGACCGTTCATAGGGCGTTAACAGCTGGTGTTTTCCTTTCGTGTGTTATATCGCGTCCCTGCGTTGATAGGATCTTTTCTTATTAACGTTACAATCTAAATTAATCTCGAACTGCGACATGAGATTTATTGGAACTGTCTAAATATGGTGTCTGATTTGAATATAGTGTTTCTGTATAAGACAACAAATTGAAAATGACAAGTGTAATATATTTATACTTGCATTATACGACTTGCATTATACATCTAACTGAATATCTAAGGAAATATATGAAGATTTAAGAAGATATGTTAGTTTCAATTAAAGTCTTTTCAACAATTCCGTTCCCGGGAAATTCAGTTGTTTAAGCAAAAAACTAACCTAATTTTGATATATCGGTTGTTTTTATCATCACTTCTTTGGTCAGGACATGCGTATCAGATTGCTTGAGTATTGAACACGGAGTCTCAATTACACGGAAATTTAAGACTTTTCAAAAACACTTAATCATTCTAGTATATTAGTAGTCCTAGTATGTTTGTAGGGTTTTGCATCATACGTACTAGCTTAACTGCAATAATGCCTACCAAATGACTACATAAGTCGTTGCAATATCTGTCTTTTATTTGAGTGCAGGCAGACAGTGTGACATATGGGAAAATACTTCGCTCTCCGCCTGTCTGCTTACACTGATGTATCGCAGAAGAAAGATCTCTATTGCTGCTGATTATGTTTACCTTATAAGCGTTGTGAAAACATTTCATCCGAAAACGTGGTAGGCCAAATTGATTGACAACGAATAAATTAGATACATATATATAACAACTAATGTAGAACAGGACTTAATAACTTTATCTGTTTCCTGTATCTCAGTTTCCTCTCTCATATTGCTCCTAGGTATTACAGCCATCATTATTGAGTTCAACAGCTATCGTACTGTTTTTGTATGCCCAGTCACGTACTCTCTGAATCAAAATACCAATTATATTTTGCCATTACAACGTTAAAAGAATTGTGATGTAGTAGCGGGATGAATCGAGGATGATCCAATTGTTTATTTAATGGCGAAGTCAGACTTGAATATATAAGGAAGAACTTTTATTCAGCTAAAGAAAAGGCCAAATCTGTTTCCTGTTAAACATTTTAATGCAACAAGAAAAGTTTGACCACTATATCAACAAAGTGAATATACGTTTAAAGGTTTAAATGGACTTAATAAGAACTATTGTTGCTTATACGGCTACATTTTATATAAGACTAAATTGTCGTGGAAAATAATAGTATTGATAGCGATTAAATTGGTTCTGTTTGTTGTTAATTTTGTGTTGTAACCGTAATTGCTTTGTGTCTATTAAGGGTTCTAAACGGGAAAAAAAATATTTAAAAAGGAGAAAACCATTTACAAATTAATTAAATTTAAAGAAGTGAAAAATATTCGCATTTACACTATGATTGGTTATATGCACAATTAAAATATGTCTAAATATGTCATAACTAAATAATATATTTTTAAAAATTAAAAAAAAATCTCGTATTCTCTTTTACAGTATGAATGGGAAGACAGATAATGAAGAATTTAATGATCAAAATATAGTTCATTTGCTTAAATGCAAAATGAAATATATAATTTGAGTGACAGTCTCGGGACGATATGAACTGGTGAGAAGTAAATAAATTTTGTATTTCAAATGTGAAAGTCATCAGAAAAAGAAGTAGAGTGATATTAAAGCAGTTTATTTGCATTGGTTCTGTCATACACACAGGTTACCCACATGTACACAAGACATGACATTTGATTGCCCTCAATTATTTGCAAAGAATCTGTCTTAGATATTGAAATGTTATGCTTGTAACTGCATTAATTACTGGCAATATGTGGTATTGCCATGTAAATTAGCATTGTTTTAATTGCACCATGTAAAAGATCAGTCAGCGATGTAATAATTTTGAAACTGACTGTGACTTACAATGACTTATAAATGGTCCTGTACGTCAAAGTCCCTTTATAGTAACAAGGGAAGCAGTTACCAAATATGTATTGACATATATGCGAAATTATGTAACAGGAAAGCTTTAAAAGAAAAACGAAACAATTGTCATTAAAAATATTTTGAACCAAGTAACATTGCTGTTATTGTTCTTGATAAACCAAGAATACTAGATTGCTCTCATTTAGGTACGTATTTTCTTTCTTTTTTCATTCGTTTTTCGTTAATTGATACGGCATGGTCGTCGTAGTTCCTGCATATATTGTCGTTTTGCTTGCGTACATCTGTACTGAATGTAACTACTCTATGACAAAAAGATTTTATGTTCCTATATTATTTTTTTCTAAATGTTTAGATAGACAACATTAATTCTGAAGATATCACATTTTGTGAATATGACGCTTTTAAAAACATATAATTATTTAGTCCTGTCTGGAAAATAATTCTTTGGATATATGTACCAACTCAAAGATTCTTTGTGCGGTGATAAGACATGAAATAAGATTTAAAAATAACATTTCTGCAACTTGTAAAGTCTGAACAGTGATTTTTATGTATATATCAACTCAAAGATTCTTTTTACGGTAATAAGACATGCAATAAGATTTAGAAATAAAGTTTGTGATACTTGAAAAGTTTGAACGATGATTTTTTTGGATGCATGTGCCAAATCGAAGATACTTTATACGATTGCAAGGCAAGCTATAAAATTTAGAATTAAGCATTTAATTACAAGAATAGTCTGGATAGTAATTCGTTAGATATACATGTATGTACTAAATTGAAACAAAATTGACAGTGTAAACGTATGCTGTTGTTTGTTGTTGTTTTTGTTGGAATTAGAATTGTATTGCTCAAACAGCCTGGGCAACAATCTTATATTAATTATGTACCAAATCAAAGAATTAATTGAGTTGTGTTTATTGTGTTTAAGGTATTTGCAGTCTGTCTCTACAAGGTCCTTAATTACAATGTAGTGCTTGATAAAAGATTTAGCAACAAACGACATTTAGCGATTGGCTGTTCCATGTGTATGTTACTTCTCCGTTCTTAAGGGTCTACGGCCGAAAAAAAAACTATTGATTCACACTGCCTCACACTGCATTTTACACATTCGTTCATATATTTTAAGTAAAAAACGTATTTAAGAAATATTATATAAATTAATAATGGCATTAAACATATGATTACTATTTAAGGTAGTATGTCTTGAAGGGAATAAATTAATACATAAATACCAATAAAAAACACAACTAAATCAATTTGTATGAAGCGTTTAATGAGTTCTTCATGACGGTTTTTATCCATTTTTAGTTTGGTTATAACCACTGGGTGTACTGTTAAAGTTATCCAAACTGGTTAAAATAGAATGACATACTTTATACAATAGTTTACAAACGAATTAGTCAAAACGTATTTGTAAACCAAACTGTAACCACTAGTAAAAATGTAGCCACATTTCTCGAACAATTGGCTCCAGTTGGCTTTTTATATGAAATAAATTATTTAGAATACAATTTATTAAGTTATCTAATTAAATGACATCAAGTACAATATAATGTTTTTATTAAGCTAACCTTGTGTGTTACTTGGTGTGAGTCATTAATTTTGGCAAACAACTATTCCAAGGCGAAATACGCACACTGTAATTGAAAAAAAAACGTAAAACACAAAATAGGACTGACCTTCTTGCAACATAAACATTATTTTTTGGTAACTTTCAGCTTGCTCTGATCTGGACTTCTAAATCTAGCCAAGAAAATAATTTCTCGAGCGGTGACCAAAAGAATTACTGACTTTCGTCTGGCAAAACGACAACCTAATCATGAACTCGTGTTGTATTTATAACGCAATTTATCTGGTCAGGACATATTCATTAGATAGCTGAAACCTCGTACAGGGAGGTATCTATGAAATGAACATTTCATTGTTGCTAGTGTTCGTGTGGCGGAATCGCATATTATGTTATGTATAAATATATAAAACATTTTTTTAAAAACAAGACTGGCAACATGGCGTGATTCTATATCGAATTTAAAATTGTTTATAAAATGATTTTTTGTAAAGCTATTTAATTGAATGATGTAATAGCTCTTGTAACTGCAACAAGGACACATGCCAGGCATCATCATTTACTTAAAACAGTTTTAGGTTCTGCGTATGTATCTTATATACATGCAAGCAAAAGAGATTTAATTTACTAACTTAAGTTAAAAATACAGCTTAAGCAATATTAAGGTCAGGACACATTGTGTTTAAGTAATCAAACTAGTATGTGTTGTATTTTTTTATAATATGACTGGTCTAAAGACCTTAATTTTGCTTTGCTGCTTTGCTGCTGCTTTGCTGCTGCTGCTGCTGCTGCTGCTGCTGCTGACGATGATGATGATGATGATGATGATGATTATGATGATGATGATCTAAGCTGTTCTAAATTTAATTTTTGTTTTTTTTTGTCGATTCTAAGATCTTTTTTTTTCTTTTGCAAAAACATACAGAAACTTTGTTCCTCCTTTTAATCAAAATATATAAATCAATTTGCTCTTGCTTCTTAACATTAGTGGAGATTAGTGTCAGAAAAATTGAAAATTATGTCGTGTCCCGAACGTATGGGAATAGATATACCGTGTTCCAATGGTTTACTTCCTGCTTTGTTGGATGAAATCAAAGTTTGAATATCAGTCTACTGAAAGCATTGTCGGAAGATGAATTTATAGAGTGTACTTTTTGATATTATTATGTACATAGTAGAGATTTAGTAATAAATTTATACTTATTCAATATGTATTTATTTATCTATTTATTTATTTATCTATTTGTCTATTTATCTACTTATCTATTTATCTATTTATTTATCTATTTATCTATTTATTTATCTATTTATTTATCTATTTATTTATCTATTTATCTATTTATCTATTTATCTATTTATGGTAGTAGTAGAAGAAGTAGTAGTATTTAGTAGTAGTAGTAGTAGTATTTACTAGTAGTAGAAGTAGACGTAGCTTTATTATTATTAGTATTATTATTTATTATTATTATAATAATATAATTACATTGCATTATAATTATTAATATTTTAATTATTATTATTATTATTATTATCATTATTATTATTATTATTATTATTATTATTATTATTATTATTATTAAGCTAAATAGTAGATTGTTTGGTTCAATGTGTTTGAGCATACGGCGGCTAAATGTAACTAAGACAGTGGCAACAGAATCAAGGTATCTGTGTCCTATTTATGCTCAAATGATTGAAGTAATATTAAGTTTCAATATTACTTTTTTTAAATTGACGGCAGTGGCTTTATTTTATATGTGAATTAATTACTTATATTTTTTCACTTCCTTTTTATCAATTTTATATTTTTGCGGGGGAATTTCCAACCTTCAAGCAATTATTTTTTTCTAATACAAACACATCTTGTATCCCGCAAAACGAAGCGAGTAGAAAATAACTGTCAACAACGTGATTTTTGAAAAGTTTTATGCCACAAGATAATGCATTTCGTATTTCATACAATATGTTATCTTAATGGTGTGCCGGAGAACATTTTGAGGAACTGCTATGATAACAAATAAATATTATCTACAAGTGATGCTAGTCTGTGACTGGCAGCAGCTGGGGACATGTTTTGTCATATTATTCGTATATGTGTGATATGGTGTTGCGGAATAAGCTCTGGCGTTGGTGATTGGGTTAACTTATGAAGTGTCGCAATAATTTTCTACCAGAAACGCAGTGGAACGAGTTGATTAATGAGAATCATATTTCACGTGTATGCAGCATTACAGAGTGAAACTAGTTCACTGTATCATTGTTTTCTGTATGTGTGACCTTGACGACACTGTTCGTGTGGATGTATTTGGGATAGTCTGTCAGAGAGTATTTTGAATGTTAGTGTTTTCGCGTGTAAGTGCGCATAGGCGTGCGTGCATGAGTGCTTGTGTGGGTGTGTCCTTCTGTATGGTGTATGTGTTAGGTCAGTCATGATGGTGGTTGTGTGCGTGTCTGTGTGTGTTTGTGCGTGCGTGCGCGCGTGTGTGCGTGCGTGTGGATTTGAAAAGTGTATGAGCTTAATTTGTGTGTTGTAGTTTGTGGCAGAAGTGAGTTAGTTTTACGGTAACGGTTTTATTTGCTGTAGATGCCATTTGTCAAATTATAACCTTGCTCATTTTTAAACGAGTATTTTAAGCAAATATTTTCTCCAGCGAAGAAGATATATTGTGTATCAATGAAAGCCAGTCTTTAATATGTTGAAAGTTATAAGTGTTTTCTTAGAACTAATATAAAAGATAGCCATTTTTGACAATCAAAATTTATTTGGTTAGAAATATGTGTAAACCAATACATCATATCAAAACAATTTTATCTCAGTTAATATCACATCAGAATATAATAAATACATTTATTTACAATTATACACATATTCAATATATCACAGAGTAAAAAAATCAAGGCAGTTTCATAGTACCCATATATGTGTCATTTAGAAAACACACACAATTGAATATTAAACTATTCTTATCTAATATACAAAGTAAATCATGATTACGCGTTGTCGATCAAAGGGAACTATCTCGAAGGTTTCTCTGTGCCATAAAAAGTTTGAAGGATGTCACCACTCCCAGCCTCATATTTCTTCTATCTATTTGATTTGTTTATTTGATACAAATGCCGGATATAAAAGGGATCACTAGCTTTTTTTACCAGTATATTCTGCCATTTTGTTCTTGTTTTGAATTGATTATGCACCGATACATTGTTTTACGAAGGTAAATAAGTCCATTTCCAAGTAGAAACCAGTTGTTGCATTTATGAATAAGGCAAAACTGAAGGTTTAAAACATACACAATATTAACACATTTCCACATCTTCTAACTCTATATTCCTGGCCTACATTAACAAGGATTGTATCGATATCCATTGTTAATTGTAATTTCTATACCAAGTTTGACTTAAGTTGTTATTGGAGAGGCATCGGAATTGGCCTTCCTGAGATTACCAACCTCGCCCCAACAAAAGAAGCATAATGCCATGCTGTAAGGTCGTAGCCGGACTCTTGGTATGGGTATTTGTCTATTATCCACTGAGGAGACATCGTTTAACAAATAGTCAACATTGATGCGATATAATTCTTAAGCAACACTTTATCTCCACCGATTTCTTGATACCATTGTAGCATGAGTCTATGTCCAGCCAGATAGGCTAACCACCACTACCTTTCCTTAATAAAGCGACATTTCACTGCGATGGTAGTGTAGAGCCAAACTAGGCAAACATTCCAAGTTTTAATGCCTTTCAGTTATTCAATCTGTAGTTGGAACATTTTTTTAATTGGAGGAAGTGGTCCTGGTCGTGTATGTTGTATTTTGCAGATATTGTCATTCTATAAAAATTCATCTGCAAAAGAACATTTGATGTAAAAACATCAACAAATGATAACGTGTTTTAAACCTCCTCTTAGAATTCCATTTTACCTTTTCATTTTGTCGAAGAGAGAGTTTACTGTGTCTATACGACTTACCTGTACTTTGCCTTAAATGTACGTAAATCTTGAGATGACAGTTAAATGTCAGGTCAGGTAGTTTTAAAAGGACAAACAAACTGGGATAAAGCACGAATTAGCGAAGTAAAATCTTATATATTAAAGCAAATTAATAGGATCAGAACTACAAATTATTTCTTAAGTTATAGATAGAACTATTGCACGGCTTAACTTTTGTTGTAGACGAACATAAACCTTTACCCTTAAATAACCCTTATATCACAAAGTGAACTTCAATAGGAGTGACTAGCACTATAAAGACAATCCGAATACGTATTAGTCAACGAATAAAAGGCTTAAACCTCGGCTTCGTGACCACTTTCCATTTACAAGTATTTTAAATAATATCCTGTCTGATAAAGGAATCCTCATAAGGTCTAGAGATACATTGCGTGACTTTAAAATATTTCTTATCATATAAATGCGAGTGTGAAAAAAGATCGTAATAAGTTATTTCTTGTTCGTTAGAGAAACATCTTATTACAAGGAAAAACTAACAAAATAGACTTAATGTAAACATGAACTGAGAAATTTAATTAATTTTAATTGCAGATAAATTGCAGATACAAATTGTTTTAATCAAGTTTTGCAAAAGAAATTTATAAATATTTAGTGGTTATTTACTAAAGTAAATTCTAATTTGAATTAATTTGCTGTCAGTATTTTCTAAAGAAAGACAACTGGCCTTGTGTTATATGAGCATCTAGTTTCAAATTAAAGTCAAGATTATAAAACGCTTTCATCCAGGAAGTGATTGGACTGTTAAATAATTAAGTTAGTATTTTCGATGTTTTATTGAAAATCAACTTAAATTATTCTTCCGGAAGAAACAATGTGGATATTTTATTTTGTCGGATATCATAAGAGAAGCTTCCTTTTTAATGGACAATTGTTTATATTACGCTCATCAAGTATATTGGAATAAGATTTATCTATCATAACAATGCCATCGATAATTACTTGGCATTGATTGACCGTTCCAAGGCGGTAACTAATGGTTTTTCTTTCTGTGTGTTATGTCTCGTCTCTGTGTTTTTGTCACATTTACATTTACCTTGTTTGCCTTTGTCTACTGGTAAAATTTAAATATCTGTGGAAATTTTGATAGGACCTTTTCTTATTTACCTATAACCATGGTTATTTTGTCGGTAAATGCCTTTTTGATTTATTTGTTTATTGGATTTATCGTCCCACAAGCAGAATTTTAGTTATCTGGAGACAGTGTCCACTTGAAGCAGATATAGTGCTGCCTTCACTGTGTATAGCATGCCGCGAACACCTGGGATAATACCACACCCAGTCACATTATCCTGACACCGGGCCAACCAGTCGTGGAACTACCCTTATATTTGCTAGAGCGAACTCGAGGCCTCCCGTACCTGGAGTCGACGCTCTACCGATTGAGCTACCAGGTCCGTTTAATTTATTTAATGTACCTATAAAGAAAAATGAAAATACGTTACGCACGGATTTATATATATTGTTAGTCAGAACTTTACTTCTGTAAACTTAAGAAATTCTGTTAAATTAAACAAATAGATAAACAATGTGCTGCTTTCTTGTCCCACTTTGATTGGATTTTCTATTTACTTTCAGAATAAAATCCAGGAAGTGCGAGGTTGAAGCAATCCTCAAACCAGCTTTAAGCACCCAAGTCGGTCAAATGCGGTAACTGTTGGGTTTTCCCTATGTATGTATTGTCTTGTTTAAGTTTTTTGTCACTATTACAGTTAGATATGTGTGCCTTTGTCTAATGGTAGTTCAAACTAATCTTTGTGACAACAAAAAAAAAACATATATTTTGAAATGTTATAATTATACATACATAAATTCATTTAACTGGCTTATCCAATATATCAGTTTGATAAGTTTTATTTTAATTTACACAATTAGTTTGATGGAAAAACCTTTAGAAAGTGCGAGGTTGGAGTGCTCCACAAACCAGGTTTAAGCACCCCAGCCGGTCCTTTTGCCGACTGACCGTTCATAGGGCGTTAACAGCTGGTGTTTTCCTTTCGTGTGTTATATCGCGTCCCTGCGTTGATAGGATCTTTTCTTATTAACGTTACAATCTAAATTAATCTCGAACTGCGACATGAGATTTATTGGAACTGTCTAAATATGGTGTCTGATTTGAATATAGTGTTTCTGTATAAGACAACAAATTGAAAATGACAAGTGTAATATATTTATACTTGCATTATACGACTAAATGTACGTTTAACTGAATATCTAAGGAAATATATGAAGATTTAAGAAGATATGTTAGTTTCAATTAAAGTCTTTTCAACAATTCCGTTCCCGGGAAATTCAGTTGTTTAAGCAAAAAACTAACCTAATTTTGATATATCGGTTGTTTTTATCATCACTTCTTTGGTCAGGACATGCGTATCAGATTGCTGGAGTATTGAACACGGAGTCTCAATTACACGGAAATTTAAGACTTTTCAAAAACACTAATCTTAATCATCCTAGTATATTAGTAGTCCTAGTATGTTTGTAGGTTTTTGCATCATACGTACTAGCTTAACTGCAATAATGCCTACTAAATCATTCCATAAGTCGTTGCAATATCTGTCTTTTATTTGAGTGCAGGCAGACAGTGTACCATATGGGAAAATACTTCGCTCTCCGCCTGTCTGCTTACACTGATGTATCGCAGAAGAAATATCTCTATTGCTGCTGATTATGTTTACATTATAAGCGTTGTGAAAACATTTCATCCGAAAACGTGGTAGGCCAAATTGATTGACAACGAATAAATTAGATACATATATATAACAACTCTTGTAGAACAGGACTTAATAACTTTATCTGTTTCCTGTATCTCAGTTTCCTCTCTCATATTGCTCCTAGGTATTACAGCCATCATTATTGAGTTCAACAGCTATCGTACTGTTTTTGTATGCCCAGTCACGTACTCTCTGAATCAAAATACCAATTATATTTTGCCATTACAACGTTAAAAGAATTGTGATGTAGTAGCGGGATGAATCGAGGATGATCCGATTGTTTATTTAATGGCGAAGTCAGACTTGAATATATAAGGAAGAACTTTTATTCAGCTACAGAAAAACCCAGATCTGTTTCTTGTTAAACATCTTAATGCAACAAGAAAAGTTTGACCACTATATCAACAAAGTGAATATACGTTTAAAGGTTTAAATGGACTTAATAAGAACTATTGTTGCTTATACGGCTACATTTTATATAAGACTAAATTGTCGTGGAAAATAATAGTATTGATAGCGATTAAATTGGTTCTGTTTGTTGTTATTCTTTGTTGTAACCGTAATTGCTTTGTGTTTATTAAGGGTTCTAAAAGGAAAAAATATTTAAAAAGGAGAAAACCATTTACAAATTAATTAAATTTAAAGAAGTGAAAAATATTCGCATTTACACTATGCTTGGTCATATGCACAATTAAAATGTGTCTAAATATGTCATAACTAAATAATAAAATTTTAAAAATTATAAAAAAAAACTCGTATTCTCTTTTACAGTATGAATGGGAAGACAGAAATTGAAGAATTTAATGATCAAAATATAGTTCATTTGCTTAAATGCAAAATGAAATATATAATTTGAGTGACAGTCTCGGGACGATATGAACTGGTGAGAAGTAAATAAATTTTGTATTTCAACTGTGAAAGTCATCAGAAAAAGAAGTATAGTGATATTAAAGCAGTTTATTTTCGTTGGTTCTGTCGTACACACAGGTAACCCACATGTACACAAGACATGACATTTGATTGCCCTCAATTATTTGCAAAGAATCTGTCTTAGATATTGAAATGTTATGCTTGTATCTGCATTGATTACTGGCAATGTGTGTTATTGCCATGTAAATTAGCATTGTTTTAATTGCACCATGTAAAAGATTATTCAGCGTTGTAATAATTTTGAAACTGATCGTGACCGACAATGATTTATAAATGGTCCTGTACGTCAAAGTCCCTTTATAGTAGCAAGGGAAGCAGTTACCAAATATTTATAGACGTATATGTGAAATTATGTAACAGGAAAGCTTTAAAAGAGAAACACGAAACAATTGTCATTAAAAATATTTTGAACCAAGTAACATTGCTGTTATTGTTCATGATAAACCAAGAATACTAGATTGCTCTCATTTAGGTACGTATTTTCTTTCTTTTTCATTCGTTTTTCGTTAATTGATACGGCATGGTCGTCGTAGTTCCCGCATATATTGTCGTTTTGCTTGCGTACATCTGTACTGAATGTGACTACTCTATGACAAAACGATTTTATGTTCCTATATTATTTTTTTTCTTAATGTTTAGATAGACAACATTAATTCTGAAGATATCACATTTTGTGAATATGACCCTTTTAAAAACATATAATTATTTAGTCCTGTCTGGAAAATTATTCTTTGGATTTATGTACCAACTCAAAGATTCTTTGTGCGGTGATAAGACATGAAATAAGATTTAAAAATAACATTTCTGCTACTACTAAAGTCTGAACAGTGATTTTTATGTATATGCCAACTCAAAGATTCTTACGGTGATAAGACATGCAATAAGATTTAGAAATAAAGTTTGTGATACTTGAAAAGTTTGAACGATGATTTTTTGGATGCATGTGCCAAATCGAAGATACTTTATACGATTGCAAGGCAAGCTATAAAATTTAGAATTAAGCATTTCATTACCAGAATAATCTGGATAGTAATTCGTTAGATATACATGTATGTACTAAATTAAATCAAAATTGACAGTGTAAACGTATGTTGTTGTTTATTGTTGTTTTAGTTGGAATAAAAAATGTATTGCTCAAACAGCCTGGGCAACAATCTTATATTAATTATGTACCAAATCAAAGAATTAATTTAGTTGTGTTTATTGTGTTTAAGGTATTTGCAGTCTGTCTCTACAAAGTACTGAATTACAATGTATGGCTTGATAAAAGATTTAGCAACAAAAGACATTTAGCGATTGGCTGTTCCATGGTATGTTACTTCTCCGTTCTTAAGGGTCTACGGCCGAAAAAAAACTATCATTGCTTCACACTGCATTTTACACATTCGTTCATATATTTTAAGTAAAAAACGTATTTAAGAAATATTATTTAAATAAATAATGGCATTAAACATATGATTACTATTTAAGGTAGTATGTCTTGAAGGGAATAAATAAATACATAAATACCAATAAAAACACAACTAAATCATTTGTATGAAGGGTTTAAGGGCTTCTTCATGACGGTCTTTATTCATTTTTAGTTTGGTTAAAACCACTGGGTGTACTGTTAAAGTTATCCAAACCGATTAAAATAGAATGAAATACTTTATACAATAGTTTACCAACGAATTAGTCAAAACGTATTTGTAAACCAAACTGTAACCACTAGTAAAAATGTAGCCACATTTCTCGAACAATTGGCTCCAGTTGGTTTTTTATATGAAATAAATTATTTAGAATACAATATATTAAATCTTATTAATTGACGTCAAGTACAATATAAAGTTTTTATTTAACGAACCTTGTGTGTTACTTGGTGTGAGTCATTTTGGCAAACAACTATTCCAAGACGAAATAAACACACTGTAATTGAAAAGAAATCGTAAAACACAAAATAGGACTGACCTTCTTGCAACATAAACATTATTTTTTGGTAACTTTCAGCTTGCTCTGATTTGGACTTCTAAATCTAGCCAAAAAAATAATTTCTCGAGCGGTGACCAAAAAGAATTACTGACTTTCGTCTGGCAAAACGACAACCTAATCATGAACTCGTGTTGTATTTATAACGCAATTTATCTGGTCAGGACATATTCATTAGATAGCTGAAACCTCGTACAGGGAGGTATCTATGAAATGAACATTTCATTGTTGCTAGTGTTCGTGTGGCGGAATCGCATATTATGTTATGTATAAATATATAAAAACATTTTTTTTAAAAACAAGACTGGCAACATGGCGTGATTCTATATCGAATTTAAAATTGTTTATAAAATGATTTTTTGTAAAGCTATTTAATTGGATGATGTAATAGCTCTTGTGACTGCAACAAGGACACATGCCAGGCGTCATCATTTACTTAAACAGTTTTAGGTTCTGCGTATGTATCTTATATACATGCAAGCTAAAGAGATTTAATTTAGTAACTTAAGTTAAAAATACAGCTTATGCAATATTTAGGTCAGGACACATTGTGTTTAAGTAATCAAACTAATATGTGTTGTATTTTTTTATAATATGACTGGTCTAAAGACCTTAATTTTGCTTTGCTGCTTTGCTGCTGCTGCTGCTGCTGCTGCTGCTGCTGCTGCTGCTGCTGCTGCTGCTGCTGCTGCTGACGACGATGATGATGATGATGTTGATGAATATTATTATTATTATTATTATTATTATTATTATTATTATTATTATCATTATTATTATTATTATTATTATTATTATTATTATTATTATTATTATTATTATTATTATTATTATTATTATCTAAGCAGTTCTTAATTTAATTTTTGCTTTTTTGTCGATTCTAAGATCTTTTTTTTTCTTTTGCAAAACATACAGAAACATTGTTCCTCCTTTTAGTCAAAATAAATAAATCAATTTGCTCTTGCTTCTTAACATTGATGGAGATTAGTGTCAAGAAAATTGAAAATTATGTCGTGTCCCGAACGTATGGGAATAGATGTACCGTGTTCCAATGGTTTAATTCCTGTTTTGTCGGATAAAATCAAAGTTTGAATATCAGTCTACTAAAAGCATTGTCGGAAGATGAATTTATAGAGTGTACTTTTTTGATATTATTATGTACATAGTAAAGAATAAGTAATAAATTTATACTTATTCAATATGTATTTATTTATTTATTTATTTATTTATTTATTTATTTATTTATTTATCTATTTATCTATGTATCTTTCTATTTATCTATTTATCTATTTATTATTCTATTTATTTATCTATTTATCTATTTATTTATCTATTTATTTATCTATTTATTTATCCATTTATTTATCTATTGATTTATCTATTTATTTATCTATTTACTTATCTATTTATTTATCTATTTATCTATTTATTTATCTATTTATTTATCTATTTATCTATTTATTTATCTATCTATTTATCTATTTATCTGTTTATTTATTTATGGTAGTAGTAGAAGAAGTAGTAGTATTTAGTAGTAGTAGTAGTAGTATTTACTAGTAGTAGAAGTAGAAGTAGCTGTGTTATTATTATTAGTATTATTTATTATTATTATAATAATATAATTACATTGAATTATAATTATTAATATTATTATTATTATTATTATTATTATTATTATTATTATTATTATTATTATTATTATTATTATTATTATCATTATTTTTATTATTATTATTATTGTTATTATTATTATTATTATTATTATTATTATTATTATTATTATTATTATTATTATTGTTATTATTATTATTATTATTATTATTATTATTATTATTATTATTATTATTATTAAGCTGAATAGTAGATTGTTTAGTTCAATTTGTTTCAGCATACGGCGGCTAAATGTAACCAAGACAGTGGCAACAGAATCAAGGTATCTGTGTCCTATTTATGATCAAATGATTGAAGTAATATTAAGTTTCAAAATTAAGTTTTCAAATTTACGGCAGTGGCTTCATTTTATATGTGAATTAATTACTTATATTTTTTCACTTCCTTTTTATCAATTTTATATTTTGGCCGGGGAAGTTCCAAACCTTCAAACAATTATTTTTTTCTAATACAACCACATCTTGTATCCCGCAAAACGAAGCGAGTAGAAAAAAATGTCAATAACGTGATTTTTTAAAAAGTTTTATGCCACAAGAGTATGCATTGCGTATTTCACACAATATGTTATTTAAATGTTGTGCCGGAGAACATTTTGAGGAACTGCTATGATAACAAATAAATAATATCTACAAGTGATGCTAGTATGTGACTGGCAGCAGCTTGGGACATTTTTTGTCATATTATTTGTAAATGTGTGCTATGGTGTTGCGGAATAAGCTCTGGCGTTGGTGATGGTGTTAACTTAGGAAGTGTTGCAATAACTTTCTACCAGAAACGCAGTGGAACGAGTTGATTAATGAGAATCATATTTGGCGTGTATGCAGCATTACAGAGTGGAAGTAGTTCACTGTTTTATTGTTTCCTGTGACCTTGACGACAGTGTTCGTGTTGATGTATTTGGGATAGTCTGTCAGAGAGTATTTTGAATGTTAGTGTTTTCGCGTGTTAGTGCGCGTAAGGCGTGCGTGCATGAGGGCTTGTGTGGGTGTGTCCGTCTGTATGGTGTATGTGTTAGGTCAGTCGTGATGGTGGTTGTGCGTGTTTCTGTGTGTGTTGTGCGTGCGTGCGTGCGCGCGTGTTTGCGTGCGTGCGTGCGCGCGTGTTTGCGTGCGTGCGTGTGTATTTGACAGTGTATGAGCTTAATTTGTGTGTTGTAGTTTGTGGCAGAAGTGAGTTAGTTTTACAGTAACGGTTTTATTTGCTTTAGATGTCATTTGTCAAATTAAAACTTTGTTCATTTTTAAACGAGTATTTTAAGCAAATGTTTTCTCCAGCGAAGAAGATATATTGTGTATGAATGAAAACTAGTCTTTAATATGTTGAAAGTTATAAGTGTTTTCTTAGAACTAATAAAAAAGATAGTCATTTTTGACAATCAAAATTTATTTGGTTAGAAATATGTGTAAACCTATACATCATATCAAAACAATTTTATCACAGTTAATATCACATCAGAATATAATAAATACATTTATTTACAATTATACACATATTCAATATATCACAGAGTAAAAAAATCAAGGCAGTTTCATAGTACCCATATATGTGTCATTTAGAAAACACACAAAATTGAATATTAAACTATTCTTATCTAATATACAAAGTAAATCATGATTACGCGTTGTCGATCAAACGGAACTATCTCGAAGGTTTGTCTATGCCATAAAAAAGTTTGAAGGATGTCACCGCTCCCAGCCTCATATTTCTTCTATCTATTTCAAAAATCATTATCAAGTTCAAGGACTATCGTAACACCTTCTTATGCTTGGTCACGTACAATCTGCGACAACAGGCCAATGATAAATGGTCATTACACAATGGGTAGATTAGAAAAATGAAGATGTTTTATACATTTTCAGTAGTTAGATGTCAGATTAATACATATTAAAACAAAACAGTTATTCATTGTCGGAACGTCTGGAACATGTTTAGTTGAGCGGGTTCAAATATAGAAAAGGTTTGACATTTATAACTAATATAAAATAATAATAATGGGGATTGTCCTTTTACTTATCTGGTACATGTTTCTATTTTTTTTCTCTCTGTCTTGAATACTGTTTGAAATGTAAGAATGGCATAACTGCCTCAAGCACCTAAAAACTGGGGAAGGGATTATTTATTTTACCACAAATCTTCCTTTTTTGTTCGGTCGTAAATATTAAACAAACATGGACAAAATGTTCATAACAGGAGACATTCGGTTGCCCAAAACTAAAAGAAAATATTCAGTTATGAGAAAGCAAAATCGAAAAATTATTGGATTACTGGCATTTTATTGTCGTCACCATGATCTTTTTTCATTGAAAATTTGCAAGACCATTTATCTGTTAACGAAACTGTCATATCTAAACTTTAACAACACATGTAACCAGATAACCGGGGATACTTTGTGATCAAGGCAAGGCAGTTTACAAATATCAGTCGTGATACATATGGAAACAAAACATAGACGTTCCTAATTGCAAAATAAAAACATTGACATAACATCAAATAATCTTCAACCGAAGTTGCATTATTGTTAATGTCGTGCCCATATGTATATAGCCACAATTCCATCTCATTGAGGTTCTGATATTGAAAGTCTTGTAAAATGTTCTGCAAGGACCTGCACTATTTCCTGCGTCTATCTTTTCTGTATAAATGTGTTACCTCCATGACAGTCTTGATAATATGCAATGTGTACTATATATCTTCGTTGCCTGTTTGTGGAATGTTTCTCCAAGATCCAGATAGCATTTTTGTAACTTTCATAAACTGGTTCATGAATCGATAATGAACTGTTCCCAACCAGCTGATTTTAGCCAACCAGAAAGCAGCAATTCATTTTCTTCTTAAAATATGGACAATCGAACGAGACTCAAATCAATTGCAATATATCAAAATTGTTCCATATATTGTATACTGGCTAAAATGTCGTTAGAAAGAGACTTAACACTGTGTCCGGTTGTTGTGTATATGTTAAGCTTGCAACTAATCATCTCCATTGAATTTGTGAGCTAATATCAACAGTAATCAAGGACGTGGAACGGTATTTCTAACAACTTAACTATTTCTGTGTTAGCTGATCATGTATGTTTTTGCAACCAGTCATCTACTTGTTTTCTGTGGTTGCCTTCATGAGGTATTGCATGACGGCCTTGGATTTCTGAACCTTTTCATACTCAGGAATAGTCTCTACCATCTGGTACCGGACGTGCTGGTGATCCTTTACCCGATACTCCGTGTTGGAAAACTTACATAGCTGTTTCTTTACCCAGACCTTCCCGCCCGGCTTTGGTTTCTCGTTGACCGTCTCCTCCTAACGATTAAAAACAAAACAATTCAACTTTTTAAAAAAAATGCTTACGTTTAATTTCAGTCCACTCATGGTTATTCGAACATGCTGATAAGTTAATTAGATTAAAGCAACCTATTTCCGCTTATTAAATCTGTCTTTCACTTCTATACAATATGTTTAAAATGAATGCGATCTTAAATAAAACAAAAATGTCCATTAATGTTCCGCTTGAAACTTACGTTTTTGGCTAATAATAACATCAATGTATTTGAAATATGGTGATTTTAACATAAACATCTTATAAAATAATGGTGTTATAATATGCGATTTTTCATATTGAAATTTTTGTTTAAATCTCTCTATTTGAAGAAACATAATCCCCGTCACAAGGTGTAATATTTTGATGCCTTAATATTACTTAAATACACAGCAGCGACACAATTAGGTTTTTGTATAAGTTGTTGTATATTAATTGTGTCTTGAATATTACCTATAATTTCAATTAGTTTAATATAGGACGAAATAATTATTTGCATCTAGTTTTGTATATGGGTAAAATCATTTTGTTGTATATACGGTATAATACTTTAATTTAGTTGTATATGGCGTAATACTTAACTTTAGTCTTATAATTTAAGTAACATTTTCATTTTATTCTATATAAAATCTGATACTTACATTTACTCTCATTTGACGTTATATTTGCATTGAGTCTCAAATATGACGTAATATTTACATTTAGTCTCATATAGGATGTAATACTTGCATTTAGCCTCATACTTGACATTATATTTACATTAAGTTCCATATATGAGGTATTTACATTTAGTCTCATATATAGCGAAATACTTATATACAGTCTAATACACGCGTAATATTTACATTTAGTTTCATATATGACGTAAAACTTGCATGTGTACAATTATTCAAATAGAGGCTTGTGTTGAGGTCAATGCATGTACAGGTGTAAAAAACAATTAAGCACCTGGGTAATCTGATATTGACCAAAAACGCAGTATTAAATCAGCAAGGTCCGCAAAAACTATAAATTGACAGACTAAAACGTAAGTCTTTACTTGTTATATCAACACCATATGGAACTAAAGTGTTCTAATACGGTACAGTATGATGCTTCACCTGTTGTTGATCCAGTTCGCCAGTGTTCATTTCCTCAAAGCATATTCTCACATTTTTCCTCGACAGATAATCAAGAAAGGCATTCACTGCTTCCAAAGTTACGCTTTTTGTTCTTTTTTATTTATGTTATATTTTCTTTTATGTAACTAATAACCTCATCACCTTTACTGACTGTCAATTTCTTTTACCAGGCTCCATGTATATTGTAGCAAGAGTGCGTGTAAAAAGAACACGATCGTCAATATTATGTTCTTCATGTCCACGAGAAAACATTCTCGGGTCAATATCACTTGACTCAGACATTACCAGCGCTCGACCAACAAAAACACTTTTAATTCAAAGGGTATGTGATATAATCATATATATTTTATCATATTTACATCTTACGTCTTATAATATATGACGTTATACTTACATTTAGTGTTATGAATATTACGCTATACTTACATCAAGTTTATATCGTTTGAGGTGAGGAAGGTTTTTTGTCTTGTTCCCCATTCCATACTGAACGTGGAAGGCCTGGATACGATTCTCTAACAGGTGAAGAGACGGCTCAGAAGTCTCGTAATCACGGTAAACCGGGTCCAACTCGAATTTTCGCTGAAACAATATACGTATATACTTGAGTTTTATGGGGTAAAGCCAGAATAGGTCAACTATGTATGATAATTCCGGGATGTAACAAGTGAATTTGATGGCGAATATTCAAAAAGAAAATGGAAGTGTTTGTTGGTGATGGCTAACCTGGGTATTACAAGAAAGGCAAAAGGTCAGCATACACTGCAAACAACACAAGCATAAAAACCGAGTAAAACAAATGAAAGACCTACTTGCATTTAGGGATTATTCAGGGGAGACTATTAATGAATGTCTCTCATTCAAACCGCGCGCTTGCTGCTCATCTACTAAAGTGTGTGCTAATTGAACATGTAGATCTATTATCAATTAAAACAGAGTTGAAAGGAACTTGGCTGTATGGGTGGTATCACTCCTGACACTGTAAGGAGTGGTAAAGATAAGAACCAGAGGCGCAAATATTAACCTTTACTATTTTTTTCTGCGCCAGGGGCGGATCCAAAAAAAAAAGTTGGTGAGGGGTATGAATCAAGATCCATTCAACTTTATCGCAGTAAATATTAAATTATACAGTAAGGAACCCCAAGCAGTCAACAGGCAAAATGTGCTGTAACAGCTAAGTAGTATGCACCCCATTCCTCCTCCCACCCCCACCACAACCCTGGATCCATTCCTGTTTTGTGCCTCTCACAAATCCTTACTTTAACATTTGGCTTGCATTTGAATACCTTTGTCTAGTGCCTTTTTCAAATTTTGGTCTATGTTGCAATGCCTCTAAGACTTTGTCAGATATTCTTTCTCATAATATAGGAAAAGAAGTGCAAGCATACACGTAAGAATACAGCAGTCTAGACTCCACAGTGAAGAGAGGTGTGACATAACCAGTATCAAAAGATATATCTAGTGACCTTCACTCGCGCGATGAACTTTGGGAATAAATTTCGCCGTCTTTGTGTCTCTGCTTGTAATTGTTTAATTAAAAGCCAATTTCATAAATTTAGAAGATCATTTTTCCAAACTTATCGATTTAAAACATAGTTGCGAGTATCTTATATATATATACACTTTTAAGTGTAATTTTAAGGTGATGCAATGTTATTTAAGTATTAGGTAAAGTTTATTTACAGAACACAAAGTTTAAGTGGAAGTAGGCAAAAAGCTAAATAAATGATTTTAGTTAAGTTTAAATATTTAACTTTTATCATAGTAATAGAATAAAAGTACTATAAAAAAACTTACCACGGATAGCCTTTCTTGTATTCTTTTATTCACAAACGTCATGGCGGCTTGCCAACCATTTGACTTGTCAGAGTTATCTGTCCGGTCAGTCTTCATTACCTCCCCTCCCACTGGTTTCATCTGAGTTGGTGGAACAATCTCGGGCAATCTTGGCACATTGTCCGAGCTAGGTGGAATTGAGTCATTTTTCTTATTTCCAGTACCACGTTTTGGAGTAATTAAAGTAGGAATTTCGTGTTCATCCATGCCTGAAAGAAAACTTTGATCTTTATGTGCATTTGTTACACCTTTATGCGCATGCGTTGTTTTGTCATTGGCACTATTTGCATCTAATTTGTTAGACTTGTCTTGCAATGCTTCTGCGCTCGTAACATTACGTGCTTGCTCGTTGTCTATTTGGACAGCTGTAATCGGTGAATGAGGAGACCTAAGACTAATCTCTTCTTGAGTTAGCTCCTCCCGAATTGCCGGAAGTGCTGATTCAGCTTTTGTTTGAGTCACTTCAGTCACAAACACAGGCGGAAGGCCTGATTTAGTGTCGCCGTTCTTTGCTCTTGAGCTATCTACAGTGTCTGTGCCGTTGTTAGACGAAGCCTTCAGCTGAGCAAAGAGACTTGTTTTTGCGTTCATGTCGGCTCGAGATTCTTGTGGCATACCGGAAACGGCAGTTCTTGGCGTAGATTCTGCCGAAACGTAGTTGCTCTGTGGATTAGACTCGTGCACACTTTCGCGCTTTCGTTTGTGCTTCTTTTTCCTTTCTTTTTTCGTTTCCAGCTCTGAAAAGGGGGAAAAATTCTGATGAGAAAAGTCATTTAGGCATCTACATTGATCAACGATTTCCAATCGAATATCGCTAAGGAAATCGACAGAGCTAAACAATCGATTTAGTCAAATTTTGTATCAAAAGGAACGTAATTAGACATCTGACGAACACTACGTATTAAAATAATTGCAAGCATAGATAATGTAAAATTTCGAAAAGTATCAAATTAACTTAAGCATATGTTGTTCAATTTTATTTTATTAAGTTTTGGCTTTGCTGATCTTCCACTCTTGCGCAAAACTGTCGGGATTTGTCAGTTCTTTTGCAATAAGGTCAAACTCGTCAGCTGTGGTATATAAGACCCTACTAACATCTTCTATTATCTTGAGCAAAACCGTTCACCGTTCTTCACTATCGAGCAAAGCTGTACATTTTTGTCAACTCTCAAGCACTACATGTACCGTCTGTTTACGTCGTCCATTGTCATTAGAACTCCTTCAGTAACATCTATTCTTGTCAACACTTTCGAGTGCTGTACCGTTTGTTCTCGTTATCATGCGAAACATTCCGTCTACTTTGGTTAATTGTCGTAAACTTTCGTCCAGGTCAATTCACCCACCTATCACTTCAGCCTCCATCATCTGCCGGAGAGATTCCCGGATCTGCAACATACTTCGGGGCTGGCGGCGTTGTCGGCTCTTGTAGACGGACCCCAGTTTAATCTCACCGCCAGTTTTTGTAGATTTCCGCTGCGCCTCACGAGTCTTCGCCTTCTCTCGCATCAACTCGCGGTAGTATACCACGCCTGTTTTTTTTTTTAAAGTTCCAAAATGTTACACTACCATTTATTCTTGTTGACAATGTATAAGCATATGTTGTCACTTTTTGCAAAAAAGTCAACTACTCTATTTTAAAGGACAACAAAACTATGCCTGAAACGTTTTTGCTCAGACCTAAAATTATTTTATTGACAGTTGAGATAATACTTCTCAATTACATGCTTGCTTTTTAGACGTACTAACTCTCATGGAACAATATAATCGGTACACAGCAATTTAAAACATAATACCAAGATGTTGCTGGAAAAAAGACCTTCACTAGTAGCGGATTCAGAAGTATCCCCAGCCAACTTCCGAAACATACTTAAATGAAATACATGACCACACATAATGTTTAGAAACACGTAAATTTGTATCGGGTGTTGGTGCAGATATCCATCCAAACCAAATCATTTTTTCCAGAGAAGCATGCCAGGACATCACAAATAGCAAAGGTATAAAGAATCATCCTATCAATCTTTTCTGGTTTACAAAATAAGTAAGCGACTCCTCTTTGATTCCCACTCTATAATCGAAATAGGTGGAACTACTTCTTGTCGCGCTATGTATAGTAACTGTTGAACGTTGTAAGGTCAGCTGCTTCACCTTAACCGGTAATATTTTATGTATATATAAACAAAAATGATGTCTTATGGAGTACCTGGGACACTTGGCTTGATTAGAACTACTTCTTTGCCCTCTCTGAAGTATTGTAGAAGATGCTGCACCTCTTCATCAACGTCTGGCAATGCTTTAGAAGTCTTGAACGGCTCGACCTGTGGATTGTAAAGTTATTTGTATAAAAGTAGATGTTCGTTAAGCGTTCATTTAAAAAGAACACCAATGTTCAGCTAAGAAATACGATGCACAGGGATTTTATATGTGGGTTTTATACCATTCGTATGGCATTTTTTGTGAATAAGATCGTGTGGTTAAATTTTGATAAGGACCGGATACAAATAAGGTTGTCGAATTGAAAAGTTTTTAGCAATAACTTTAAAAAATTATGGAACTTAACCGACAAAAGACATAGTGAAATAAGGCTTCTTTATAAGTAAACTAAATTTTATTTAAAATAGAAAATAGTTGAGTTTCCACTTTTTTCCAAAAAGAAATAACAAATTAATCGTTTGTTAAAAAAGCAAAATAAAATCTTTTTAATTAAACTACATTTGATTGATAGTAAAAAGGGTTTTTATTAAACTTAAAATGTCCAAATAGGTATAACAAATGTATTCAGTTTGAAGAAAAGAAAACACCTAAATGAGTTTTATTAAACTTTTCCACATTCCCTACCTTTTTTGCGGGCGGAATCGACTGCTCTGTAAGCTTTTGATGCAAAAACCCCAGAAGAGGTATAAGGTCAGCGTTCCTCATATTCATACGCGTATGTAATTTAGCCTTCACATACTCTCTCATCACATCCATGGTGTGTGGATTGTTTTTCTTGCTGACCAAACGTTCGAAGTTCTTCGTGTCAAGGACAAAGCATGTTGTATTGGCGGTACACCGTACTGTCTGCATGTATGTGCTGAAATGGTATTTATTAAAACAACGATGTTTACGTGGTGCGATTAGTTAACTCTTCTTTAATTTGCATAGTCCATTTGTTGTACTTATACATTTTAGCAAAACGGGTCTCGGACTATAATAAAAGAGCACAGTTCAAGTACCTCTAACCTTATGGATTTTACAATTTTTTGTAGTCGGACATACGTGTGTATGAAAAAGGGAGGATGAATGCAAAACTCAGTATGAGAGAAATCATGGATGTACGACATTCTAGGCTCCGCAGAGAGGCTGCGATTTTTAACAAGAAGATGCATATCCTGGGACTTAAACAATCTCTTAAATTGTCGGTTCATTACATCGATGTGTATAAATATGATAACTCTGCTTTCGCTTTCTTCATTGTTGTCTGCTACATATTTTGTTATAACTAGCCGCATTGTTAGCATCGGCATACTCAGTTGCTTTTGATAAATTAGACCTCGTCAAATAGCTGCGAATTCATATTAATGCCTGCTACTCTTTTTGTTATTGCATGCTACAGTTTTAACCACGGCATACTCTCTTCTTTTCTCTGACAAAGGTTATAACGAACAGCTGCGATTTTCAGTTATTACCTGTCACACAATTGTCCCCGTAAGACCTTTCAAAATGAGGCACTTTGGCGAAACTTTAATGTAATTATTTTGCCAAAGAATGACGAAAACAACCGAACCTGAGTCCGACGAGCATTTCGACATCACCGAAGACCTCTCGGTCCTGTACGGAACACAGGTTGATGTGGTTCTCTTTCATTTTCTTCTCTATTGCGGCATACCCTTGTTCCCGACGGATCACAAGCTCCTCCGGTTTTGTTTCCCATACCGACGGGTCCTCGTATTTCCGGAGGATTGCCTGCCGCCTAGCCTCTCTGATTAACAAAAAATGTAATGTGATTTCCGAGAATAACATAATGACCAATATGTAAATTAGAACATGAATGAAGTCAATTTAAAAGATGTTAATTTTAAGTAAAAATAGAAACAGACTACAATGTTTTAGTATCTTAATACGACGTCATTTAGCATAAATTTAGAAATAAACTAAAAGAACTGTTTTAACTTATTACGATGATTTTGGAAGAATGATGTTTTAATAGATTTTAAATAGGAACTAAAGGCGATATTGTATTTTAATAATAGTATCTCTTACTGGCTTAAAGTATAGAAATGAGCCCTTTAGAAGTGGAATAGTATACTGGCATGTGCACTTAACGGAATCAACATTACTTTATGTTTGTTTTGTTGTTGTTTTTCATTTTACTAACCTACTTACAGAAGCCATGAATTCGCAACAGTAAACAACAACAAAAAACGAGAAAAGCATAAATGACATTTTATAGTAGCGGATTGAGAGGGGGTCTACCTGACACAGACCCCCGTTTTAAATATATGTACTTTAATTTTATTTACTCGTTAAAGAGCCATTTTTAAGAATGTATCTTCGGTATCCAAAAACATTTTTTATATATTAAGAACGTAACAGTTAACCAGACACTCCTTTCACAAAAAATGCTAAACTTTTAAAAAAGATCATACGCGACCATCCCACCATCCACCCACCCCTGTTATGTGAAATCTTGATCCGCCCTTGATTTAACCAGAGGAAAATATATGTTTTGCTACAAATAACACGCATACAAACCTGTCTGCTTTTATCCGTTTACTTTGCAGCATTTAAAGAAACAATTTGGGCATTTAAATATTATTAAACAGTATCAGTTATAAAACAATATTAGTCTACCAATGGTTTAATAAATGTTATGAGCGTGTAGTAAAGTACACAACCAAGCAAAAAACAAACAAACAAGATATCATTTCAATGTTCTATGTATGCACGGTTAAGAAAATTGATTTGTATTAAAAAATGTTGCTGATTTCGCACGTAAAAAGATATGTACATATCCAGGCTATTGATATGTTAACTCAAACGGTATCAAACAACAACTTAAAGATACTAGCTATATCTATGCATTTTATCATCCAGATACGATCAGGATAAAGTATTAGTCATTCACAACAGGTGTTATACAACTAAGAATTGAATTACAGTATATGATAAAATATCAATGCATGTCTACAGTCATGTTAATAAACATGTTTATCCAACCACCTCGAGTGACTGGTTTGAAGTTTTCGTTTGAGCATGGTTGTCATGGTAACCTAGAACATTTTAGTAATAGTGGTATCGGAAGGTTTGCCTACATGAATATCTTATACGTGTAACAATATCTTACCCCTGTTGTAGAGAATTTGTACAAAATCCCCGAAACATTTTTAGTGTTATTTAAGGATGTTTATAACAGAAACTCAATTGTTCGACAATGAAAATCATGAATCGCATTTAATGTCAATTATTCATTTATCTTTAAATAAGCACGATGGGTAATTAAGCTTAAAAAAGAAACCGACGTCAGAGCTGAAAAGTAAGTTGTCACGTGTTTTTTCTTAGTTTAAAAATAGCTAACTGTGCTGCTTGACTCGGATAGAAAATATCTTTTTTAATGACAAGTGAAGTAAATAAACAGCGGGATCTTTACAGGAAACCATTATTTATTTGGTTGCATGAGTGGAAAAAAATTGTTCCAAACTGTCGGAAACCACCTTTAAGTTATCTCGCTTGCGATCTCATATTTCTTGTAGTCATAAGTGTTATAAATATTAACAGTAAGAAGGAGCAAAAGAAAGAAAGAAAGAAAGAAAGAAAGAAAGAAAGAAAGAAAGAAAGAAAGAAAGAAAGAAAAAAAGAAAGAGAGAACGAAAGAAAGAAACAAAGAAACAAAGAAAGAAAGAGAGAAAGAAAGAAAGAAAGAAAGGAAGAAAGAAAGAAAGAAAGAAATAAAGAAAGAACATTTGCATGATCTAAAATACATATCGTTAATACGGACAATTACCAATTCTCTTAAGGGCACCAGTCTGCCTGACAGCCTGAACATTGATAGAAGCCAGAAAGAGTGTTGTATTAAATGCGGCGTCCTGCTGATATTTTTTTAGGATTTGTTTTTTATTTACAATTAGTATGTTTCAACACATTTATCCCACCATCTCTGTAAATATCGGTTGATATAATCCGTGTGATAAAGATGAGCTTTATCAACCGATATTCGCGCACCTGCTCTAAGCCGGACTACTTTTTGACGAAACGATCAGGAGTGTTTACGAGAACGAAACTCATTTATCCCGTAATTATGCTTGTGGTCACCCCAAAATTGTCCATAATATAAATAATGGTTAAATAGAGCAAAAGAGGCTATTTTAAAAAAAAAGGATGAGAGCGGTTTCGATCTCTGTCCTGCAGGATTGAAAACTAAACTAGCAGCGTCTTAACCGACTGAGCTAATCGGACAGTTCCTCGCAATTTGCCGAAGTTTGTTAATTTATATACCAATGATATAGACAATTTGAAACAACAAAAAAATGTATCAGAAAAATGGAACAACATGTATTACAGGAACATGATTAAAATTGTTTAGTAATAAATTTGTCGTTACATGGTGAACATCAAATGGTTTAGATACAGCTCGATCTTTAGTCGAACCAAATACAGCTGACTGCACAGATCTGGACAAATGTGCTAAAAAATCAAAGTTTCTAGACGTAAACATGAACACCAACCCACCACCTCCAATCCCAACATTTCTCCAAATTTCGCAAGTCACACTGTCAAAAACTCAACTGTCTTCAAAATTTTAAAACGCTATATTCAATGTTCATAATTTGCAATGTCATCAGCAATTATAATCCATGACCTACTGTTTGTTTTATCCAAAAACTTGTTATACATGTATCCAAAAACACACACAAACCTCGAATGTAACTCGCGTTGCCTGTGATTGCGTAGAGACTTAATGTTACACGCCCTTGACATTACACACTAGATCTACATGTATAACTTTACACTAGGGTGTGATCTTTGTTGCTCTTTTTTTTCTAACCATTATTTTTAGTTATCGTAATCAATAAAATTACAACCTTATGTATAGCGCAAATAAAATAAAAGAAATAACATGTTTATTGTCTTATTTTTTATTGTAAAATAGAAGTATTTCTTATAGCCGAATTACCCTATTGCTCGCGCATGAATTTCGTGTATTGCATTGTAAGGGAGGAGCAGTAGCGGTAAATGTAAATGTTTCCCTTTGAAAAGCTGTTGATGGTGGGCCTCGTGCTTTTTGATTTTCGTAGCCTCGCATGATAACATTTATCTATATCAACACTAACCTGGTATTCTCTATGTATGCATCTCTTATCTTTTGTTGTCTTAGAACGGGTGATTCACCTCAACTCACTTCCGTGTATATTTCATGACATACCTGAGGTGTTCGAACTCTATAGAAAGCTGGTCCATGCCGGCCTCAAACGGCCACATGTGGATGTACTGCTGCTGGTGTTTCTTAGGTTGAATGATCACGTTAGCAGCCCCACTGGACACAAGGAAAACAACATAAAACGTTAGTTAAATTGGTGAACATTGAACGTTTAAACGGAATTGGGGTATTGTTTTGTTTTTTTCATAGCCCGCTTGTCGAAAAATTCTGAAGTGGCATAGCGAGTTACATCTGTGCACGCGCGTGCGTCCGTACGTTTGTCCGTGCGTGCGTCCGTGCTAGCATCCGTCTGTCCTTGCCTTAGTCCGTCCGTTCGCCCGTACGCCCGTGTGTCTGTCCGTAGATGATTTGACGTATTTAATTCATATTTACTGCATACGTTTAAAACGTATTGCATTCGTGTCGTATAGCCACATATGTATTTACTCATATTCAGGGCCATTCTCTAGCTCTAAATAAGTATATTAGTCTGCATAAAGATAGTTTTGTCTTGTTCTAATAAATGGATAAAAACGAAGATATATTGTATGAAATAACACGTGCCCTACTTGTACCACATTTTGGTATTGTAGCTTCTTGGACTGTCTAACATAACATACGTCCAATAAAAAGAACTGCCGTAAATATCAAGTAAAATTAACAATAAGGCTAAGGCATTTAAAAATGTGTTTGGCATTTTATTTTAAATCAGATACGGTATTAAGGAGGATTGTTGTACTTCTATTATTGTGTAAAAAATGTTCTTAAAATAACCAAACATATCCAAATTTCAAAATATCATGCATTTTAAAACTATAAAGCTGAAATAGTGAGTTAATTAACAAGAATATGCAACATAATCTATAAATAGCTTTCATACGTTTCTTGCTCTTGCTTTTTATTATCTACTGCGGCCAGAAAATATCAATGCGACGGGACCAGGTTCTCTTGATACTGCCAGCACATTTTATTACCGCAATACAGACAGGGGCACGTTTGAGGTGTACCAAGGACTGAACAAGGCTAATCACATTACATTATCCTGATGACTAAAAATCTGTCGTAATGGAATTTTTAATCCTGAAAATTTTGGAGAGAAACTTTTTCGACCAATGTTACAGTTTTTGGTGTAACCCGGCCGGGAATTGAACCCGTGGCACTTCAAATTTCAAGCAGATGTTCTACCACTGAGCTATGCAACCAGTTTCTCAATACATCTCTTAAATTATCTCTTATTAATGATAACTAACTGCTCGGACATTCAGAAAATAGCAAATACCTTATAATAAAATGAAGCCCTATTACTGGCTCGCCTTGTTTGAAAATGTGAGTATCGAATATGTAATGCTCCTTCCGTAGGCTCATTTCTAATAATTTCTTGAATTTTGTGTTCATCTGCTGGAAGAATGGATGACCCTCAATAAATTGACGGATTTCTTCGTATTTTGCTTCTTGTTCAGCCTATAAAAGAAAAAGGAAAAGGAATTACGGTATTGTAACATAGTTTAACTAAGGGGCATAACTCAATTGTGCTTAACCGTAGGTTGCATGTTTTTCAACCCGAGTTAAGTTTCTTGGTTCTTCTTAGTTTACATAACATTCACGAATGCTAGCCAGTGATTGCAATTCAATCAGTATAAAATAAGTAAGGAATTCCAATATGATTCGATTTTTCCCATTTAATTACATATAGAAAAAAACATGCGTGGTACATTTAGCAAACAGTATAACGATTGTACTCCTGGCGTCACACAGCCGTTAACATCTCAGCTTTTCCCTTCATCTAGCATCCACCTTCCTCAACCGGTAAATCAGTTGTTGTTTTTTAATGAACATTATGTGGTTTTAAAACATGAATTGCATTTGGACTTTCTTGTCTGTTAACAGTTTTTAAAAAATCCGAAAAAGAAAGATAGAAAGAAGCAGACACAAGTAGATGGAGGAAGGAGCGGAAGGGAGGAGCGGGAGGAAGGAGCGGAAGGAAGGAGCGGAAGGAAGGAAAGAGCGGAAGGGCCGGAAGGAGCGGAAGGGCCGGAAGGAGGAAATTAAGAAAAGACTTGCGGTAGGTACGGAAGGAAGGAACAAGAAGGCCGGAAGAAGGAAGGAAGGAAGGGAGGGAAGGAAGGAAGGAAGGAAGGAAGGAAGGAAGGAAGGAAGGAAGGAAGGAAGTTATAATCTTTGTCGAGACTACCATACACAAATAAAAAACCTACCCTAAGGGACCTGTCAAAGAGATCCTGATCTATGACCATCAGGTCCACATCCTCGTTGGCCACGACCGAGGCATTCCGAAGTGTGTCGTGGTTCACAAGAGCAAGTTCTCCGAATGCTTTGCCAGAACCTGTAAATGGTGTATGTGTATGAATTTTTTTTCTAAATACGTGCAGCTCAAAAACTGAAACGGTGTGTTTTTTAAACCAAATAGGTGTGTTTTAATAATGATGTTAAACATGTGACTCAAATTGGCCACATAATTATTATCTTTAAATGAGCGCCATTACATACATAATAGAGTGTAGTTTTGTTTTAGCTACACCGCACAGACACAATTACGGTCACACTGTCGAACTCCAGCTGTACATGGTTTAGGATCAAATCAGGCAAATTTCTGGGAAGAACCACATACGTACCCCTGATGTTCCTCACATAAAAACCAAGATGTCAAAATTTGTGAAAATATGTATTGTATGATATATACTTGTTGATTGTCCATATTTACTATTGTTTTAAATTATTAAACAGCGAAATATATATGCACATTATTATATTTCGATAGCATGACAAAATTTCCAATTAGTTACAGAAGCGTTCGTAAATGTTACTTCAACAAGAAAGAATAGCATTGTTTTTTTCCAAGGAACCTTTATGCGAATCTTGTCTTATAAATACATTTTTAAAAACTTCCTCTTTACTGCACCTTTTTTTAAAGGAGTTCTTAAACTACGACCTTTCAATCACTCGGAACTCCTCGAGTAATTCCGTCCTCTACGTAATCACCTCGGAAATAATGCTGTCGCCGCCATATTGACGAACTACATCCAAAATGGAAATCGTACCTACTTGGCGATCTCCGGCTAGCTTCGGATATAGACATCACCGAAGCGTGATCCGAGTGCATGCAGGGTAATAACTGGAATATTACACTTTTACCAAATCCTGTTGGTAATATACATACAGTATCATCTTAGTTAAAATATTCTTTAACGAAGCAATCTGCTCTTCTTTCAAGGAGTGTTGAATCTCCATTATATCTAAAGCGTACTGCATGCACTTTGAAAAGTCAGCCATCTTTGTTTACATAATGCAATGAGAAGTTATTCGCCGGGGCAAATCACCAACTGGTGTATTCCTACAATTACATACGAGGTGATATATCCGAAGCTTGCCGGAGATCGCCGAGTAGGTACGATTGCCTTTCAATATGTGACATACCATATGAGCAAATCATTTTTCCCAATTTATCCCTGTTTAATGGTACGAGATTTCTGGACTTAGGTTTAATGGCCGTTCCTTCCTCGTCTCCATTTCCTTCCGCACTGATCTGAAGACAGAAAATCGTAATTTATTTAAGTTGCGTACAATGTTTGACTATTTTCACTATATATTGGCCACATGATGCATCGATTTCCAAAACGTTTCATAAAGACCGAAGTAAATAGGTGTTACCCAAAACAAAGCATATATTTAGATAAAGTAAATTCATATTCACAGACACTTTTAATATAAATATAGTGTTTGTAACTTCGTAATATTGACTCAAGCAAGTCAACACGAAAGGAAAAACACTTAATGATCGCCATACATGTAGCAATAACCAATATTATACAAAATATGTCAAATTTGTTTTAAAATGAAGACTTTGACAGGTGTGTTAGTGTAAGGCCCACCTAAGTTTTTCATTCAAATTTGTACTCAAAGTTAAGAAACAACGTGGTCTTGAATTAATTATTTCTTTTGGCATTGATATTTGGCAAACGTACATTTATACTAAGCGATATTGTTATCATGAACCTCAATGGATTTAAACTTGCTACTTTAACATATATCCCATCGTCATACTTACTCTTTCTGGCTTAATATAAACAAACACATATCACTGTGAAAATTCTAAAAAATGTGGAAAAAGTGAACTTTGACCAAACAATCATAAAACATATACAGATAATTATTTCGAAAACTACAACTTGATACCTGTGAGACCTCAGTAGGTACACCAATTTGTGACGTCGCTTCCTCATCAACTGATTGTTCCATCCCGCTTAGAACGGAATCTTCCGACTTCGCAGCGGTAGGTGGAGCCCTTTTCACGCGCTTCTTGGCGGAAGCTTTAGCAGAGGATTCGTCCACACTCGCTTCCCCCGTCATTTTTGGGTCGATATACACAGAGACCGTACCCCTCAGGACGATGTAGAAGCTATGTGGAATGTATCACACGCAGGAATTAGCCCTTTTATCTTATAAAATTGGAAATAATGTATTTTTGATATTTTAGTTTTTTAACATTTCTGTCGAGAGTATATTAATGCAGATTTAAGTATAAATTTGCCTATGTATGTTGGAAAAGGAGATAAGACAAAAGTTAAATTGGAAGCATTAGTGAAGGCATGACTACATCAAGACAAGTGAGTAAATTATGTAAACAGAATAAATGAAAAAAAAATAGTATTCAAGCAGACAAGTTTAATTGCTTAAAGAAAATTTAATTGTATATGCAACGAAGATATGTTGAAATGTTTATGCGTTAACTTCTTTTTTATCTCAATGGGTTGGATTTGGGATTGTGTATGCAATATGCGCAGACAAGGCGTATAGCAGTGTAATTCTTGGAAGCAATGTATTATAGAACAATCCGTCTAGCATTTACAGGGCATTGAGGTGAGGTGTAACTCTTTATGAATAATGTCAGGCATAGCTTAAACAAGGGAAGACATATACAAATAATAGACTGCTGAACGGAACCGGAAATACTGTTAAGAAACTTTCAAAGAAGCCGTAGGAATATATATAATATTTTGTTGTTCTCTATTGTAAATAAACACCAATGATGAAGGTCGTAATTGCAGACACCTTTTCAGCAAAAACAGAGATCTTATGTTGTAGTGGAGACTTTATACATAATTCGCATTACTTCTTTAAAAGAAAATACATGCAAATCAATCTGGGGAATTCCGTCTTTTGATTTTGTCTATGTCTAGCAAAAAAAAACATTAGGACTAGCTGCATATATCCATTCCCTCTAGGCTCTAGCACATACACGTATTTAATAACACAACAAATGAGCAAAAAGAGGCGCATTTGTGATGTTATGATTTGTTAAATTAATAACTAGGTCAATGTGAAATCCAAAAAATTGGAAGTTGAATTAGTGTCATACGGTTTAAATCTTGTTTATTTCATATAAAATTATATATTGTTAAAGTTGCGTCCAACTAAACGTGTATTTTATTATTATGTTTAGTAAAAAAAACGCTATTTCAAAACGTTTTATAAGTAACCGAAAATTCTTATACCCAAAACTCTCTCTTACTTCATGTACATCTACATGTATATGAACAAAGAGCAGAAAAGCGTATGTAGTCGTAGTTTAATGGAAACAGGCTTACAATATAAACATTGAAAATAAATTGTGACAATGGACTTTTATCCTATATATTTATTCTTTTTTTAAATCCTACTTTTGGGGAAATTTCTAATGACAATATTTCTTTTTAACATTAATATCATAAACTTGTTTATCTAATCATGTTAAACATGTAATATTTAGCAATAAGGAAAACTGAGGAATATCGTAGGTACAGCTTTTATCTCACTAAATAAAACTCATTTTACTTCACAACAAAAAGCTGTTTAATGAGTTACATTATAGTTATTATGTTTCCATATTTATATGACTTTCCTTATTTCCTTGTTTATAAAGGGATATTACTTTAAACACTTACATTAGCTAATATTACCTCCCTTGTAGGTACCTATTTAGTTTATAATTTACTGTAGAAAATAACTGTTTCTCCCTTTTCGAACTATTGAGATTTCTTCAGACAACACAGAAAAATAAGTATCTTATTAATAGCTACTTAAATGAGATCATAATATGTAAAAAGTGCATTATGGTGAAAAAAGGCAAACAAAAAAAAAATTAATGAGATTTGTTATATAAAGTCTGTGAGAAAAATCCTACTCACAAGGGATAAACGGATACATTACATTTCACAAATGAGGAATATACGAGTGTTTTAAAATACTCTTAAACTAAACAAATAGTTACATCCGATTATATCTGGACATTTTATGCAATACACAATAGTATGTGGTTGTTGTTTTTTAAACAATAAATTAATTATAGTTTTATGTGAACATAGCTAAAAAGAAAATGTTAATAAATTATTCACGCTGCATCATATTAACAACACGTGGCCCTAAATTAATTATCATTAATTACACAAATTTCGGCTAGGTGAGTTTTATTATTGTAATATCCATAGATGGGGTGCGAAGATAACCTTTGACATAAAATTTGTTCTAATTGAAATACATAATGAATATTTTTTCTTAATAACTGTAAGTTTTCTGACACTAATAACCGTCGAAATAAATGGATGACTTATACTTTTTTTGGTGCATCAATTTTGCCTTCATTCATTTAACAATAAAAAAAAATGATGCATACAGATATTCTTGTAGGCTATTTTGATCCTTTTTCACCTTTGGATCATTCACATACTTGTACTTACAAAGTTAATTCCAATGCCTTTGAAATGTACTTACTAATTAGTACATCAAAGAAAGACAGTTATCTTAACCAAAGACTCGTTGTTAAACAGTATTTATCGGTAGCATGTTATAAGAGTGATTGAAACTTGCCGCTTTATTTACGTAAATATGTCGGATCATGTGTCAAAGGTAATCTTGTTTCAATTCCTCTCCAAAGCTACAATTAGAATTGCACTTGCCACTAAAGCACTCGGATGTTTGACAAACAATACTTACCAGAAGTCTTCATAGTAACTATAGAGTATTTAAAGTTATCATGACAAAACAAAACAAAATCTATATAAACAAAAATAAAAAAAAATTTTTTTTAAGAGAACAACAGCTAAACGACTTACAAACAATTCCATAGCTTAAAATAGAACATAAACGAGGGATAAAACATATGTTATGTAATTACAACAAGTATTTAAAGAAATATAGAGAAATCAAAATAAATGAAAAGTATGAAAAGAAATAAAAACCAAGAAAATAATGTCTAATAAGTAATTAACACTTCCAAAGGGTAAAACAAAACATAAACAAAGGGTAAACCTATATCGTGTTATTAAAAAAAGAGAGAGATAAAAATAACAATAAAAGAAAGAAAATACACATTTAAAGCAAAAATTAAAAAATAAAGCTGAGTAAATAAAGGCGACCGAATACCTAACTAATTTTTATGCGAATGTCTATACGACAACAATGCTAAAAAACAAACACATTTACGATTAATAATGTTTTAAGACTTCATTTGATTTGTTATCTTTTTTTTCTTAACAAAATGTTTATGTTTAAAACTAATTAAAACATATTTTTAAAACCTTAAAGTGTAGCATGATTATTTTTTATACATTTGCACACAATTTCAACAGGCATATGTTGCTAGTTTATAGACTAGCACAGTGTAGACAATTTAAATTATAAATGAATTAGAAAATAATAGGAACCATTCCAGACCTTTTTATTTTTAAAATTTATATTATTTCAAACTTTAAATATAAAATCATGATTTAAAAGAAAAAAACGCACGCCAATTTTCTAGTAAAGTTCAATTAATACCACGCTATCTACTCTTGTATATATTATACCCAGAAATTTTTCTCCGACCGCTGAAAGCATAATATTGATTCGACAAAAAAGTTATAAATATTGAAGAATGTGATCATGGTCAATACAAAATACTGGGTGTCTGATATTAAGTCAAAACTTAAATCTTCAATCAAGTTCAAGAAAGAATATTTCTTAAAATGTCACACATTTTAGAGGGCGGGTAATAAAGTTTTGGTTGAGTCAGCAAAGAATGCTAAAATAGCGAAGGTCAAGGACATTATATATCTTGAGTTTGAATAATCTTGAGTTTAAGTTCCTCATTTAAAAGAAAAGTTACTCCAATTGTACGTTTTAATAAGTCTACCGATGTGAACGATTTTATACTTTTGTATTATATCCAAAGGTTTTTTCTACGACCGCTAAAAGCATAATGTTGATGTGCCAAAAATAACAAATAAAGTGAAAGGATAAAATATCAGCTGAACTTTGCCGAGGTTAATCCAAAAAAAAAAATACATTATATAAAGAAAGACGTCAACGTGTGTTAAGTAAACACGTATATTTTTCGCTAGCGTAAATCCAATTAGTTATGCGGGATGAATTACTAGAATTGTTTTTTAAATAAATTATAGGTTATCATTTTGCATTTTATATAAAAAAATATGGCTCGCATAAAAAGAAAGAAGTGGATTCAAATAAATCCTATTCATTATAAATTTAATATTTTATGATATGTTGAAAAGATCAATATATTGGCAATATAATAGTTTCCCTGTTTAGTCTTTGAAGCATTCACGTAGTAAATATATATGTATATTATATATATTTATATTACAGACATATATTTGCGATCTCTTTTGGCGTATTCTCGTTATTCTTTGCTTTTTCGGCGTAGCTGTCTAACCTTACTTTTGACCTACTTAACAATTGCTGACGCAAGGACAGTCCGAATATATATCAGAGCGACTCATATCGACTCGGAGCGGTAGAAATTCTAGGTAATACCATATACCGTATTTTACCTATTAAACGTACCTGGGGGTGTAAAAATAAAAATAAAAAGCGTAGTTACGTACATTATTAACCCAACGTCAATTTCCATTAATTATTAAAATGCATGGTGCATAAAAGGTCACTTGATTCTGTTAGTCTCTATTAAGTGAGTAGCTAAAAAATGAGCGGCGCAAACGATGGGAGCATTTGATGTCGAAGATTTATAATCATTTGACGTTTCGGTTTTTATAAAAGCCTATTTTCTGAAGTAAAAATATCAATAAATTGTCTGATTCATGCCCCACGAACACCGCATACTACGAATTAGGATTTTGCCGCACACGTCTTAACTGGTAGCCGACAGTTTACCCTATCAAAAGCAAGTTAAAATATTTTTCCACGGTTTCTGCTAAAAATAAATACAGACGTCACCGCGGTCTACCCTGATGACGACACAAGGCGACCTCAAAAGTAAGTTGTCGCGTGGTTTTCTTACTTTAAGAAATAGCTATCTCTGCAGGGACGCTCATATAGGACATAGGAAATACCTTTTTGCAATGAAAGTTGGGATTTATGCTTCGCTGTTCACACATATCTACGGCATTAATGCATTTTATAGGACCTTTCAGGTAACAATGACTTATTTGGTTATTTGGAAAGAAAAATGGTCCAAGCTGTCAGACAACATCTTTAAGTCAAAAATGATTATATTATTAAACGCTTTCTGATAAAATTTTGCTTTTCTAAAAATATCCTTTAAATGATGTCATGATGCTATTTTTACGTTTATGGCGTGGGCAATTTCCATTGACGTTTGCAGTAATTTCAGTACAAGTAAGGAAACTTTAGTGCTGTATCTGGTGCAATTAATGACATTTTCAGTTTACGGTTTGTATGTAAGTTTGTTTATTTGTTAGGTTTTAAGTCCGGCATTTCAGTTGTTTGGAGACGATGTACAATTGAAGCAGATATACATGTATTGTTGACTTCACTGTCTATAGCATGCCGTGAACAACTGGAATGATACCACAACCAATCACATTTTCCTGACATCGGGCCAAAAAGTCGTGGAACAACCCTTATATTTCCTTGAGCGTCAGCAAGAGAGTTATGCCATTTCCATTTTTACCATTATTGTATGTCGCGATTCGGATCGAACCCTAGGCCTACCTGCGAAACGCTTTTAGAATTTAAAGGAAACGACATGTTAGCTACAAAATAATATTAATATATTTACATATAATATTTAATATTTGTTTTATATGGGGTGTGCTAGAAGTAAAATATATAAATTCATAAAGAATTGAGACGGACAAATTGTAAATTAACTACAATTATAAAGAAGGATACATGGGAAATAGTAGATTAAGACTCATGTTTACCAACATTCTTCCATTCTTAATTAAGAATGGCTCGAGTCATGAATTTCAATAAACAATATATTTAAGTAAATTAAGCTACATGTCTTTGATTTTGTATGACACTTTAACTCTTGGCTGCTTCGAGCTTAAAACCATATGTTCTAAATGAAAATAGCTTTGCTGGTATGAAAATGGTAGCTTGAGTTCAAGTAAAGACATGAAATCTATGAATGGTTGATAAAAACGGGTCTTAAATACTACAGTCTGAAGACAAAATGGAAGCATAATAAAGCGTACAAGTCGCAAAACAAGATCAAATTGGGCATTTGGTTTTAATAAGACAGTACATGTCTCTATGAGGTAAAGAAAAAATCACCTGAAAGTTAAATATTTAGCATGTTTTAAAAAAATGAAAAACATCTTTGTGTGGCCATTTCGGTATTATGGCTTTTCCCATAGCCATGTGTATAATCTGAATATGGAAAAAGTCTGTTAGGCTGAAACCTTATAGTAAAGAGGTTGATAATTGTTTTGACTTTTTTCGATTTGTGATTTTTCTTAATGAATATGTTACTAAGATACTGCAGAAGTACTGAATGTATATGTTCATCCACTATAAGCATCGCTTCAAAACAAATGAGGTTCCAGATAGGCCGTCTTGTATTTGTTGTTTTCAATATTGGAAGGGTTACTAATGATATGATATTTAAATAAAAATTCACAATCATGTCAATACATCATGATTACCATTATATTGACAAGCAGCAGTAGCATCATTACTACATCTATACAGTCAAAGAATGATTGTTTTACATTCTTACAACACTATATTAAAAGCCAGATAAAAGATCAGCTTAATATGCCGTGTCGTTTTTTTATATTGTGTACATAAAATTAAATACTCGGAACAGTTCGGCTATCGTAAGTTAAAGCCAGAATGCTGCATTTGGAGTATTCAAATTAATGTTAACCAATCGGATTCGAAGACTTACCTGTCGCCTCGTTCCCCTTGTTTGATGATGACGTCATCAGCAGTCGTGCTAAGAAGGGAGCAGTTCTTTACCAGGTCTACTAATACATCTGAAAACAAAATGATATGAGTTTCAAAAGATGATACGCGTCAGTTTGGGCCAGGTGTTTTTTACCCCACAAACAACCAGGTAATTAATAGTACATGAAAAGATATCGTGAAATGTTGCTTGCAGACATCCTGAATCATTGTAAAAAGTGAAAACATTAACCAGACTCGTTATTATAAATGTTTATTATATTATGTATTTCTTATCCAAGCCACGCTGTAAAGATAGCTATTTTTAATTAAGAAAACCACGTCACAACTTAGTTTTGAAATCATATCTTACTATCATCCGGGTAATCTGCTCTGACGTCGATATCTATTTTAGCATAACTCACCTTTGTGCTTATTTATGTGCTTGTTTATAAACTTGGAAAGAATGAACATTTAGATTGATTTATTTTACGATTAGTACTTCTATCAATTGGAGTAGTGCTCAAAAACGCCTTTACTTAGACTAGATTATGAGTTTAAGCAGAAAGAATGCCCAAAATGTCCTAAAACAGTAGGAAGATTGTTTGCAAACTGTCGGATACCATCTACAATTAATTTAATTTCAAATTAAATTCTTCCTATGCCCCTAACTAGTGAAAGGCACATGCGCACTCGAATCAACTGTTACGACTCTCTGCATGTCTTATGATCTCCTGACCATGGTGGCGTCCTGTAAGACACAGATGGATCCAGCGGGGGGGGGGGGGGGGGGGGTATGTACCTTGCCCCCCCCCCCACACACACACACACACACACACACACACACACTCACACATATACCAACCAGGTAAAAGAGTAGAGTTGTGAAAACACATACATATAAGCGTAAAATATACTAAGCTTTTAAAGTAAATTGTGTATATTGTCTGCATAGGTCGAAGTAACTGTCCCTTACTTGGTATATATATCTTATAGTTACTTTGATAAAGTTACCCCCGACCCCACCAAAATTGTCTGGATCCGCCCCTGCTATGAGATCATTTAAATTGCCAGTTGATGTTTACCTCACACCGGACAGAACTGAGCAGAAAATATTTTATAAAGTCTTACACAATACTGCACTACGTCATATAAGTTAATAACAACAGGAAAAGCAATACGGTCGTACATGGTCAGAATAAACATTCAATTCCAGCAAACTATACAAGATAGTATTTTCATAATTTAGTAACCGTTTAACTGTTAAGCGGTATTGTAAATATAATTGTTCCTACTGTCAAATGATTATTTTCAAAACTTGACGCACTGTATAATCTTTTTTACTTTTAGACGAGTATATTTATATTGTAAACAGCTGTAAACGGAACAGATTTGAAAAAGCGAAGCGTTATATGTATATGACTATGCGTATGTATTTTAGGACGATAAAGTTTCCTGTATAAGCAATCAATCTCAAGTTACAATCTTTTTATTAACGTCAGTTTTTAATGTGGAATAATGTGTAACATAATACATATATAACACACCTTAATTACCGTCCAATTAACAATATTTATTCCACGATAAACACAAATGGAAGTATGGTCAAAAATAGCGCCATCGAACACAACCGCACGAGCCAGAATAAATCAAATCAACACATATATTGTCTCTTTCTTAGTGATTATATACCGTTTAAAATATCTAATATCCCTTTCTAATATCGAATAATAGCAAAATATATCGGTATTGACGGATATCAAATCTTCTTTTCAGATTTTACTAGATACCTTCAACAATGAGCCGTGTGCAAGTGATTTATTTAATACCACTGCAATACACACCTATTCAAAACGATAAAAGTGTTTACCTTCAATCAATAGCTAATAGCCGGCAATTAAATCATTTGTGTGAGAATTAAAGTTTCCATTTTACCACATGTCATCCCACATAAAAGACCCGTTCTATAGATACCTTGGTTCAAATATCTTCTCAGCGAAGAACAAACATTCGGCCATAAGCCTTCTTCAAAATATACACACCTATTGACAAAAGCTTTGCCAAAGGAACGTGTTAGAAATACGGTATAGGCATTAATTTTCGTCAGTTTTTAATTTAAATGAATTAAATGCCATGGCTACGTGTTGTTTGTACGTTCGCGGTATTTGATGTTCGATTATTCGGTGGTGCGTTTAAAATGCATTATTTATTGCTGTGTTATCATTTTTATCGAATTTTCACTATCTTGAATAGTTGCTTATTCGATTACAATATGTTTTTAAGTACCGATCAATTATTAATATATGTCACGATCAATCATTAATTTGGGTCAACGTCAGTTTCCAGAGAAATCTTCATTATTATATTCGCATGAAAGAGTCTTCGTGGATATCATACTTAAGTTCGATATCTTATTTATGTTTAAATTACATGTACAAATATATTTAAATATGGTGTTCATCGATTAGGTCTTAGGTCTACGCTTAATGAATTCGAAAATGAATTCGTCACATAAATAATCATTTCATATTTAACGAATTTCATACTGGACAGTTTCCCAAATAATCAACGAAATAAAATCCCCCACGAAAATGTTTTGGTTTGTTTTGTTTTTTTGTGGGGGGGGGGGGGGTGGGTCAGTGCAACTTGTCAACTGAAAAAAGAAGTGGGTGACGCCCGTAGAGTTTACATACTGTGGAAAATGTCAACTCTTTCTATATTGTAGAAAACCCTCTTTATATCCGGAATATTTTCCGAGAGTGTCAAACTCTTGAGTACCTCTTCAGAAAAATAAATCGAGACGAAACTCCGCGGGCGGTGGATCAATCCTGAGATAAAGTAGTCCCGCCATTAAAAATGTGCGACTATGTGTCTTATCTTATTGACTTTAATATTTGTTTATCTGTTTCGACTTGTCTTTGTTTTTGTTTATTATAATATTTACACTTAATTAACAGATTCGTATTCGTTCAATATCTTAAAAAGAAGGCCGTGGAACGGACAATACATCTTAACACGTCTCAGTTTTAGAACGAATAGATATAAACTGTAAACATATCAAATAGAAATGTTTTTTACTTTGTTTGTATGCTTAGAAACTGTGAAGTATTCGCTTTACGTCATTATAAATGTGTATGAATCCAATTCTAAGTAAAAAATATTTTACGTTTACATCCCGGGGTGAAGGATTCAATGTGGAAATTTTTTCCAGCTGACGTACGGTGCGCCTGTGGTTTTATCTAGACATTTGTATGGGGCGTTCTTTCATCAAAATATAGCTGGATGTCGCTATAGTGATTCTAAATGGCTTGCGGATCGGGAGGTCGTGGGTTCGAACCCCGGCCGGGTCTAACCAAAGACTTGAGTAGTAGTGGCTTCCCTCCTAACGCTCGGGGCTAAGGGGACAGCATTACGCCTGACTCGTCGGTGTCAGTATAATGGACCGGCCGGGTTCAGTCCCTGGGCACCTCATACGTGCCCCTGTGCTATAATGATAGAAATGTCGCTGCGCAGTATCGGCAAAAATTCCGGCTAATCCCAATCCCATAGTGATTCTAAATGGTCGCTACCAATGTACTAAAAACACAAAATCAAATGGAATTTAGAAAAATTATTTAATCCTTTTAATATTTAAAAATCTGCAGTAAAACAAATGGCAATAGAAACAATTATTAATGACAGGGTATTTCTAGACTTTTACCAAAAGTGGCAAAAGTGGTCGATGAACGCGGGGCACATTTCATAAAGCGACATTTCTTAATTGGAATAGAAGTGTCAATTTGTTTTATATACCCTATGTGGTGCGTAAATTACCTAACTGAAACGTTTTCTCTTAACAAACCAATATTCAATTCCAAAAGTCAATCAATCTGCTATAAAACGACAGTACACGTGGCACAAATTTCATTAAAAAATTCCTCTAAATGAGCAGAAAACATTACTTAAACGAAAAAATAGTCCCAGCGGTTTTTACTACACCGCCTGCTGTGTTCTTTTTTCTAGGTTTTGTTTGATATTTTTTCTAACTCGCGGAACAGTTAGAAATAGATATTGACCTGAAATTTATCAATAGGATTAACAGCTTCTAGCTAATTTACTCAACAAGTGTTTGGTATAAACATCAAAAACATGTTTCGATTTATTCTATTCATATCCAAGGACATCAAGCTGTTTTGAGGTGAATGGCGCGGTAGAGAATTGTCTATCAGAACGTAAACTTCGGAATTGGGGATTATAGTCAGGATTAAGATCTTTCATTTGTGTTACTTAATACCTGGTATAGACGACGAACAAGCATGTGGATTAATCATTTCCTTGTATAAATTATTAGAGGCTTTTGTGGAATTTCATAGTGCGGACGGACAAACTATTAACAATTGTTGTTATTTTTTATTGCTGTTGTTGTTTTTGTGATGTTGTTGGTTGTTGTTTTGTTGTTGTTTTTTATTGTTGTTGTTGTTTTGTTCGCTTGTTTGTTGTGTTGTTGTGGTTGTTTCTGTTTTTGTTCCTCAATATGTTGTTTTTATATTGATATGTTCAGCAAATAACAGCTCGTTTAGTATGGTTTGAATGTTGTGTTTGTTTGCTTTGTTGTTGTTGTTTTTGTACTTCAATATGTTGTGTGTTTTTTATTGATTTTTCAGCGAATAATAGTTTTTTATTATGGGTTGAACGTTTTGTTTGTTTGTTTATTTGTTTTGTTGTTAGTGTAGTTTTGTGGGATTTAAATATGTTGTTTAATATTAATTTTTCAGCATATGGCACTTGTTTATTGTGGGCTTAACGCTTTGTTTGTTTTGTTGTTGTTGTTTTGGTTGTTCAATATGTTGTTTTTATATTATTTTTTCAGCTTCTTTACTATGGGTTAAACGATTGTCAGGTTTATTAATATCCCACTTAAATTTCTATTATGGTATGAAATTTCAAATATGACCATTTAAAGATTATCCAACATTCCGCAAACTCCCAGTCTATATTTGACTTGCGAATATAGCATTAAGATAACTACAATAAATAAGCGTCTGCCATTTAGGTTTAAGTGATCTATCAATGTTTGTTCTCCTGGCCGATAAAGTTAATTGCCTCACACGTCTATGCATAGATGAGAAAGTATTTTGGAACTTAAAACTCAAACCGAAATGTAAAATCACACGGATGGACGAACGGCAAAACGGACACTTGCAGATTGTGGACGGGCGTATGGACGGGCGGAAAGAATGTTCAACACAATAGCACAACGACACCCCAAACTTGGCCAAAAAACATACATCAAGAAAGGCAAACAGAAAGCCAAGTTCCACACGTACAGATAGAAGGACTGGCGTACAGATCGACAGAATTCCTAACAAAGTGTCATAAAAACACCGGATAGACAGTCAGAAAGGCAAACAAGATCCAAGACAGATTTACGATTAGACAAACACAATGACACATAATATGTTTCTTTTCTTTAACAAAAAAATATTAAAGTCATAGCTTACATACGATAAGACAGCTGAACATTTTTCTCTACTTTTCGACGATTTTATTTATTTGCTGGGTATGTTTTTCGTCTCACCAATAGTATTTCAGTAATTTGGATACGGTGTCCACTTGAAGTTGATATAGTGCTGCCTTTACTGTGTATAGCATGTTCATTCACTTTTTAAACACTTATCGACTGCCGACGTCCTGGGTAGAAATAGTACGCAGGTAGTATTTGCATGAGGCATAAATAAAATATAAAAGAGCCGATTTTCCATTAGTGACACGCATTCTATGTTCATATCTTGAGCAGCTGCGTACAACATTTATGTGTATGACCGATGAACGGTTTTATAATACAATTACTTCACTCCTGAAGGTAAAGGGCTTAAAGGTGAATATCCGACAGTTTAGACCAAATATTTATATTCAAGTATCTGAATAAGTCTGTGTTACATGAAAAGGTCTCGCAAAACGCTGTTTATTTATGCCATAGATCTGAGTTAACAGAGAAGCATTCATCGCCATAGATCTGTGTTAACAGAGAAGCATTCATCGCCATAGATCTGTGTTAACAAAGAAGCATTCATCGCCATAGATCTGTGTTAACAGTGAAGCATTCATCGCCATAGATCTGTGTTAACAGAGAAGCATTCATCGCCATAGATCTGTGTTAACAGAGAAGCATTCATCGCTACTCGCCATTGTCAACATGAAATTCCTATCTGAGCCACGCTGCAGAGTGTTTATTTTTTTAAACTGAACAAACCACGTGACGTTTGCATCTATGTTTGAGCATACACCACTATATTGTTTTTATAGATGATGAAAAGAATGGACATTTAGTGTTTTTTCTTTTTTTCATGATGTGTACTTTCTTATAAAACAGGTAATTTTAAAAAAAATCGTTTTTAAGTAAAGGCAGAAAGTATGCATAAATTCCAAGAAACCGTGGAAAAAATATTGTTACGTACATTTGAACTTTGTAATTTGTAACTTTCGGATACTACCTTAAAGGTTCAATGCTCTTGAGCAGAAATGCGATGATAAGAGCACCATTCAAGAGGTCTGCCGGGTAAACTTATGATATACTACCGATATGAAGTTTAAATAGTTGGGTCTTGTGAAAAAAAACGCACGCCTGATTTAACTATCAACGCTGCAATAAGGTCGGCTGGAGCAAAATGCAAATGCACATTGAAAACAAGATTTTAGAACATAAAAATTTAGTGTTTTTTTAGCTATACTTGTGCTTTTGTTAGAATTCTCTTATACATGTAGATTATCTTATCCTTGTGCGAAATGAGTATGAAGTACTGAACACCTGAAGTTATAAAAATGCAAACAGACCAGAGATGGATTTAGGGGTGGGGCGTGCATCCCCTCGCCCCCATTGTCTCATTATATTTAGATAGTTGTTATTTGGTTATAGCGCAACGTTCATCTAAAGTTCAAACATATACCACAGGAAAAAGAACTAACTTTAATTATAAATACATTGCTAACGTCATTGCCGTTGTAAACGATATGAAGTTCGTCGGTGACGTATAGTTTGTTCACAGTTACTACAATATTCCATATACCAGGATCCGAGTCAGGATCACGTGATGTCTATGGATTATTGGATGCCAATAACGGTTAACTTCTGTAATTGACGTTTAATTGATTTCCTCAATACACAAAGGTGAGCCTTAAGTGGCACGTGAATCGAGATGAAATCGGTGTACTTTACGTGAATACTTCAACACAATTAGCATAAACAATATTTTTAGCGACATAACGACAGAATGGTTCTTTTGAAACGTGGCCACAACTTCACCGCTTATCAGCTTTTCATTGACTTAATGGCAAAATGATCCTTGCGATAGACAAAGGTTCGCTATATGTATGGATAACGGGACTATCGGATTATCAGCATAATTGCTTATAAATCCTTTCTCTAAATACTTTTGTTGACATTTTATAGGAAGATAATTGATACAATTAATATTTTAATTGGTAAGGTGATTTATTAAAAGCAAGACATATCAGTGGCTTGTATTCAATAAGGCTGTCATGTGTAACTGATTTAAAAGCATTTTGATTTTAGTTTTGATGGACGGGATTTATGAGATTGGCTGTGAGTATTTGTATTTATATTTTGGGGTTTAAAGCACACCGACACTTAACAGGTCATACGGCACCGAATACAAAGAATTTTTCACGTGAATAGAGCATAATCAGATTAAAACTAAACTATGTTAGTAAAATATAGTAAAATAAAAATAAAAACTATCAGGTTAAAATAATGTGAAAACAGTGCAATATATTAAACGGTTTAAAATGTGTAATAAATGCTAAATAAACGGTCTATAACCTATTAAGAATACTAATCTCCTTCAAGAAGCAAACAAGTGTTCACAAATTGACAACAGGCCTTGTGTATTATCGTACCTTTATGATTAATGAGATTGGCTGTGAATCTTTCACAAATTGACAACAGGCCTTGTGTACTACCGTACCTTTATGATTTATGAGATTGGCTGTGAATCTTTCACAAATTGACAACAGGCCTTGTGTACTACCATACCTTTATGATTTATGAGATTGGATGTGAATCTTTCACAAATTGACAACAAACCTTGTGTACTACCATACCTTTATGATTTATGAGATTGGCTGTGAGTCTTTCACAAATTGACAACTGACCTTGTGTACTACTATATCTTTATGATCTATGAGATTGGATGTGAGTCTTTCACAAATTGACAACAGACCTTGTGTACTACCATACCTTTATGATTTATGAGATTGGCTGTGAATCTTCTACAAATTGACAACAGACCTTGTGTACTACCATACCTTTATGATTTATGAGATTGGCTGTGAATCTTCCACAAATTGACAACAGACCTTGTGTACTACCATACCTTTATGATTTATGAGATTGGATGTGAGTCTTTCACAAATTGACAACTGACCTTGTGTACTACTATACCTTTATGATTTATGAGATTGGCTGTGAATCTTCCACAAATTGACAACTGACCTTGTGTACTACCATACCTTTATGATTTATGAGATTGGCTGTGAATCTTTCACAAATTGACAACAGGCCTTGTGTACTACCATACCTTTATGATTTATGAGATTGGATGTGAGTCTTTCACAAATTGACAACTGACCTTGTGTACTACTATACCTTTATGATTTATGAGATTGGATGTGAGTCTTTCACAAATTGACAACTGACCTTGTGTACTACCATACCTTTATGATTTATGAGATTGGATGTGAATCTTTCACAAATTGACAACAAACCTTGTGTACTACCATACCTTTATGATTTATGAGATTGGATGTGAGTCTTTCACAAATTGACGACAGGCCTTGTGTACTACCATACCTTTATGATTTATGAGATTGGCTGTGAGTCTTTCACAAATTGACAACAAACCTTGTGTACTACCATACCTTTATGATTTATGAGATTGGCTGTGAGTCTTTCACAAATTGACAACAGACCTTGTGTACTACCATACCTTTATGATTTATGAGATTGGCTGTGAGTCTTTCACAAATTGACAACAGACCTTGTGTACTACCATACCTTTATGATTTATGAGATTGGCTGTGAGTCTTTCACAAATTGACAACAGACCTTGTGTACTACCATACCTTTATGATTTATGAGATTGGCTGTGAGTCTTCCACAAATTGACAACAGACCTTGTGTACTACCATACCTTTATGATTTATGAGATTGGCTGTGAGTCTTCCACAAATTGACAACAGACCTTGTGTACTACCATACCTTTATGATTTATGAGATTGGCTGTGAGTCTTCCACAAATTGACAACAGACCTTGTGTACTACCATACCTTTATGATTTATGAGATTGGCTGTGAGTCTTCCACAAATTGACAACAGACCTTGTGTACTACCATACCTTTATGATTTATGAGATTGGATGTGAATCTTTCACAAATTGACAACAAACCTTGTGTACTACCATACCTTTATGATTTATGAGATTGGATGTGAGTCTTTCACAAATTGACGACAGGCCTTGTGTACTACCATACCTTTATGATTTATGAGATTGGCTGTGAGTCTTTCACAAATTGACAACAAACCTTGTGTACTACCATACCTTTATGATTTATGAGATTGGCTGTGAGTCTTTCACAAATTGACAACAGACCTTGTGTACTACCATACCTTTATGATTTATGAGATTGGCTGTGAGTCTTTCACAAATTGACAACAGACCTTGTGTACTACCATACCTTTATGATTTATGAGATTGGCTGTGAGTCTTTCACAAATTGACAACAGACCTTGTGTACTACCATACCTTTATGATTTATGAGATTGGCTGTGAGTCTTTCACAAATTGACAACAGACCTTGTGTACTACCATACCTTTATGATTTATGAGATTGGCTGTGAGTCTTCCACAAATTGACAACTGACCTTGTGTACTAGCATACCTTTATGATTTATGAGATTGGCTGTGAGTCTTTCACAAATTGACAACAAACCTTGTGTACTACCATACCTTTATGATTTATGAGATTGGATGTGAATCTTTCACAAATTGACAACAGACCTTGTGTACTACCATACCTTTATGATTTATGAGATTGGCTGTGAGTCTTACACAAATTGACAACAGACCTTGTGTACTACCATACCTTTATGATTTATGAGATTGGATGTGAATCTTTCACAAATTGACAACAGACCTTGTGTACTACCATACCTTTATGATTTATGAGATTGGATGTGAATCTTTCACAAATTGACAACAGACCTTGTGTACTACCATACCTTTATGATTTATGAGATTGGCTGTGAGTCTTACACAAATTGACAACAGACCTTGTGTACTACCATACCTTTATGATTTATGAGATTGGATGTGAATCTTCCACAAATTGACAACAGACCTTGTGTACTACCATACCTTTATGATTTATGAGATTGGATGTGAGTCTTCCACAAATTGACAACAGACCTTGTGTACTACCGTACCTTTATGATTTATGAGATTGGATGTGAATCTTTCACAAATTGACAACTGACCTTGTGTACTGCCATACCTTTATGATTTATGAGATTGGCTGTGAGTCTTTCACAAATTGACAACAAACCTTGTGTACTACCATACCTTTATGATTTATGAGATTGGATGTGAATCTTTCACAAATTGACAACAAACATTGTGTACTACCATACCTTTATGATTTATGAGATTGGATGTGAATCTTTCACAAATTGACAACAGACCTTGTGTACTACCATACCTTTATGATTTATGAGATTGGATGTGAATCTTTCACAAATTGACAACAGACCTTGTGTACTACCATACCTTTATGATTTATGAGATTGGCTGTGAGTCTTACACAAATTGACAACAGACCTTGTGTACTACCATACCTTTATGATTTATGAGATTGGCTGTGAGTCTTCCACAAATTGACAACAAACCTTGTGTACTACCATACCTTTACGATTTATGAGACTGGCTGTGAGTCTTCCACAACTTGACAACAGACCTTGTGTTCTACCATACCTTTATGATTTATGAGATTGGCTGTGAGTCTTTCACAAATTGACAACAAACCTTGTGTACTACCATACCTTTATGATTTATGAGATTGGCTGTGAATCTTTCACAAATTGACAACAGACCTTGTGTACTACCATACCTTTATGATTTATAAGATTGGATGTGAGTCTTCACAAATTGACAACTGACCTTGTGTACTACCATAACTTTATGATTTATGAGATTGGATGTGAATCTTTCACAAATTGACAACAGACCTTGTGTACTACCATACCTTTATGATTTATGAGATTGGCTGTGAGTCTTCCACAAATTGACAACAGACCTTGTGTACTACCATACCTTTATGATTTATGAGATTGGCTGTGAGTCTTTCACAAATTGACAACAGACCTTGTGTACTACCATACCTTTATGATTTATGAGATTGGCTGTGAGTCTTTCACAAATTGACAACAAACCTTGTGTACTACCATACCTTTATGATTTATGAGATTGGCTGTGAGTCCTTCACAAATTGAAAACAGGCCTTGTGTACTACCATACCTTTATGATTTATGAGATTGGCTGTGAGTCTTACACAAATTGACAACAGACCTTGTGTACTACCATACCTTTATGATTTATGAGATTGGCTGTGAGTCTTCACAAATTGACAACAAACCTTGTGTACTACCATACCTTTATGATTTATGAGATTGGATGTGAATCTTTCACAAATTGACAACAAACCTTGTGTACTACCATACCTTTATGATTTATGAGATTGGCTGTGAGTCTTTCACAAATTGACAACAAACCTTGTGTACTACCATACCTTTGTGATTTATGAGATTGGCTGTGAATCTTTCACAAATTGACAACAGACCTTGTGTACTACCATACCTTTATGATTTATGAGATTGGATGTGAGTCTTCCACAAATTGACAACAGACCTTGTGTACTACCATACCTTTATGATTTATGAGATTGGCTGTGAGTCTTTCACAAATTGACAACAAACCTTGTGTACTACCATACCTTTATGATTTATGAGATTGGCTGTGAGTCTTTCACAAATTGAAAACAGGCCTTGTGTACTACCATACCTTTATGATTTATGAGATTGGCTGTGAGTCTTACACAAATTGACAACAGACCTTGTGTACTACCATACCTATATGATTTATGAGATTGGCTGTGAGTCTTTCACAAATTGACAACAAACATTGTGTGCTACCATACCTTTATGAGTTATGAGATTGGCTGTGAATCTTCCACAAATTGACAACAGACCTTGTGTACTACCATACCTTTATGATTTATGAGATTGGATGTGAGTCTTTCACAAATTGACAACAGACCTTGTGTACTACCATACCTTTATGATTTATGAGATTGGATGTGAGTCTTTCACAAATTGACAACAAACCTTGTGTACTACCATACCTTTATGATTCATGAGGTTGGCTGTGAGTCTTCCACAAATTGACAACAAACCTTGTGTACTACCATACCTTTATGATTTATGAGATTGGATGTGAGTCTTTCACAAATTGACAACAGACCTTGTGTACTATCATATCTTTATGATTTATGAGATTGGCTGTTAGTCTTTCACAACTTGACAACAGGCCTTGTGTACTACCATACCTATATGATTTATGAGATTGGCTGTGAGTCTTTCACAAATTGACAACAAACCTTGTGTGCTACCATACCTTTATGAGTTATGAGATTGGCTGTGAATCTTCCACAAATTGACAACAGACCTTGTGTACTACCATACCTTTATGATTTATGAGATTGGATGTGAGTCTTTCACAAATTGACAACAGACCTTGTGTACTACCAGACCTTTATGATTTATGAGATTGGATGTGAGTCTTTCACAAATTGACAACAAACCTTGTGTACTACCATACCTTTATGATTTATGAGGTTGGCTGTGAGTCTTCCACAAATTGACAACAAACCTTGTGTACTACCATACCTTTATGATTTATGAGATTGGATGTGAGTCTTTCACAAATTGACAACAAACCTTGTGTACTACCATACCTTTATGATTTATGAGATTGGATGTGAGTCTTTCACAAATTGACAACAAACCTTGTGTACTACCATACCTTTATGATTTATGAGATTGGATGTGAATCTTCCACAAATTGACAACAGACCTTGTGTACTACCATACCTTTATGATTTATGAGATTGGCTATGAATCTTTCACAAATTGACAACAGACCTTGTGTACTACCATACCTTTATGATTTATGAGATTGGATGTGAATCTTCCACAAATTGACAACAGACCTTGTGTACTACCATACCTTTATGATTTATGAGATTGGCTGTGAATCTTTCACAAATTGACAACAAACCTTGTGTACTACCATACCTTTATGATTTATGAGATTGAATGTGAATCTTCCGCAAATTGACAACAAACCTTGTGTACTACCATACCTTTATGATTTATGAGATTGGATGTGAATCTTCCACAAATTGACAACAGGCCTTGTGTACTGCCATACCTTTATGATTTATGAGATTGGATGTGAGTCTTCCACAAATTGACAACAGGCCTTGTGTACTGCCATACCTTTATGATTTATGACATTGGCTGTGAGTCTTCCAAAAGTTGACAACAGACCTTGTGTACTACCATACCTTTATGATTTATGAGATTAGCTGTGAATTTTTCACAAATTGACAACAAACCTAGTGTACTACCATACCTTTATGATTTATGAGATTGGATGTGAATCTTCCACAAATTGACAACAGGCCTTGTGTACTACCATACCTATATGATTTATGAGATTGGCTGTGAGTCTTTCACAAATTGACAACAAACCTTGTGTACTACCATACCTTTATGATTTATGAGATTGGCTGTGAGTCTTCCACAAATTGACAACAAACCTTGTGTACTACCATACCTTTATGATTTATGAGATTGGATGTGAATCTTCCACAAATTGACAACAAACCTTGTGTACTACCATACCTTTATGATTTATGAGATTGGATGTGATTCTTTCACAAATTGACAACAAACCTTGTGTACTACCATACCTTTATGATTTATGAGATTAGCTGTGAGTCTTCCACAAATTGACAACATACCTTGTGTACTACCATACCTTTATGATTTATGAGATTGGCTGTGAGTCTTTCACAAATTGACAACAGGCCTTGTGTACTACCATACCTTTATGATTTATGAGATTGGATGTGATTCTTTCACAAATTGACAACAGACCTTGTGTACTACCATACCTTTATGATTTATGAGATTGGATGTGATTCTTTCACAAATTGACAACAAACCTTGTGTAGTACCATACCTTTATGATTTATGAGATTGGATGTGATTCTTTCACAAATTGACAACAGGCCTTGTGTACTACCATACATTTATGATTTATGAGATTGGATGTGATTCTTTCACAAATTAACAACAAACCTTGTGTACTACCATACCTTTATGATTTATGAGATTAGCTGTGAGTCTTCCACAAATTGACAACAGACCTTGTGTACTACCATACCTTTATGATTTATGAGATTGGATGTGAATCTTTCACAAATTGACAACAAACCTTGTGTACTACCATACCTTTATGATTTATGAGATTGGATGTGAGTCTTTCACAAATTGACAACAGGCCTTGTGTACTACCATACCTTTATGATTTATGAGATTAGCTGTGATTCTTCCACAAATTGACAACAAACCTTGTGTACTACCATACCTTTATGATTTATGAGATTAGCTGTGAGTCTTCCACAAATTGACAACAGACCTTGTGTACTACCATACCTTTATGATTTATGAGATTAGCTGTGAGTCTTCCACAAATTGACAACATACCTTGTGTACTACCATACCTTTATGATTTATGAGATTAGCTGTGAGTCTTCCACAAATTGACAACAGACCTTGTGTACTACCATACCTTTATGATTTATGAGATTGGCTGTGAGTCTTCCACAAATTGACAACAGACCTTGTGTACTACCATACCTTTATGATTTATGAGATTAGCTGTGAGTCTTCCACAAATTGACAACAGACCTTGTGTACTACCATACCTTTATGATTTATGAGATTGGCTGTGAGTCTTTCACAAATTGACAACAAACCTTGTGTACTACCATACCTTTATGATTTATGAGATTGGCTGTGATTCTTTCACAAATTGACAACAAACCTTGTGTACTACCATACCTTTATGATTTATGAGATTAGCTGTGAGTCTTCCACAAATTGACAACAGGCCTTGTGTACTACCATACCTTTATGATTTATGAGATTGGATGTGAATCTTTCACAAATTGACAACAGATCTTGTGTACTACCATACCTTTATGATTTATGAGATTGGATGTGAATCTTTCATAAATTGACAACAAACCTTGTGTACTACCATACCTTTATGATTTATGAGATTGGCTGTGAATCTTTCACAAATTGACAACAGACCTTGTGAACTACCATACCTTTATGATTTATGAGATTGGCTGTGAATCTTTCACAAATTGACAACAGACCTTGTGAACTACCATACCTTTATGATATATGAGAGTGGATGTGAGTCTTTCACAAATTGACAACAAACCTTGTGTACTACCATACCTTTATGATTTATGAGATTGGCTGTGAGTCTTTCACAAATTGACAACAAACCTTGTGTACTACCATACCTTTATGATTTATGAGATTGGATGTGAGTCTTCCACTAACTGACAACAGACCTTGTGAACTACCATACCTTTATGATATATGAGATTGGATGTGAGTCTTTCACAAATTGACAAAAAACCTTGTGTACTACCATACCTTTATGATTTATGAGATTGGCTGTGAGTCTTTCACAAATTGACAACAAACCTTGTGTACTACCATACCTTTATGATTTATGAGATTGGATGTGAGTCTTCCACTAACTGACAACAAACCTTGTGTACTACCATACCTTTATGATATATATTGACTATATTCTGGTACGTTTTATTCTTTATCATGTCATTTATTATGTATTTTTTAATTAGTCTAGATATTGTTTTTTCTGGTTTGTTGTGTGTTCAATTTAAAGGGGTGTTTTGTGATGTTGTTAAACTCTTGCACACTGTTGCCAATGTACTTCTATCATGTGATATTTGTTAACATATGTATTATTTAAACTGATGTTTTATTATATTTCAGACCTTGATAGTCCTATCATTGTTTTACCATTGACGTCATCAGTCAATATATAATCAAAGAATGGTTTTATTGTCGTCCGAGAACTCCTCCTAAATTGCTGAGCGTGTGAAAAGCACGCGACGACATAATGCTGCCCTTACTTTATGATGTAACACATGTTGTGGTGGCACGAGCCCATGATGTGATGACACGAGCCCATGATGTGGTGACACGAGCCCATGATGTGGTGACACGAGCCCATGATGTGGTGACACGAGCCCATGATGTGGTGACACGAGCCCATGATGTGGTGACACGAGCCCATGATGTGGTGGCACGAGCCCATGATGTGGTGACACGAGCCCATGATGTGGTGACACGAGCCCATGATGTGGTGACACGAGCCCATGATGTGGTGACACGAGCCCATGATGTGGTGACACGAGCCCATGATGTGATGACACGAGCCCATGATGTGGTGACACGAGCCCATGATGTGGTGGCACGGTAAGAAGGAACAATGATGTGGTGACACGAGCCCATGATGTGGTGACACGAGCCCATGATGTGGTGACACGAGCCCATGATGTGGTGGCACGAGCCCATGATGTGGTGACACGAGCCCATGATGTGGTGACACGAGCCCATGATGTGGTGGCACGGTAAGAAGGAACAATGATGTGGTGACACGAGCCCATGATGTGGTGACACGAGCCCATGATGTGGTGACACGAGCCCATGATGTGGTGACACGAGCCCATGATGTGGTGACACGAGCCCATGATGTGGTGGCATGAGCCCATGATGTGGTGGCATGAGCCCATGATGTGGTGACACGAGCCCATGATGTGGTGACACGAGCCCATGATGTGGTGGCACGAGCCCATGATGTGGTGGCATGAGCCCATGATGTGGTGGCACGAGCCCATGATGTGGTGGCACGAGCCCATGATGTGGTGACACGAGCCCATGATGTGGTGACACGGTAAGAAGGAACAATGATGTGGTGGCACGAGCCCATGATGTGGTGACACGAGCCCATGATGTGGTGACACGAGCCCATGATGTGGTGACACGAGCCCATGATGTGGTGACACGAGCCCATGATGTGATGACACGAGCCCATGATGTGGTGACACGAGCCCATGATGTGGTGACACGAGCCCATGATGTGGTGACACGAGCCCATGATGTGATGACACGAGCCCATGATGTGGTGACACGAGCCCATGATGTAATGGCACGGTAAGAAGGAACAATGATGTAACTTACTATAAGCTGCGATATTTCAGGCAAAGGATCAGTATCAGGTACGGGAGGCCCCGGGTTCGATCCCGGGCCGCGACATACCAAAGTCGTTAAATATGGTAGTGGTAAAGCTCCCTTGCTATCGCTCAATCAAATATAAGGGTAGTTCAACGACTGGTTGGCCCGGTGTTAGGATAATGTGGCTGGGTGTGGTATCATGCCAGGTGTTCACGGCATGCTAAACACAGTGAAGGCAGCACTATATCTGCTTCACGTGGACACCGTCTCCAGATAACTGAAATACTGTTGGTGGGACGATAAACCCAATAAACAAAGGATCAGTATTCGGAAACTGTGACAAATTATGCTAAACAAGCCATTATAAGATAAGAGATCCGCAAAACCTGTAAAAGGTGTTATACTACAATCTGAAATAAAGTTTTCTTTCTCAAACAATCAAATAAAATATTGTAACCCGAAATTACTGTTTTTTGGTGTCCTACAGCCCTGTGAAAAGTGAACCATTACACCACACTTGCCATTACAAAGATGTATTTACTATCTGAAACACACTACACAGTTCGCTATTTTTAAACTAAATAAAACACGTGACCATTTACTTTTTTATTGCATTATATCATCATCCGTATAACCTCGATGACGTAGATATCTATTTTTGGAAGAAAACCCCATCGTGCTTTTTTATGGATTTGGAATGAATGAACATTTAAAGCCATTTATTTCACGATATGTATTATCGAACAACTGAGGTTGTATTGGAACAATCTTTACTTAGACGAAAGAATAAGTTTATGAAGAGATTATGCCTAATTCCCACAAACAGGGGTAAGATATCGTTTCATTTTTTTTTGCCATACGATATATGCAAAGTGTCAAATATCACCTTTAATACCATTCAAATTCTTTCCAAGGTTTGATTTAAACACTTGACTCCAAACCCACACCCTTGGTCCGACGCCCATACTACATCATGGGACACGTTTCTCTTAAAACCAAAGCAAACAAAAAAAAAATATCAATTTATTACTTACACCGACAATTAGCAAAACATCGTGAAATCGGTATGGCACGCATGTGAACTGTATGATTTAATGATTTGATATCAAGCACGTGCAGAAGAGCATTCTTGTTTAATGGCCATGAAATTAAAAAAGTTTGACAAGTATCAACGATAAATTTCAGCTCGATTTTTTCCTAAGGTCCATTTTTTGATAGAATTAAGTGGTTTGAAAACTTTTATTAAAGTGATAATTTACAAGGAGTGCGCTAATAAAACGTTAGTACAAAATCAATAGCTAGATCCATTTGACAGCTTTTAATAAAAAAAAGTCCTCATATCGTAATTAGCTTTTAATAAAAAGTTAATAAGGAGTTAAGCGGGCGAAGGTGGGATTAAATGGTATGTTCGTGGTTTAGTTACATAGAAAAGGGAAATAATGAAGCCAGGTGTATTTAATGAACATAAATTAGTTTTAAAGGTAGTATCTGAATGATTGGGCCATTTTTTTTCTCTCAAATAACCAACTAAGTCATTGTTAACTGACAAGGTTAAACAAAATGAAGTCCATGGATGCCTTAGATTAGTGCGAACGATCAAGCTTAAATCACTCGTCTACGTATATCTGCGCATTCGTTAAGAATTCAAACAGATCGATATTCAAATAGTTATTTACCGAGAAACAAGCGGGTACATACATTTTGTAATACAGGAGATGTTGAAGATATGTATCATTTTGTAGTTATTTGTCCATTATATCATGACTTACGTAAAAAGTACTTAGAATCTAACATTTACTGCAGACCGTCAGTTCATAAGTTTTGTTGCATAATGAATTCAGCGAATAGAAAAGTTCTTATTAAAGTGGTCAATTTGTTAAGCATGCATTTAAAGCGAGACATAATTGTATTAATTTACTCAGTCTGTAGATTAATATTACATTTTAGTATTTTTACTTTTACTCTAAAGTAACATTACTCTCCTTTCATAAGAAAACATTAATGTATAAGTTATTATTCATATTGATTGTTTTTGCCTATATTACGGTGACAGTATGTCAAGTTTGTTTTTGTTTGTTTTTGTTGTTGTTGTTTGTTTGTTTTTGTGGGTTTTTCTGTATCATAAAGACATTGTATGTATGTACAGGTCTAATAAATAAATTCTGTTCTGTTCTGTTCTTCATCTCCAGTCACCATTGCAAACAGGCATCTTCTATCTGAACCACACTGCGGAGATTTTTTAACTTAATAAAGTACGTGACGACTTACTTTTGAGATCACATTATATCGTCATCCGGGTAGTCCGCTCTGACGTCGATATCTATTTTTAGCATGTAACATAATCGTGCTTTCCACAGATTTGGAAACAGTAATTAGGGTATTGTTTCGCTAATAGCACTGTCTAAGAATGTATTTAATCTTCAAAATCTTCTTTACTTAGATTAAAGTATGAGTTTATGCAGAAACTAAGCCCAAATTCCTAAAGGTAGTCGTAAGATGTTGTTACATGTGTTTGATATATAGGCACACTCTCGGATACCATCTTTAAAGTGATGTTAATAACTTGTGAATGACTTATGTGGACACGTATGAACTATAACTGTATGGATTTTTAAAGGAAATCATTAATGTAATGACAAATATAATACAATCCCGGAGTTAAAACGTTGTCAAACTGTGTTGGAGGGCGGATTAAACGGTATGTTGGTGGTTACATACAAAAGATTCATAATGCTGTAATCTTCAGTGAATTGAAAAAGGGTGTCTTTTTAGGCAATCTTAATACTTTTCTTGTACATATAATGAAGATTAAAATATAAATGAGTGCATGAATGTAAAATTAAGAGATAAAATTCAACTCGGAGTAAAAGTTGTAAAACAGTGTTAGGAAGCGTATAACAAGTATGATAGTGACAACACTGAAGAAAAAAAAAGTGTTGCAATCTAACTTTAAAGTACAACACAGGCACAAATTGTATAAATGCGTATACTGTTTTAATCTATGTGTAAAATGATGAATGTGTGAAGTAAATAAAAACGTCATTAACAACATCCAAGATTATCAAAATGGGAAGAGGTACCCGTGGTGTACTGGAAGATGTCGCCGATTTGTAACTCCTCTGACTGCTAAGCTTCTCACCGCGTGGGTTCGAGTCCCGATCGGGGCAAAGGACTTAATGTGGGAAGGTCTTCCACCTGACTTGCGGTACGCCGGTGGTTCTACCCAGACATTTGTATGAGGTCTTTTTCCACTAGATAGCAGGACCTCGCTATAATGAGCATAATTGGTCGCTTCGATTTATTTCAAAAACAAAATAATAACAAAACGCTTGCTGTAATCGTTCTGTAAAGCTATATTGCGACAAAAGCATTGTAATTGGTACAGAACAATTTACAAAAACAAAACTGGCCAAAACAATAGCGATTGATCCCTTATTGGCTCTGACTTTTGTTTTATAAATAAAAGCAGCGATACAATCGTGATTTTAGCGATGTCTTTCTATTTTGGCAGAGGAAAACCCCCAGACAATTGTCTCGGTAGAACCACGGGAGCACCGTAGGTCAGCTTGAAGATCTCTCCACATTTAGACATTCACCCCTCGGTTCGAACACACGCGGTCAGAGGCTGGGCATTCAGAGGAGTTGCAATTCGGCGATGTTAAGCCACTCGAGCCCGGTTTTATAAAAGTGTCAAAATTATGGTACAGTTTAAGTTGAAATGTGAATGTTAACATTGTGTTTATCGGAATGTTTAATCATACAACAATAAACAAAAATGTACAAATACACAACGGTGCAGCCAGTAAAGCACTGGGCTGTTCAACAATTATTCCCGGGCTCGACTCCTACTAAAAACATGCAATTTTATTTATAATTTCATTGCATTTTGTCTTTACTTTCTTTCTTTCTTTTCCATACTAACACCTACAGATTTTATGGACGATTGTTATGGGCAAGGTAAAACAGCGCAACTGCCGAAGTATTAATGGCTTTAATATAGTATAAAGTTTCATATTCAGGCAATTTGTGCAATTGAAAAAGTTTACTGTATGATGTGTGAATTTTAAATAGATAAAGCTCATCGTAGATTTGAAGCTGTTAAATTGTGTTAGGTAGCGGCTTTAACAGGGCGCGGTGTTTGAAAAGGAAAATAAAATGGACAATGTAAAATTGTGTTGATGGTGTTACACCGAACCGACACAATCATGAGTACAAAATTATGCACTTAATCTGTTTATATGTTGTTGTTGTTTTTGTTGTTGTTGCTGCTGCTGTTGTTGCTGCTGCTGCTGCGGCTGTTTCACATCGCATCGACACAATTAACGTCATATAGTCGACGTAAAGCTAATTTTAGAAGGAAGAAGACGGTACCGCAGACTGCCTGGGTGGAATCACCAACGCACCGCAGGTTAGCTGGAAAACCTCCCCAAATAAAGTTCTCGCTCCGACCGAGACTCCAACCTACATGTACATGCACGCGGTGAAGGGCTGAGGTGTGACATTTCGGCGATTTAAGCGTTGTTTGCGGGATGGGGTCATATAATGTGTGTGTTTTGATGGAAGTAGTTGTTTTAAATGGAACGATGAAGATTATCTGGAATCGGATTTGGCAGGATGTATCCGAGGATTGACTACATAATTAATGTCACGATGACGTATATGTTTTTGTGGGTGTAGGGATTGATTGTTGGCCTTGTAAGCATGTTTTTTGCCTTCCGTTATGACGGTTTTATCACTACTTCGATGATTAGACTGTGTAAACCTCGAAACATCTTTTCCCAATCTATTTTTACACGCTAAAAAGTGTCCTTTGTGTCTAGAGAAAAAATGCGAGTTTTTATCCCTGACGGAATTTTGTTGTGATGGGTATATTATTATTATGAAACAGTATTCAGTATTTAATACACCGGATACAATATAATTGCATTACTGCTTTCATTGCCAAGAAAATGTATTTTGACAAAAATCTGCTCACTATGGTTTGTTTAAATGGAAATGATAATAATGATTAACAATAATGCGACCATATTCCCTATTTAATAAACCGAATAATACATGAACAAAATTTTATTTATGCGTTTGTGGCCATGAATTTTGGTGGTGGTGGTGGTGGTGGTGGGGTGTGTATGAATTAAGATCCATCAACTTTATCGCAGTAAATACTAGATACATGAATATGTATACACAGTAGGGGAGCCTACCTTCGACCAAAGCAGTCAGCAGACAGAATTTATTTTACAAGCTTAGTATTTTTAAGCTTAAATGTATGTGTTTCCACAACTCTACTCTCTTATCTGGTTGCGTGTGGGGGGGGGGGGGGGGGGGGGGCTGCATCCCCCATCACCCCACCACCACCACCATCACCCGGCGAATCTACTACTACACAGCGGGCGCACTGCGAACGGTTAGACAGACAGACAGACAGAACGGTTCATTAGACATAAACTTACACAGTTTCTAGTCTAACAAAAAGAATAATAATAAAGAAAAAGGTGACATTATGACTACGAAAACGCACACGTACCACACACACGCAACCTCTAACGCCTTCACACACGCACACACAACTCACACACACCCGCACACATACACATAAACACACCCACCCACACACACACACACACACACACACACACACACACAAAGCAACACATGTATACTGAGGAGGCTGGTTCTCCTAGCATAACATTACAGAAAACGTATAAAAAATAACTAAAATATGCCGGTTTAAGTGAAAAATCGTACTTAAGAGTTAACAGACAGCAATTGTAAGGAATTCCTAAGTTTAAGAGATTCTTCTATAAATTTTGACATTTTAGTCAAAACATGTTTAGAATTGTGTAACTGTTCGCCATAGGACAATAAATACGTAGCATCAAATCATTATGTTCAAGACTTCGTTCAAATAACTCTATCGAAACAGTAGCATCAAAACAATGGCTGATTTTATGACAATGTGTTGCATTTACTATAATATCTCCAGTTGGGATCCTATTTGACTAACAACTCACATGATTGACATTCTACTGAATATGTTTATACAGGGCAAACACTCCAAAGCGAAGTGTCTGTCGTAGAATATGCTCGTCGCTAGGAAAGTATCTAGGTTAATTTAAGTTGTGCCATTTATATCGAAACATTGTATCGTGAGTGTAGGCCGTATTGTTACTCGAGTCTTCCATCGCGATTTAAAACTTGACTTTGTAATTTTTACACACGTACATTAATTGTTATTTAAGGAATCATAGTAAAGAAGTATTTGTATTGTTTCTAATTTTAGTCCATTAAATAAAAGCTTGATGTGAAAGAAACATGGAATTGTGTAAATGTGTTCCTTCTATATGTAATAGCATTGCATGTAATATTTTCTTATAAAACACTATTTTACTTGGTTGTTGTAAAAAAGGAAACTTGGTCCAAGCTGGCGGCAACCACATTTAAGAGAACGTTACATCAGTCACAATTAACTGCATTAACCCAAATGTGGTTGTTTCAATATTTAAATTTGAATAAAAAACCTCCCGACAGATATGCAGCTTCACCTTTAAAGGCAAGCATTCCTTACAATTTCAACACACAACGTGTTATAACGTAAAACCAATTAAGTGGTTATTTGACATTCTTTATTTATTTTTTACAAAAAGACAAGTTTCCAGCGTACGAGCAGAGTATTAGGTATCTGGTACAAATTTGACGACCGGTTAAGAATGGCTTTTGTAAGTCTATAATACAAAGGAGAAGCGCACGGAACGTTGCCGCACTTTTTTTGTATTCTTGCATTAATCAAAACATACCCATCCAGCGTATAAATACTTTATTCAACATGGGTTTTGCACTTTTGTCGCTTATTCTAAAATCTTATTAAATCCAACAAATGTCAGTTATTGCCTTCAAGAAAGAAGACTTGCCTGTAAAGTACATGTACATTGTTATTCCATTTTTCATTAAAAGCGAAAACGCCTTTTTTTTCTTAAAGGAAACATTTTTGTTGCAATTTACATGTAACTATTTAGTTTGTCGTTTTCCTGAAAGGTGATTATCGCTTATTTTATTTTTTTTAATAAATCCATGAAGCAAAAACAGAGCACTTCCTTTTTTAATACAAATTCGCGGTTCCTACTAATGATTGCAAATCTACAAGAAGGATTTGAATCTCGTTTAAGATAGCTTTTTTCTCTTACTTCTATGTTCAAATGAATTGAAATGGACACACGTGTATTGGTATTCAATAGTAAGTTTATTTCTCTTTAATGACAAACTAGGCGCTCACACGGACAAAGAAATCCAATCTATACATTCTTTACCCGGCCGATATGTGTTGTTACTTGGTTTTAGTCGTAAATGGGCAGACACACTAGCAAAGGATTAATGGTTGTTTGGGATTACATAACATCCTGTACATGTTTGTAAATGTTGTCAAACCACACTGTGTGAGGGTATTTTTGTTTTAGTTAAAATGTCCTACGTAACTGTTTTTAATCAACGGATTGTGATTAAATCGAACGATGGAATAGACGTGAATGTAAGGGATGGGATGGGATGGAATTTGCCGGCAGTTTTTGCCGATACTGTGCAGCGACAGTTCTATCATTATATTATGAGGTGCCCAGGGACTGAACCCGGCCGGTCCATTATACTGACACCGAGGAGTCATGCGTATTGCTGTCCCCTTAGCCCCGAGCGTTAGGAAGGACGCCACTACTACCAACTTTAAAGTCTTTGGTTTGACCCAGCCGGGGTTTGAACCCGCGACCTCCCGATCCGCAAGCCGATGCTCTACCACCTGAGCTATTGCGACTGGTCCCGTGAATGTAAGATTCATTGAGAACATGGATGATGTTATAAAAAAAGGCCCACATCACTGCCACCACTACTACCCTAGTAGAACAACTGTGGGGCCACTGCTGACCTTAAAAGACCCCTAAAATACAATCTATAGTTGTGACTGGTGTTAGCGCTAAGGGAAAAATGGAACGACCTATTATCTAATACATGCATTTTAGTTTCCCTTAGACATTTGCATAAAACTATAACGTGTACATATATTAATAATATTTAAACAAGATTAGATATGTGTAGTAATATATTGGTAACATTATATACATTGCATTATAAAGTCCGTTGCCATTTATGTGTGTGTTGTACTGAATGTATGTTTAACGTAAGCTTACATGGAGCATGGAAATGTGTGCCGTTATTGTGAAAGCATCTCTGATTTGACAAAATATTGAAACTTTAAAATAAATAACCGTAAGAACTTCGAATAATCGAATATATGTATATAACCTTTAACACTTGTAACGCTCGAGTAGATGTAAAGACATTTCGAACAATCGAATTCGCCTATACACCGTTAGAGAGCGTTTTTAATTTTACACACAACTGCATTCTTATTTATGAAATATTTGCACTTTGCAATTACATCGGAATACTTAAATAGCTTTAACATTGATCAAAAGACTAACAGAGTCTTGAAAGTTAAATAATTACTTAACGTCATTTAACGCTGTTTGTAATTATATCAAAAATCATTTTCTTAAAAGGCAAAGCAGGAGTAATTGACGTTGGCTACAATGAAGTTTAATATAATTATACCGATTTACAGTCATTAGCCTACTTCTGTTTAACTCTCATCGCTGACAAAAACAAATCTCTGGATATATTCCTGTATCGCGTTGGGATGGTTTTACTATTTATACAAATAATAAACAATAATACATTTTTAATGCATTGAAAATCGACACCGTTATTTTTTATACACACGTTTAATTAAGTTCCCATTTAAATAATACTTCAGAAAACAATTTTGATTCTATTTTCATAAAGATGGCACACGAATTGTACACAAAAGAATATACAAAAATATTCAGAAGCCAACAAAAACTTACCTGCGAAGTAAATAGTGCATAAATCCTAATATTTAATCAAAATAATCCATGAAAACAGTGAATACAATTCTGACGTAAGCCAAGTACTGGAGGCAGGATCTTGTTTATTTAGGGTGCCGCACTATCAGATATATCAACATCCGGTCCCGATAGCTATGCGATAGTGACAAAGGTGCTCCGACTCTAACCTGATAAAAATGTCGTCTGCAACTCCAAGGGTTAGACACGCGACAGAGTTTAATCCAAAATTCAACAATCTTTTGATGGAGAGGGTAAGTTTACATATCGGCTATTGGTTTTGAATCACAAAGACCTCGACTGTAAGTAGCGCGGTATCTTTACACCAATGAAGGGACGCATAGATTTGTCGGTGTACCTGTGAAGACCAATTTAGATGAGATCTAGGTAATTTTCTGACTGATAATATCATAATTTCGGAAGAGTATGCTATAAGGCCTTGACGATTCAACGGTGCGATTGGTATTTAGAACAAACTTGTACCTGAAGAGGATGGCGTAGTCAGGGAATTGAACTATTAAAATTAAAATAACTTCAAAATATTTGAAACTTCAAGAGAAATACATCATGACATTGGACTCCGGATCAAAGGGTCCCGGATTTGAACACCTAAACCCGCCATGGGACATTAGTCACGGGTCAAAGGTCAAGATTTTTAATTTATATTGCTCCAGGTACTCAGTATCTGAGTACTGGTTCTACCCAGGTAGTGGGTATTCTTGGGAGAGATGTGGATATAAGACTTTATTTCCTAATCGACTTTAAAAATAAGTTTCTACTAAATTGCGCACATATCTGTTTAAACGTCTAGATATGTGTCAAAAAGTACAACTAAAACATATTTATAATGTGTAATATACATATATGATATAGAAGTTTTTTTGTAAGTTTCGGATGAAAAATACAGCAGGTTAAGTTATGTTCGTTTTAATATATTGACTGTTGGCACAGTTTATCTTTTGATAATCCAAACTGAATTTCTTTCTAAACCATGATATACTTTCAAAGCGTAACTATCAAGATTCGTTTTGCTTTAATCGGTATTATATACCCCATTGCTGATACGGATTATGCATAAGTTCGTTAATGAAAATGTGCATCAAGCCCGTAGAGGCAAATTTTATCCTTTCTGGTCGATTCAGCCTATATGCACTTATTAATTTAATTCACATAGCTGAAAGGTTTCAGTTAAATGCATTGTACAAACTGACGCCAAAACTCATTGAAATATCTATTTAATTGTAAAAGTGAGTAAGTGGTTACGTGCTAAAAATGGCCAATCAATGGTGCTATTTTGAAATAGCATGGGGAAATCTAAACTCCTATTAACCTACTCTTTTATAAATAAAATAATTTTGATGGAGCAATGAAAATATTATTAATTTATTGAACTTAATTAGATAAAAACATTGCATTAAATATTTAGAAAAAAATACCTGTATTATTCATAATAAATGTTGCTGAAACACTTTTTATTATTTTAAAGGTATTATTCGACAGTTTTTTCCATCAAAACTTCTTTTTTACATGAACAGATCCCACGAAATACATGTAATAGTTAATGATTTTAGACATTGTATGAAAAGTGAATCATAACACCTAACGCGTCATTTCAACCATGTTTTTCCTCACTGAGCCGTCCTGCACAATAAGTATTATCAGACTAGGATAACCACGTGACCACTTACTTTTGAGATCACGTTATATTACTGTCCGGGCAATTCCGCTCTGACGTCGATATCTATTTTAAGCAGAAATTCCCACCGTGTTTATTTATAGATTTAAAACGAATGAATATTTAGTGCTACCTTTTCACGATTTGTACATCTAACAAGCGAGGCAGGTTTTACAATCGTCTTTTCTTAGCTTAACATATTTGATTATATGCAAAAATTAAGTCAAAAACAGGGGGAAAAAAATGTTACATGGTTTTGATGTAGGAAAAGTGTCGGATACTATCTATATAAGGAAACGAAATCTTACATATAAACAAATTTTAATATATTATAATATCAATCAATATTGAATTATATGATGAATATTTTGTAATGGAACCATTTCTTTAAGTAGGTTTTCCTAGTAGTAAACGGATGGTATCAAAATGCTCTTTATTTGTCGGTACAGTGGATATGATTAGACACAACGAAAACTTGTAGTGAGTTGATATTGATACGCTTCAGTGAATAAAGTTTAGGCATTGGAAAATAATCCACACAACCTTTTACAGATTGTAAAAAAGGAAACATACGATCAAGAAAAATATATGTTTATGGTTGCTCGACCCAACGACGCACATTTTGAAGCCGACCATGATGTTTATTTATAGCCTATTTATATATTCAATGTAGTCTGTTTTAATTTTAAATTCAAACACAACTTTGTGACAGAATTTGTTTAAATGCCGTTTATCCAGACATTTTTTAAACAATCCTAAACGTTGTGTGTGTGTTGTTGTTTTTTTAATCCTGTTTTTCCGCTTGGACTAAATTGCCTGTCAGACGTCATATAAGACAATCGATGTGTGTTTAAATACATGGTCATTTATGATCATTACAGCGACGTGCAGCTTTCTTAATGGAGGAAGACAATTTTCTGGGTAGAAACACTGCCGCACCGCTGGTCAGATGGAAGACCTTCCCACATTAAGTCCTTTGCCGTGAACTTGACTCCACCTACGCGGTGGGAGGCTAAGGAAATGCATTATTTCATACAAGTTACTTAAACGTTAATTGTTTTGGGTAAATATTTGTTTCAACTTTATGTGTTTGCGTTTTTAAAGTAAGCATTTCTAACCAAAATATTTTTTTGAACATGATATACAACGGTTAGCCTGCATCAAATACATGTAACAATGGCTTACCACCGCAGTTGGAACTTTTGGTATAATGTTTGCATAAACCCATACCTAAGTCCAAGTAAAGACGGTTTTATTTCCTACCTATATTGATAGACACTACAAAGGGTGAAAAAACAGACACTCTTAAAGTCCATTCTTTTCATATCTAAAAATAAGCATGATAGTGATTTCTGCTAAAAATTGGCCACTAAATATCGACGTCAGTGTGGACTACCCGGATAACGAAATAACGTGATTTCAAAAGTATGTTGTCACGCGGTTTAAAAAAGCTTTCTGCAACGTGGCTCGGATAGAAAATAGCAGTCTGCAACGTGGCTCGGATAGTAAATATATGTTTGCAACGTGGTTCGGATAGTAAATAGCTGTCTGCAACGTGGTTCGGATAGTAAACACCTGACTGCAACGTGGCTCGGATAGTAAATAGCTGTCTGCAAGGTGGTTCGGATAGTAAATACCTATCTGCAGCATGGCTCGGATAGTAAACACCTGTTTGTAACGTGGTTCGGATAGTAAATACCTGTCTGCAACGTGGCTCGGATAGTAAACACCTGTTTGCAACGTGGCTCGGATAGTAAATACCTGTTTGCAACGTGGCTCGGATAGCAAATAGCTGTCTGCAACGTGGTTCGGATAGTAAATACCTGTCTGCAACGTGGTTCGGATAGTAAACACCTGTTTGCAACGTGGCTCGGATAGTAAATAGCTGTCTGCAACGTGGTTCGGATAGTAAATACCTGTCTGCAACGTGGTTCGGATAGTAAACACCTGTTTGCAACGTGGCTCGGATAGTAAATAGCTGTCTGCAACGTGGTTCGGATAGTAAATACCTGTCTGCAACGTGGTTCGGATAGTAAACACCTGTTTGCAACGTGGTTCGGATAGTAAATAGCTGTCTGCAACGTGGCTTGGATAGTAAATACATGTTTGCAACGTGGCTCGAATAGTAAATACCTGTCTGCAACGTGGCTCGGATAGTAAACACCTGTTTGCAACGTCGTTTGGATAGTAAATACCGGCTGCAACATGGCTCGGATAGGAAATACCTGTTTGCAACGTGGTTCGGATAGTAAATACCTGTTTGCAACGTGGCTCGGATAGTAAATACCTGTTTTGCAACGTGGCTCGGATAGTAAACACCTGTTTTCATGGTTGCTCGGATAGTAAATATCTGTTTGCAACGTGGCTCGGATAGAAAATAACTGTTTGCAACGTGGTTCGGATAGTAAATACCGGCTGCAACGTGGCTCGGATAGTAAATATCTGTCTGCAACGCTGCTCGGATAGTAAATACCTGTTTGCAACGTGGTTCGGATAGTAAATACCTGTTTGCAACGTGGCTCAGATAGTAAATAGCTGTTTGCAACGTGGCTCGGATAGTAAACACCTGTTTGCAACGTGGCTCGGATAGTAAATACCTGTTTGCAACGTGGCTCGGTTAGTAAACACCTGTTTGCAACGTGGCTCGGATAGTAAATATATGTTTGCAACGTGGTTCGGATAGTAAATAGCTGTCTGCAACGTGGTTCGGATAGTAAATAGCTGTCTGCAACGTGGCTCGGATAGTAAATACCTGTCTGCAGCGTGGCTCGGATAGTAAACACCTGTTTGCAACGTGGTTCGGATAGTAAATACCTGTCTGCAACGTGGCTCGGATAGTAAACACCTGTTTGCAACGTGGCTCGGATAGTAAATAGCTGTCTGCAACGTGGCTCGGATAGTAAATACCTGTCTGCAACGAGTATTGGTAATTTATGCCCACTGTTCACACAGATTTAGGGCATCTATAAACAGCATTTTGCATGATCTTTTCAGGTAACAATCACTTATATGGTAAATTTAAGAAAAACCTTTAGTCGAAACTGTCGGATACCACCGTTAAGTAACAAATTATGACAGAAACAGTCTCACAAAAGTAATGTGCGTCATATTAAGATTTTCTCTGACCGTTAACCTAGGCATTATATATTTGGCCCTAGTACCTGAGATGTGTGGACTATTTTCACAAAGGCAAGAATAATAATAACATGTGATAATTACCTGTAGTGAGTAGAGTATTAACCGGTATTAAAATCATCAGTTTAACATTCAACGATGTGGCGATAATAATACTGAATACATTGATCCGACATTGAGAATCTACAAATATCATCTCCTCTTTGTTGTAGACCTTTATGTTGTCACAAATTTAATATTTTAGTAAAACGCTGAAATAGATAGCAGGTCTCTTGCTTTGTTTGTTTTCTGTTTATGGGATAAATGAGAAAAAATAGTCCCCAGAAAAGTAGAAGTTATTTATTGATCTGATGGTCTGCTTCGGAAATAAAAAAAGGGAAGAATAAAGGGGTGTGGAGAAGGACACTGTGCAAATATCAGCCAGAGTTCTAGATTCTAAAGTAATTATAAAAATAAAGAATATCATTATAGTTCTAGATTAGTACCACACACGGACAAAAACGCTGGTTATTAAAGACTCTGTGTTTTGATAGAAGGTAAGTGTTTATTTGGTTATTTGCAATTATTTCTTGGTAAGAGGCAGGAATACAGTTTTGTGCATTGAATATAATGTCATTGAAGTGACGAATGTTATAGTATGCAATTTAGATTAGAAATAAATTTGCCGTTATTACTAATTGATACTTCACACTCGACTATTGAGTTTTGTTCAATATTGTAGTTGGCTCTCAGATTTGCCCTTGTCAATAGCACGTGATTTCTTTTGCATTAGTTTATGCCACAATCGGGACCCCTCGGCGACTTCTTCGGAAATAGACCCCGGGAATCATATGCAGAGAAAGTAGTCCGTCCCTGATTGTGACCTCGCGTGATCACTATGAACAATGAAATACGAAATTCTAAATACACACTGAAGAATAGGTAAGCATGAGATTTTCATTGTTTGTTTGAGTGTTTTAATGAATTTAGGTTTTTCTACATGGTATCGAATGTCGCCATATTTAAACAAACGCGCTTAGGTAGCCGAATTACAACCGACCATATCACTGAATCTATAAATAGATGGTTGTATCACTACTATGGTTTACGAGGTTATTTTCCGAAGGTTACGGAAATGACCGAGTTGTTACGATTGTTTATGCCAATGTGCCAACACCAGACTGAACGACAGCTCTGTGTAAATCGGTCCAAAGAAATATGGGTACGGACTACTTTCAAACATAACTGACAAGAAAACCCGTTCTTCACTAAGACGGCAATGCATGCGCGTATTAAACTCTTTACGTGCTACTTATAAACATTTGTAGAATGAAATATAATTATATTTTACTCATATGCGGAACTATTTTACAATGCGGAAGCACAAATCCCCGATATCGTCTAGTTGTGAAACGTCAAAGTGAAGAGATGACATAAAGTCTAGTGACGTCACTGTCTATGTTTAAAATAATTTTTTGCATTAACAGTATGAATATATAAAAAGAAAATATCAGCGTAACCTTTAGCGTTTGAATATTTAGTGTCATTTATATCTTAAAAGATATACATGTAAGACGTCACTTGTATTTGTAACCAATTGCTATTGAAGATTATGCAAAACTTCGTTGATGCAAAATGTTTTACTTGCACAAGGATGCGTATTACAGGTATGCAGGAACATTTAACCTAAAAGCACATATTATCATAATTAAAAGTTTTCATTTCAATGTTCTGCACACACTAATGCCGAACTTAGACGAAGTATTAATGGACATAGCCAATCTTATTTTGGTTTTAGTGGATATGATCTCTTGTAGTACAGACAAGTAAATATGTAAAGTTTGATATTTTGGGAGTAGCGTGGGATGTTTACAGATAGTAACATTTTTCTTCAAACATAATATTTTTTCATGAGATAAAACTGTTATATACAGAATCCATAATCTAATATAAAAAACACTTCATATTTGAAAAGGTTTTTAAATCTGGTTTACCACGATTCACATATAAAAGTAGAAGTACGAATTGCTTTTGATGTACTCTTTACTTGTCAAGGGGACATGAAACCTAACTTCTAAAAGCGACATACGTTAACAACAATAATCAATGTTTATTGGATTTTAGTTAAAAATGGAATATTTATGGTGGTCTGTTTTGCAATGATGTGTCGCAGCACAAGTCCGTCATACGTAACGCATTTATTGTGTTATAGAACGTCTAACACACTGTCATTTGCATGTTAAAAGAAATACACTGTATTCGTTGTTTTAACTCAAAGGTCAGTGCAACCCTAGACAGATTTTAAAAAAGCACGGTACCTCTGATATAAATTATTTTAAGAGATATTTATCATAACCAAACAATATTTTATCTTTGGCCTAAATACCCCCTCGGTCTATTGCATCGCATCGACACAGATATGGTCTTAATAGCGACGTCCGTGGACGCCGTTGCTGAAGGAAGACTCCAGATATATGTCTGAGTAGAACCAATGGCGCACGGCAAATGTTCCCGCCCCGAAAGGGGCTCGAACCCATGCGGTAAGGGGCTAAGTCTGCAAAACAGACCGCTCGGTTACGGGCGCCCCCTGCTTGGCAATATTGTTGAACTATATCACAAAGGCCACGGTAAATACAAGGCCGGATGTTTGCTTCTAGTGAGTAAAGAAGACTCTTGTTATAAAAGTGTTTAGGGGTGCAATTGAAAATAAAACTGAATACACTGAAAAGAAACTGAGAATATACAAATATCTTCCAGCCTTTGTTGTTGGCCTTCTTCTCTTGTCACAAAATATTAGTCAAACAGTGCAATAACAAAGTGGGGCCGTTTGCTTTGTTCGTTTTCTGTTTACCTTGGAAATGAGATGAGAGTTGCGGAAAATTAGGTGTTATTTACTGATCCGTTTGTCTGCTTCGGATAATAAATGAAGATATATAATGAAAGGCGTAGGGAGAGAAACTGTTAAAATATAACCCAGTGTCGTGCGTTGTAAAGGCGTAATGTAAAAGTAAAGAATATCATTAAAATTAGTACCACACACGGACAGATATATATGTTATTAAAGACGCTTTGAAGGTAGTTAAATGTTTATTTGAAGATTTACAGTTATTGCTTTGTTAAAGACGCAGTTGGAGTGTTGTACGTTTAATACATTGCAATTGAATGGGAAATAGATTGGTATTTCGTTTAAATTGAAAATACATTTACTCTTATATTAAAGGTAGTGTACGACAGTTTGGACCAAAAATTAAACACCCTATTTAACTATTGTTACCTGAACAGATCTCGCAAAATGCTGTTTATTAGTGTCCTACACTTGTTTGGAAAGTATACCATACCGCCACAATCGCCATTACAAACATGTATGTTATGACGAGCCGTTCGTCCAGATAGGAGGGAATGGGGAACATTGGTGAAATGGAAATTGTCTCCCTTGTTAGATAATATTCGGGGTATTCCAAACAGTAGGTAGGTCCTTATAGTTGAAATTCTTGGACTTCATCGCCAGTTCTTTTGTAGATATTGCAATTGAAACAGTGATTTCTTACTTTTGCATAAATAAAAGGTTCAAATCCATTTAAATACTAATAGAGATTTGTTATTTGAAACAGAAAATGGAAGTGTTTGTTGATGATGGTTAACCTTGGTATCACAAGAAAGGCAGAAAAGTCAACATACACTCCAAAAAGCACAAGCATAAAAACCGAGTAAAACAAATGAAAGGACCTACTTGCATTTAGGGATTATTTAGGGGAGACAATTTATTAATGTCTCTCATTGGGGCGCCTTTTCTCCTTATCGCTGACGACTGGCACAAGCGGGAACATTTGTATTCACGCTGACTTTCGCGAAGACTGTTTAAAAATTACTCATACTAAGGACATTTTTATCACTACGAGAAAGTGTTTTTGAACCAATCGGGCATTTAAATTTAAAATTAGAACCGTATCAAGACATACGTAAACATGGTTTTCGACATTTTAAAAAGATTTTTATGGATATTTATCGATTGTAAATTGTAGTTTAACGTTTTATACACACAAATGTTTTGCATTGTATTCAGACATATTGATATTATATGGAAATGTTGTGTTTCAATTTAGTTTAGTTTTTCTTTGCGCTTTATTTGATATATGCTTTAAAGATTTGTATATGCAATGCACTGTTTTAAGTATATTAGTAATATGTTGGCGGTTTGTTCCTTTTGAATTGGGTTTTAATTTTGCATTTATTGTGTGTTACAATTAATTTGATATATGTTTTAATGGATTTGGGTTTTATCACATATATATCTAAAGTTGGTTTGATTCTTATTATGATATATGTTAATATATGGACAGTAATGCAAAAGACAGAATGAGAGATAGAGTGTGTGTGTTTTTTGTTTTTGTTTTTACAAAAAGATTAAGATAAATATTTATTGTTGTTTTTGTTTGTTTTCATATAACGGTGAGGATTGTAATTCAATACTACCATATTAATTAGTTTTCAAGTAAATAATAAATGTGTTAGTAGTTTTCAGTTAAATAATAACTAGTTATAATTGGTAAGTTAAAGACATTGTGCCGTTTAAGTAAACTAAGTGCAAAAAAGTTAACTTAAAACAGGACAAAGAATGACATGATTACTAATCAAAACAAGGAAATATACCATGACGCACGGGAAACTAGTAAAATGGCAACAAAGAGACACGATTCAATACCGTGATTGATGCATACGTCAAAATATAGGTTAGACGCCACTAAATAAGTTTGTTCTATATTCTATAGTGAAACGCGAAAAGTTGGAAACAAATTGCACCATGACCTTGTTATGATGGACCCCATAATCATATTAACCATATATAGGTAAAACTAGCTGTTTATTATCTATCAGAAAGACCCAGTAATAAGCAAACTTTTGCAACTTGTAAGAAGGTTCTGCTTCATAGAATGCACATACCGCCACATTGCCGGTAACCCCCAAATTTCAATGAAATATGTACTTCCTGTAAAAGTGGATTAGTCCATTATTGTGCATAGAGGTTCAAGACTTTTGCTTTCTTTTAATTCTACATGATGTCAGCTTCTCTTTGACACCAAAAGATTTATATTATCTCCAAAATAGGAAATTTAATGCAAAAACATAACAACAGACTGTTACTACAGAGAAAAAGTCACACATTCTACTTCCGGTCGGTATTTAGTGTAACCACCCCTATAGGCGGGAAGCGTGAGTTGTGCACTGTAGGAATGACACGATTGTCAAAAATATATGCGAGCTCAGTTCGTATGAGCAATTAGTCAGACTATATATATAAAGAGAGAGAAACAAGAAATGTCTTTAAAAAGACAAACGGCGTCGGATTAAAAAAAAGAAGGAAAAACAAGAAATATTTTTTTAAAAGGCTATGCGGCGTTTGTGAAGCATTAACTTACACATTTTTATCGTGTTTATGTTTCTATTGAATATAAATTTGTGAGAAGAATGGCATGAAAATGGTGTACATTTTTAAACTAGTCGCTCGCTCCATCTGCGCCTCATAATTCTCACGTAATAGGCACTTAAAGTTACGAAGTAGTTAGATCGTGCCGGAAGTGAACGGTCTGCTTTGCGGCATATGACAGAGATGATGTTTAAACAAATGTAGGATCAAGTGACATTTTATACACTATATACAATAATACTGTAGGAAATGGGGTACATTGGTAAACTGGAAATTATCTCACTTGTTTGTTAATATCCGAGGTATTCCAAAGAGTAGGTAGGTCCTTTATAGTCGGAATTCTTGGACTTTATCGCCCGTTCTTTTGTAGATTATGCAGTTACAAACGGTGAAATTTCTTTTGCACAAATATAAGCTTAAAATCCATTTAAATACTTATAGAGATTTGTTATTTAAAAAAGAAAATGGAAGTGTTTGTTGATGATGGTTAACTTAAAAGTCAAAGAAGTCAACATACACTCCAAAAAGAACAAGCATAAAAACCGAGTAAAACAAATGAAAGGACCTACTTGCATTTAGGGGTTATTCAGGGGAGACTATTCATTAATGTCACTCATTGATATAGACTTGTTTATGACTTAAATACCTGTATAAATAACTATATATGATTATCGCCACCCCGAGGACGTTTTTTAGAAACACTACGGTATATGATGCTATTAGGAATTTCTACCAATGGGAATCTCTCTGATATTCATTCAGGCTAGCCTTGAGTCAGCATTTGTAAGTAGATCAAAAGTGAGGTTAGACAGCTACGCCGAAAAAGAGGTATTGAGATGAGATAAGGAGAGCAGTGTGGATATAGACGCGTAAGAGAGAGGTATTCACTCCTCGCTTTTGTTAGATTGTACGATGTAACTTTCATTAATAAAATCGTAATTATGGGATGATGTTGCGTTCTACTATGGAGCCCCCGTTACGCCACACAATGCCGCCGTGTAGCCCTTTTATCACCTACGTGACATGGCGAGTCGTCAGACAGTCAAACACTTCATTATTGATGGGGCAATAATGGCGTGTCTGAGAGTGACAAGCAAAATAAAAAATCATGGCAATGTATATTTTTGGTCTTTAGTCTGTTGGAATTTTATGAATTTTTTCTAATAATCGGTGCGTTTAATGTCAAAATGAACAATGAAATTCAAATACAAAATACAACGCAATAAAGCAATTATAAGACTTAAAAAGGACTTAATCATGTGTGCAAAAGCGTGCCCCTTTAACACCTTGCACAAATGATTAAAACTCGTCTACACTTGTCTGTTTTTAGCCAAGAACAGTTTCCATTGCGTTACAACATTACTTAAATATTTAAATGTTTCAAGGACCTAGTGTGTATATATGCTTGTATTTAAGAACATTTTTCCTTATGTCTAAGACCAAATTTGAGATATCTTCCTTGTCTTAATGAAGGATGAGTATCATATTAACAGTTTCCTGTGTATGAGGGCCTAAGAGTTTGAAATATTATATTTATGATAGTTATTGTTCCTCTAAGACAACATTCTTCTTCCAACCAGTCAGTTAATTAACATGTAGCATCTATGGCAGCATTTGTGTATATCTGTACATACGTCATGAAGAGCACATAATATTCACTCTACACGCATATATCACTACATAACAGACAATGAATTCAGTATAGGCTTTAAACAGCTTAAATTTTTCAACAAAATGCCCTTTTCAATATTTTTTATATATTTTTAAAACGTATACTGGCGCCGCCATCTTAGAAAATAATCAATTGCCATAGTAATGCTGCAAAAGTCAACCAAATCTTTTATTTACCGCATTGGTCTTACTTTTCTTTTCTTTTTCTTTTTTTTTAAGTATGGGCCTTGTTTCATTAGCCACATTTCTACTCATTGCATTGATTTTTCGTATAAGCCATAATTTCTCCTATTAGCCCAGGATACATAAAACATTTGCTCTAAAAGGTGCATTCAGGCGGAGCAGAAAATGCAATACATCATTTAATATGAAAAAGCTGATTTATAAGTATATAACACACATTTATGACACCATAATACTTTGGATTTGAAAATGTGAATTGTGCATTTGTGTCAGTATATAATTATTTTAAGTTCCGTCTTACATAAGAACACTTTTCAGAGTGTTCTATAAAATTATATAAAGTAAATAAAAATTAAGAAGGTGGAAAAGAAACAAAATGCTATACATTAATTAAATTATAAATTAATACATAATTTTTTGTGAACATGTATGCGATAAGCAGTTAAGTTCGCGGATGTATAGATTAGAGCTTCCGTGTCGACATGTCTTTAGCGGGCACGGAACGCGGTAGCGGCGCGAACTACAAACGTGCTGACACTGAATACCAGCCTGGCTTCCCTCTTAACGTTTGACAAGCAACTTGACCAAGGCATGCCGTAAAGATATGTTAGGGTCAAGTAAGTAACTCTATGTCACTGGCAGCTTTAAGATATGCGTCCTCCCTCTTGACACTTACACAAGTAGCGTGTAATTTGGGTTAAAATGCCATCTTTCACACTCTAGATAAAATCCCAGCAGCGAACTACCAAGGTCATAAATATTAAAAAATAAAATAAAATCTTCCGCTTTGTTAGTCTGAAGTGAAACAAAACGGCAAAACAAGATGCTAGCAAGGTTGTCCTTTTATGGAGCTGTTCGGAGTGCATTTAGCCAACTGTTCCTGGTTCAAGAAGTGTAAGATAATTTAAAATAAAATTAATAGTGGTAGTAGTAGTAGTAGTAGTAGTAGTAGTAGAAGTAGTAGAAGTAGTAGTAGTAGTAGTAGCAGTAGTAGTAGAAGTAGTGTAGTAGTGGTAGAAGTAGTAGTAGTAGTAGTAATAGAAGTAGTAGTAGTAGTAGTAGTAGTAGTAGTAGTAGAAGTAGTAGTAGTAGTAGTAGAAGTAGTAGAAGTAGTAGTAGAAGTAGTAGCAGTAGTAGTAGAAGTAGTGTAGTAGTGGTAGAAGTAGTAGTAGTAGTAGTAATAGAAGTAGCAGTAGTAGTAGTAGTAGTAGTAGTGGTGGCGGCGGCGGTGGTGGTATCTGTTGTGGTGGTGGTTGTTGTTGTTGTTGTGGTTGTGGTAAGAAGGGTATTAGAAAAAAATCTTTTCCGTGAGGTTTTTAATGTTTGTAACAGTCTTCGCTGTTTCTGCGCCGACACTAAATACATTACAGGACAGACAAGATAGATACATTAAAAATAGACGATACATTGTACAGCTACAAAAAAAAATAGATGAATAGAATTCATGGGATGGAATAGCTCGTATCCTGCATATGTAGGTATCGTATATACAAATCGTTATAGGTTGATTCAGGATTTTTTATCGCACAATGCTAAGACAAATCTTAGTCGAGGAGCTAACAAACATAGTATTTTATTTATCCTTCTATCAACAAATGCATTTTTTAATGTTCAGAACTTTTTTCTTAAAATGGAATTCACGCTTGAGTGTGTTTAGTATGCACTTAACATAAATATAAAAATACCAACAATTCATAAAAGACGATGCATATAACAAACGTGGAAAAAGCTTAACTTACTTGTCGTTAAAGTCATTAAAACTTTATAGCAGGTGCATCACCGCACCCATAGATGGGTGGGGTATTGAGTCAAGACAGATAAACCTCATTTTCTCGGGACCACAGGATTGAGTCCCATATCCTACTGTTCTCCGCGACCGAGCTTGATGATAAATAGCTAATGCATTTACTCATTCTATCATTGCAGTATCTCAGATCCAAATTGTACTCTTACAAGATGGCCTTTTTTGTATAAAACTCTAAACTTCTTTTCGACTTAGTGTATTACGACATCTTACCCAAATGACACCAATACACCAATGTGTATAATAAACTAACCCAGTGTCCAGCTGTGATCACACAGCATGGTGTTATCTTTGAGGATTGTGCCTCTAAAGAAGGCCATTTTAATGCCTTTAAACTAAAAATTGTAAATTTAAATTTTCCTGTTCTGAAAAAAAAAATGAGAAAAACGTCACTTCGGCGGCAATAGGTGTCCAGTCTTTTCCTGATTTTTGTTTCAGGCCCGAACTTACCGAGGGTGGGGGGTGGGGGTGTTGGTGAGTGGCCTCCCTTTGGTTCGGACATTCTCGTCTATATTTCATTAGAAATAGCCTGATCATGCAAATTTGTGACCATGTAGAGATAATCACGCGTACCTCTGGCCCCCAATCTGCAAGCCAGACCCCTTAGGTCCTCTGGCTCTTATAAACATCCGATGTGTGTATTCGCTGTCAACCGCCCCGCTTACTAACTTTACCGGCACTCCTCGGCGGTGATGCAGTGTGATGGCATTAGCCGATGTGTTCCGATTATTTGTTACTTTGCATCTCAAAATACATAGTAGATTTTCAGTGTACTTAAAGTTAACATAGTCAGTGGCGTAGCTACTATTAGGCCCTGTAGGCCCGGGCCTACAAGTTGGACAAGAAGATGACATTTTCAAAAGTCCCGTTTTTGTTGACCATCTTGCCGAGGAAATTAGTAGCCGGGTGATAAGCAACCATGATCGTTTTTGTGCACAGATGCTTATGCCCTAAAAGATCAGAAACCTGAATGAACCGGAACACGTAGATTCAATATTCACCAGCTACAGTCAGGACATGAATATATCTAAAGAAGCGTTTCAGGGATAAATTTGACGCTGAAGGGCGCGGGGGAGTCAAGATGACGGCAGACCAAGGCCATCAACTCTCCTGACTCTACTTGACAACACACCTAAGGCCGCATATCCTGGGATTCACAAGGCGTTATCTGTCTTGCTAATAATGCCGGCTACATCGGCATCCTGTGAACGCTCTTTCAGTTCTATGCGCCGTATCAAATCGTACATGAGAAGTACGATGAAGGGTGACAGGCTGTTCGATCTCGGCATTCTTCACATCCACAGAGAAATTGATGTCGACGTTGATGTTGTTATTAACAAATTTGCTTCTGTTAAATGCAGAAAAATGGACTTTATCTAAGTTTCACCCATGGTTTATGCATGATTTGCCGTGCTCAGTAAAGTTTGCGTCGAATTAAATTCATAGTTTAAATTTTTTGTTTGATATTTTCCCCTGGAAATACTTTAGAACGCGCATTTTGCTATTTTTCATCTCCACTTGTTTCCGGCTTCTAGTGGGGGAGGGGGGGGGGGGGGGGGGGGGGGTAGGCACCCCTTCTATGGGCCTACAACTTGAAAAAAGCTGGCTACGCCCCTGATAGTTAGCTATTAACCAAGACAACCACGTGACCACTTCTGTTTTACCTCATCCTCATCATCCGCTGTGACGTCGACGTCAATTATTAGCAGAAATCTCGATATTTCTTATGTATAGATTTGAAAATATTGAACACTGAACAAGTGTTGATTAACGAGTTTTACTGCTCCAAAATTAAGATACTGTTGAAATTGGTCAAAAAATAAATTAATATGTGATGTGTTTTTTTTCTACAGAAATTATGCACAAACAATACCCCAAACCGAGGTCAGATAATTACATATTTTAGATAAAGGCAATCTGCCGGTAACCACCTTTTATTGTTTGCTTTAGTCTGGCGGCTAAATTATATCCGTCACCGAATGCGACTCACCAAGTTACCAAGCAGTATAATACTATTGAGGTAAACAAAAAAGCAAAATAAATTTAATAGTTTATGGTTTATAACAAACATTCACTTTTACAGCACACCCAATTGGATCACACATTAGATATAATATGATCCAGTACGGACATTCGTTCACCCGGAGATTCGTTCCCCCGTGATTTTTGCAGGGGTGCGGACATTCGTTTCCTCATCGATTTACCACCCCGGACATTCGTTTACCCGGATATTCGTTCACCCGGATATTCGTTCCCCCGTGATTTTTGCAGGGGGCGGACATTCGTTCCCCCATCGATTTACCACCCCGGACATTCGTTCACCCATACAATTGTTACCCCCGACATTCGTTCATCCGGATATTCGTTCACCTGGATATTCGTTCCTCCGTGATTTTTGCAGGGGGGCGGACATTCGTTCCCCCCATCGATTTACTACCCCGGACATTCGTTCACCCATACAATTGTTACCCCCGACATTCGTTCACCCGGATATTCGTTCACCCGGATATTCGTTCCCCCGTGCTTTTTGCAGGGGGGCGGACATTCGTTCCCCCCCCCCCCCCCATCGATTTACCACCCCGAACATTCGTTCACCCATACAATTGTTACCCCCGACATTCGTTCACCCGGATCTTCGTTCACCCGGATATTCGTTCCCCCGTGATTTTTGCAGGGGGCGGACATTCGTTCCCCCATCGATTTACCACCCCGGACATTCGTTCACCCATACAATTGTTACCCCCGACATTCGTTCACCCGGATATTCGTTCACCCGGATATTCGTTCACCCGGATATTCGTTCCCCCGTGATTTTTGCATGGGGCGGACATTCGTCCCCAATCGATTTACCAACCCGGACATTCGTTCACCCATACAATTGTTACTCCGGACATTTGTTTACCCGGATATTCGTTCCCCTATTGTTACCTATTTCATTTATTGTTTGATGTCATTTGTTCCCAGACTGAGTAACTGACGTGTAAAAGACTTAAGAAAAAAATAAATGGTGTTTGTCGCACATTCATACTTTGGTCGGTATTTTGCGCGAGTAACTGTAGCTAAGGTGTAAAGTTAATTAAATTTTCAACACCAATTAAAATACAATTTAAGGGTCGTTCAAATGATTACAAATTAAAGACAATTAACTGCCTTAATATGATGCATGTGTCTCTCTGAATTTATCGTCTGTTTCTCTGTTCATAAGAATAGCGACCGGAGGACAATACACTACACGTTTTTGAAAAAGTGGAGCGTGTTTTTGTTGTTTTCGGAAAAGAAATATCACTATAATCTCCACAAAAAAGAACCAGAATATATCTGTAACAACAAATTAGTTTCAATACTAATTCTAGATACATGTAAGTGTCATCGAGGATAACTTTGCGGTAATATTTCATGCCAAATCTTGAATCTAAGAAAGTTAAGAATGTTTTTGTGTTGTTTTTTTTAAATTTTTAAAAAAGTACTCACTTTGCTCCTGGTTCTGCAGAAGTTGACTTCTCTTCCGTAACCATGGCAGCACAAGTTCAATTTCCCGTTCGGTTCGCTTAAAGGCCGGTTTCGTTATGAGCCGAATCAGCTCGAGTACGATCTCGCTGGAGACGGATTTCGACCCCATTTTGCATGTAGTCTTGGTTCTGTCGCCGAAATGAAGATTGTACAACAGAGCCACTCAGTGGGTAATGTGTAAGAATCACACGATAATTATGTTTTGATGCATGTTTGCTTATCTAGCTACGGCGGCTGTTGATCTGAAAAAGAGGAATTTTTGGTCCATTAAAGGAAAAAAAACTTTGTATAAAAGTGGAAAATAGATCAATAGATCAACCTTGTTAGTTAATATCCGAGGCATTCCAAATAGTAGGTAGGTCCATGTAGTTAAAATTCTTGGACTGTTCTTTTGTAGATATTGCAATAACAAACAGTGAATTTCTTACTTTTTGCATAAATATAAGCTTAAAATTAATTTGAATACTTATAGAGATATGTTATTTAAAAAGGAAAACGGAAATGTTTATTGATGATGGTTAACCTGGGTATCATAAGAAAGGCAGAAAAGTCAACATACACACCTAAGAGCACAAGCATAAAAACAGAGGAAAACAAATGAAAAGACCTACTTACATTTAGGCATTATTCAGGGGAGACTATTCACTAATGTCTCTCATTGCTGCACATGATTAATGACTAAATGTAATAATAGGACAAGATAGATTTATAACAGCAAGAAAATATTAACAAATCTTCAAGACGTAAGTGTAAAATAGAATTTTCCAGAACATATTTCTACGTAATTTTTTTATTAGTATGTTTAAACAGTTGAACTTATTAAAAATAGTTAAATGCAGTCAAATGTAACAGAAACGCATAATCAACTACCACTTTAGTAAATATAATAATAATGACGTATATTGAAATATTACACGAATAAGAAATGGATAGGTAGCCATGATATTTAATCCCAACTATCGTGAAGCTGCTATTAATTTTAAACGAAATTGATATCTGGTATGTTATCTTCTTTTTCAAAGCCATTTGAACTAAATCTATATTTTACTCAACTAAAAGTATGATCAGTGAAATATTTTACTCTTTGTATGTTTAAGATAAACTTAAGGCGTGCGTGGCAACATAAAGTTTAACCTCCGTCTATCCTGTCAGCGTCATGTCAGTTATCCTTTCACGTTTTCATACCCACTTGACGTGGGGTTAAATAGATAATCGACATGTTGTGTGAATTTAAAAGGTACCTGAAGCGTCAGTGTGACATTTATGGGATGGGAAGGAGGAAATAACTTTCTTTATATTTGCGCATCCCTTAGCTCCGACGTTCATTCAGGTTTAGAAAAACAAGAAAAGGTAGAAATGTGCCAGATGATTTAATACTTTTAAGAAAAAACAGTATAATACAACAAAAATAAACAGACACAATTTAATGTAAAATTATTTCAAGACCTGAAGTTAGACAAACCAATCAGTCCTGAATTTGTATACAAACAATCTAACGCATAGAAAGACAAGGTGGGTGGTGGGGAGGTACGTGGTTTTAATAAATTTTACTGTTTATAGAACAAAGACAGAAAAACTCTCTATCACATTGAAACAAAGGAAGATTCCGAATGAGGCTCTGAGCTGGTATAATTAACAGTCGCATACGGTACCCGTCGCATCAATCGTAAAACTTCGGGTATTTCCGTATGGTTCGTAAAATACACCTCGTACATAGCTCTAGAATACACCAAAGTGCGTCGCCTGAGTTATGAAACAGTGTCCGTTCGCGAGAAAGTAACAAATTATATATATATCATTTAGTTGAGTATATCTTGCAATAACAACGATTTTTTTTATCAATACAATCTATATGATTTACGGAAAATTGAAAAGTCAACATTAAATACCCAGTATTAAAACTAAGACACACAAAGTAGATCCAAGATGGCGCCTTATTATGTCAGAGGTCTCTTGCATAGCATAAAGGCCGAGGTGATCAGATTGCCGTCGCATATGGTACCCAAAATATTACAGTCGTCATCTCAGTGCCTGGTATAATTAAATTGCCGAACCAATTGGCATGATATGACTGTCGTCACCCACTTAGCCTATACAAACAAGACATATACCAAACAGTTTTAAACGTAGTTTGCTTATGAAGATCCTAATGCTTAATATAAATAACTTTATATTGTTATATAAAGTACAATTTTCTTGTTCTTCAACTTCTTACATTTCTTTTTGCATGAATATATAGTTACTTATATGAAATATGCAAACTATATTAGCAAATATTGTTGTTTTCGCATTATTTGGTCTAGTTGTACAGTACTTTACAGTGCGTTTGCGTCTGTGAGTGTGCGTTCGTGCGTGCGTGTGTACGTGTGTGTGTGTGTATGTGGGTGCGTACTTGCGGGTGTGCGTATGCGGGGTAAAGCAAACACGTATGCTTTGCATGTTTGCGTGATTGGGCTTGTATTCCACCGGATATGTTTTAACGACATTAAAAAGGGAACATGCACTTTAAGGCCAAATAAGGTTGAGGGCATGTGAACGACTCGAAATTCTTAGGGGCATACTTTAATCTCATTCGGTCGTGATTTTTGTCACCTTGTAAGATCTGTCAAAGCCAAGAGACATCTAGAAGGAAGGTGACAACTCTCAGGTATTGCCCATACAGGGTTGGCAACACCTAATGTCATTTATTCGCTAGATAGGTACAATCCCCAACTCATTTTATCAATAAGTAGATCTAAGAGGGAGCAATAAAGGCAAATCGGAATGTCGGATTCAACATGTAATACACACGGAACATATTCACCCATAGCCGCCTGTCTATTAGTTGTTGATAACCCTTAAAACATATCTTATATAATGATAAAGTTATATGTTCAAAACATTCTTGAACAAGTACTAGAAACATTGCTCGCAACTTGGCAGCAGACCAATTCTCTGCCACAATAAAAATTATATTCATATCAATATAAAATAAAACAGTATTCCAACTCATGATGAGGCAAATACGAGAATGGATCCAAACAGTCGGAGACCACCTTTACAGCAATTGATTCACTAATTACATTTTCGAAACACAACAGCGTCAAAAGAACCGACTCTGAGAAAGTAATTTAAAAGCTCTACGTCGAAGGTTGGAATCGATGTTTCAATGAGTAAACGCGCCATTTTATTTATAGGTCGTAAAACACGAATAAAAGATTTCTGCTACGATTTGCAAAACACATTGATGCAGGTCTAACTTTCAAAGTGCCATGTTTAGACCGTGAAGATTATTATTCAATAAATACAAGTCTAAATATGTTTAATAATCAAGCGTCACATAGCACTGTACATATTGTGTTGGTTAGGAAATGCATCTATAGAAAGATTGCTAAGTGCTAACCAAATCAATTTTCGTTATGTCAAAATTATACAAATCCTCGTTTGTTATTACTTAATTTTGTTTTTGTTACATCGCAATCATACAATTAAGGTCATATTAGCGACATCCAGCTAATTATTGGTGGAGAAAGACCTCAGACATATCTCTATGTAGAACCACCTCATGTCAAATTCTTGAAGATGATTACAAAGGACGTAGAATATTTAACATAGCAGACTTTTGTTGCTGTTGTTGTTGATGTTGTTGTTGTTCGGTGGCGGTGGTGATGCTGCATCATGATGCTGACGATGGCACTAATGAATAAAATGTCGATTATGATGGTGGTGGCATCGACAATAACGACGATGCAGCGAAGGCTTCGAAGCCAAGAGTACAAGATAAGGGAGATAATCAATAAAAAACTTAGCATTAATGTCTGTAACAGTTGCACCCCTTGCCATATTCTTCTTTCAGACAGATCGGTGCCTCTTATGAAAAATTTAATACATATTTTGTTGCTGTTATTGTTTCATAGTGATGATCATTCTATACATAGCGTGACGTCACTACGTTCAAGTCATCTCTATACTACGACTCGTAACTCACCCAAAATTTGAGATTTGTGCCTACATAAAAAATAGCTCCGCGTAGGAAATACGTTCGATTATAATATTCATTGAATTAAGATAAATGACTAAACAACCATATTCTAAGGCCTTATTCTATGTCCAGAAACTTTTAAAGTCTTGATATTTATAGATAAATGGAAAAAAATACGATGAGCAAGTTTTGCTACTTTCGCTTTCGTTAAACAGTAATATGTCCATTAGACATAGCGTGTGACGTCACTACGTTAAGTCTGGACCGTTTACAAAATTTAGTTCAAATTTTTTGCATGAAACATATTTTAACTATTAGAATGTATAAAAAAAAATGCCAAAATAATCTGTTGTATACCTCTTCGTACTTGTTTTGTTCATTTTAGTAATCACTTCCGTATTCATAACAGCCCTGTTGAAGAACTACTTTACCCACAATACACCGAGTGCAATCACACAGGTCATTTTGACCGTGTGTTGACGCAACGAGTGATGATAGCATAACAAGAAATCGCAACTGTTATGTGAGGCTCTTTTCAAAGACAAGAACCGAGTATGCCGCGTTAACCACTGTAGCTTACAACAATCAAGTGTAGCTCACAATTTCAAAAAAAAAAGGTAGTTGGCATTAATAGGAAAACGCAGCTGCTGCAAGGCGTGTTCTTATTTCTAAAAAAAACAAATTTACAACGTAGCTTGCAATTACAAAAAGATGGAGCCGACAACAAGCAAGATAACCCAGTAGCAGATAGGTACATATCCTTTATTATAGCATAGTAGAGCAGAAGAGAGATGGTTTATCTGTGGCATTACCCTGGTATTGCATAAACTCGTCGCTCTGAGACCATATGTCCTCGACGCTATCATTATTTAACAGGAAACATAAAAGCAATCACGCGAAATATTATAATTGTCTTCCTTATCTGTTACATCTGCCCTTCCTGGCGCTTTCTTCAGTCTAACAACTAATATTAAAGTTTGTATCCGCCAATTTGGAACAAACATATTTTTCATTAAACATCTTAATAAACTATTGTTACATGAATAGGCTAGATCTCGCAAAATGTTGTTTATTTATGTTCTACATCTGTCTCGAGAGTGTACCATAATGCTACAATCGGGATTGCAAACATGTATTTCTTATCTGGGCCGAGCTGCGAAGTTAGCTTTTTTTTTTTTTACTAAGAAAACCACGTACCAGTTGTATTTTAGCTCATCCCCGTCATCCGCTGTGACGTCGGTGTCTATTTTTAGGAGAAAATAATTATCGTTCTTATTTATAGATTTGAAAATACACATGCAGTGAACATTTTAAGTGTTGATTAACGAGTTTTACTGCCCCAAAATTGAGATACTGTTGAAAATCGTCAAAAATAGACTAGAAAGATGTTTTTGTACAGAAAAAAACGCACAAATACAAGATATATATATTCTATATAGGCAAACTATCGGATATCACCTTTACGTTTAATATCGGTAATATTATAACATGTGACTAATGCTAAAGTGTTATCAGAGGAGTAGCTAGGCATGGAATGGTGTGTACGCATGGCCTCTGGGGTGGGGGCGTGGGGGGGGGGGGGGGATCGGGGCTACATGTTGCTCCCCAAAATGTGTGAGTTTCACGATCTAAGAATCGCATATAATCATGAGTCTACTTTATTGTCAACATACAAGCTACTCAAACACCAGCGCCAAGGTGTGATTGTCCTGAAGACGAAATTATCTTAGCAGTTCTGATTAGAATAATAATAGTAGAAAACAAACCCCATGCTAAATAAACAGAGCTACAAACAGTTACTAAATCTAACAATTTTACATATTCTTCATATGAAAGTAGTTGACTGCGGTAAATTTCAACCTTATCCCTGCTAGATACATTTTCTATAGCAAATTTAATCTTTTTTTATGTCATTCTTTAGGGACAATGTGTACGCAGCTTCTTATTCTGCGTAGAGGAAGCTACGCACCTGGTTCTAAAAAGCTACTGATGTTAACAGCATAAACATAATCGTCGACATGTGAAAATTATATGCATTTTTTCTTAATTATAACGAAATTTCAATGTTATAGAATACGTAAATCAAATCAAACTGCATGTAAACAACGTGTTATTTGTTACAAATGGGATCACAAATACACACGTCAAAACTGTGTTCCTACTACAATTTTAGAGTGTCAAATATTTACCTTTAAATTAAGTAACTTAAAACTGGCACATACCGTCAATAGCGCACTTAGTCGATCTCCTCAGTTTGTACGTTTATTTGTTTGTTTATTGGGTTTATCGTCCCACCAACAGTATTTGGAGATGTGTCCACTTGAAGCAGATATAGTGCTGCCTTTATTGTGTATAGCACGCCGTGAACACCTGGCATGATACCACAACAAGTCACATTATCCTGACATCGGGCCAACCAGTCGTTGAACTACATGTATCCTTATATTTGCTTGAAGGTTAGCAAGGGAGCTATACCACTACCATTTTAAACGACTTTGGTATGTCGCGGTCCGAGTTCGAGCCATGGATCTCCTGTACCTGGAACGCTCTATCGATTGCGCTACCAGGTCCGGTTATCTGTTCAGTACACCCTTTTTCCCTAAAGTAATTTATATTATAAGAAATCTGTTGATGCAAAGCATCAAAGGCGACGCAAATAATTAAAACAAATTTAACAGAAATTGTGACATACTTTTTTAAACTTAATTAGAGATGATATCTGGCATTTTCTTAATTCAAATACATGTTAGAAAATAAATAAATAAATAAATAAATAAATAAATAAATAAATAATAGAACTTCATGAACCGAATTATGGCCCGTATTTTACTAAAACGTCTAGGTAATTGTACTTTCAGAAATAATCGAAATACACCGGAATGTTAAAAAAAAACACATTCCTTTTGTCGCTGGCCAGAAATGTTGACTGTACTGAATTAACAATATTGATATATACACGAAACTACAGCTGTTTATAAAATGTCGAAATTACTTTCGTTTGTTAATTTATAATCGATTGGGAAACAAGTTCTTTCAAGTTATATCAACTCAATCCTTCTCGACTGTCCACTTCTTGGGTAGAACCAGTACTCAGGTACAGAGTACCCGGAGCAATATGCAGTAAATAATGTTTGCTCAAAGACTATCATCACGTGGTCGGTTTCAGAGTTCGAATCCGGGATCCAGCGATCCGGAGTACATATAATCATTACATCAAGAACCCTGCAGATTGTATTTTCACGTTATATGGTCATTAATTATGCATTACAATATAAATATTAAAATAAGAAAATAATTATTTAGTTATTTTTTTATTTAATAATAAAAGAATATCCAAATATACTCACAGGATATTAAATGCATTTACTACAGTCCATTGATTTATCCTCTTTATTGTAATCGTGTATGTTGAATGATATTGCAGCATTTTTTCAACTCACATTTAGCACAAAAATACACAGATTAACGAATAAATCTCAAATGTATGTGTGTGAATAAGGAAGACACATTTAAATCCTCATATAATTCTATCCACATTTTCGAATAACATCCATCCATATAAACACACCTACAATTTATATTCCAATAAGTCAATTTATCTACATTTTACCCTAAAAGAAACAACACATTATTGGACTAAATTTTACACTTTTTATTGCAATAAGTGTCTATAAGAGTAACATGCCACATTGTTTTCTTTTATCAATCAGCAAATCCTTGGATTTAACACAAACTTTGATTGCACACAACAAACTTCAGTTAAAGCACAACGAGTTTAAACTCTTATCTTCACTTTGACGCAACTCGCCGCGGGACATTTTACAGTAAGCGGTCATAAGTAATGATTTTTTTGCTTCAAAAATAAAACAAATATTTACATAACTGTTCCATAGCAAAGGGGTTATATGCCAATGAACTGCTAGAATTTCAGTTGATTCGCGCTAATAGCAAGTTCAAATTGACAAACTTGTTGTAGGTGTGTGGGTACCTATTGAAAGAATCTCATTTCTGTGTGCACATTTGGTGCGGTCCTTATTTGTTCTGGCGACAAGACAAACTATAGCAGCAAACGTAAGATATCCAATTCCTATATATTTAATACATGTAGAAGAAGGGAAACCCAGAACAAGTTATTTATTTATTCAAAAGTCAAACTGTACTTTCTCGCGCTAGCAAAGTCATGTTTTTAAACGTCAAAAGAATTGCAATTAACCTTTCGCTGCCATTTGGGAGAGGTACTTTTTGATGACAAACGCTACGACAGAGATTTCATTCGGCCCTCCTCGTTTTATTTCGACCTCGAAAAAAGAAAAACGCGACAAAAGTAAGTTCTTCAAATAAGCAATTTGTATAGCTTTTAGTTGTTGTTTTGTTTTTTTGTCCGGTAAACTTCAATTTATCAATTTACACGCCACATTTCGCCAGATATGCAAAATATGTTCTATAGAGATAGCAAAAGTATTTATCTTTATTGTTTTGATGACATCATTGCCACCGGCATTATATTATCGCGGGGTTTTCCTTTCATAATTCCGAAAGATAATTCATCAATTATCCGAAATGTTCCCAATGCTTAGATTTAAGCCAGGGCTTTCCACCAGTGAACATTTCCAATCGTAACAACTCGGCCATTTCCGTAACTTTCGGATAATAACCTCGTAAACCATAGTAGTGATACAACCATCTATTTATAGATTCAGTGATATGGTCGGTTGTAATTCGGCTACCTACGCGCGTTTGTTTAAATATGGCGACCTTCGATACCATGTAGAAAAACCTAAATCCATTAAAACACTCAAACAAACAATGAAATTCTCATGCTTACCTATTCTTCAGTGTGTATTTAGAATTTCGTATTTCATTGTTCATAGTGACCACGCGAGGTACCAATCAGGGACGGACTACTTTCTCTGCATATGATTCCCGAGGTCTATTTTCGAAGAAATCGCCGAGGGGTCCCGATCGTGAACGTTTCTGCACGTCGCCATAATGAACTAAGTACTACTATTTACACACCACTTCTACGGTCGAGCTGACCTGGTAGTGTAATCAGTAGAGCGTTGGCTCCAGGTATGGGAGGCCCCGGGTTCGATCCCATGTCGCGACATACCAATGTCGTTAAAAATGGTAGTGGTATAGCTCCCTTGTTTACGCTCAAGCAAAATTAATATAAGGGTAGTGCCACGACTGGTTGGCCCGGCATCAGAATTATGTGACTGGGTGTGGTATCATTACGAGATGCTAAACACAGTGAAGGCAGCACTATATCTGCTTCAAGTGGACACCGTCTCCAGATAACTGAAATACTGTTGGTGGGACATTAAACCCAACAAACAAACATACTTCTACGGTCGACTACATTAACACAGATAGTCAAAATATAGTTACTTTAAGACACAATACGGTAATAAATGAATTAACAGTAAGGTTTTATGAGTGACAGTAGTAGAAAGGGGGTTAAAGTCAAGCTGCTGCTGCTGCTGATGGTGATTATTATTATTATTATTATTATTATTATTATTATTTTTATTATTATTATAATTATTATGAGTATTAGTATTATTATTATTATTTTTATTTTTATTATCATTAATTATTATTAGTATAATTATAATTATAGTTATTATTATTAATATTATTATTATTATTATTATTATTATTATTATTATTATTATTATTATTATTATTATTATTATAATTATAATTATTATTATTATTATTATTATAATTATTATTATTATCATCATCACCATCATTATTATTATTATTAAAATAGTGCTTGTTTAAGTTAAATTTAACTATACACCGACTACTGTCATGTACACAAAATATGTTATCGCCAGGGAGATAATTAAAAAAATATTATTAAAATTATTATAGTTACGATAATAATAGTAATGATAAAATAAGAAAAATTGTGCAACCAAAAATAGTAATCATGGTACAATAATCATCGGTTATAGTAATTAACAGGCACGTACATGAATCTAGACCTGTACTTTGTTCTTTTTCTCTTTCATTATTTTCTTTATTATTATTCTTTTTGTTAGACTAGAAACTGTGTAAGTTTATGTCTAATAAACCATTCTGTCTGTCTGTCTGTCTGTTCTTTTTCTCTTTCATCATTAGTTGTTTGTTTTTGTTAAATTGCACAGTCACAATTATGGCCATATGGGCGACATCCAGCTTATTATTGGTTGAGGAAGACCCCAGACTTATGCAAGGGTAGAACCACCGGCAGACCGCACGTAAGCTGGAGAACATCCCCACATGAAAGTTCTCGCCCCGACCGAGACTCGAACCCAAGTTAGGGTCTGAGAAGTTACAAGTCAGCGACACTATCTTTCATGATTAAGTTTACAGCCTGCATCTCAAAGTTTAATCTCTTCCCAAATATGTTTGTTTTGATGTTTTGTTTGTTTAAAATATACATCACAAGACCAATTATGATCATTATAGCGACGTCCAGCTATTTTGATGGAGGAAGACCGCAGACAAATGTCTGGGTAGAACCACCGGCGCACCACATTACGTCCTTCGCTCTGAACGGGACTCGAACCCACGCTGTGAGAGGGCAAGCAGTCAGAGGAGGTACAAGTCGGCGACTCTACCACTAAGCCCGTGCTCTCCCTTCACGAATACCAATTATATAAATGTGTAGTTTGAAGGTCTTCATATTACATGTATTTGTCTTTGACTTTTCACTTCGTCTATGGAGGACAAATATTAGTTAACGCCTCTCTGTTTGATATACGAGTATAATTTACGAAATATTATACCGGTACACGGTTCTTATATCGCATATCTTATTTTGACATTCATCTGCAATAAGCGTGCACAATGACCCCATATATCAGGAGAGTGTGTCAGTAAAGTGCACGTTATTGATACACGCCACATTGACACGGCATGCACGTAAATTAAAGGTGTTTGCCGTCAGTTTGGACCTAAGTTTTGTTTCTAAAACAGCTAAATAAATTAGTGTTATCTGAAGATGAAGAGATCGCGGGGAATGGTTTTATTTGATGTCCTACAACGATGCAAAAACTGAAGCACAACATCAAACTCTTGTCGGTACAAAAATGCATTCCTATCGAAAACACCCTGCACAGTTAACAATTTTTAAGCTAAGAAAACCACGTGAATCAGCTCTGACGACAGTATCTAATTTTAGCTGAAATCCCCATGGTGCTTATTAATAAATTTGGAAATAATAGACATTTAAAGCGATATACATGTATTTCATGATTTGTACCTTCTAACATTTAAGGTAATGTTATTAACAGCCTTTACTTAAACTAATGTGTAAGTTTATGCAATAATTATGCACGAATTTCCGTAAAACGGGTTAAGATGCTGCTATAGGCCTGTTAGGCCTATATATAGGTAAAATGTTCGATAGATATTGTCACAATACATACGCTGAATACCACATTTAACCCATTAAGTAAATTTTGATTGCGGGAGTTACATTCCCGTGAAATTGGAAAGAACAGTAAGTAACAAAGTGTGCAGTGTACAAAACGATATGTCTATCCGCAATTACATTTTATCAATTGGTGGTATGAAATTATGTTCCGTGCAAATATTTGACTTCTTGATCGGGGACTGTTTACATTTGGTTTGGCGTTATGTGTACTATTCACACGTTTTATGACAATAATTAAAGCATATTATGATTACAGATTTCGTATAACAGGCTTAAAACGGTCTGGTTCGTGTAATCGGGGTCGCCTCAAATCATGGTCTTTTAATTATTTATAACATGACCATACTTGCCTTTGTCTGTACCATGTGCAGTTGTTCTAATTAGAATAATTCCTCTAACTTCTCTTTTTAAGGATTGATAAATATAACATGTATAGTTTCGTAAATTAATAAAAGCTGATATAATTATTAATTCATTTTTTACAAATATTATTAAAATATTTTCATAAATAGCAATACACGAGCATCACCGTCGCTGTGTAGAACATTTTTTAGTCAACAATGTTTAAAAAAAGTCGGTACCCATAGTTCTTAGAGAGCGTTTTCACACCAAATGTGTCAGCACAATTCTTAAATTAATAAACACATAGTCTGCGTGAAAGCTCTAAAAGGATAATGGGCGGTAAAACCATGACATCTCTTTTTATTCAGAACCGTTTTCATGCAGTTTAGCTGACATGGTTTGAGCACATATGCCACTCCTACCTCCCTCATTCTATAAATAGCGTGTGACGTCACTACGTTAAAGTCATCTCTATACTACGACTCGTAACTCACCCCAAATTTGAGATTTGTGCCTACATAAAAAATAGTTCCACGTAGGAAATACGTTCGATTATAATATTCATTGAATTAAGATAAATGACAAAACAACCATATTCTAAGGCCTTATTCTATGCCCAGAAAATTTTAAAGTCTTGACATTTATAGATAAATGGAAAAATAAATACGATGAGCAAGTTTTGCTACTTTCGCTTTCCTTAAACAATAATATGTCCATTCTATACATAGCGTGTGGCGTCACTACGTTAAAGTCTGGACCGTTTACAAAATTTAGTTCAAAATGTTTGCATGAAACATATTTTAACTATTAGAATGTATAAAAAATGCCAAAATAATCTGTTGTATACATGTTTTGTTCATTTTAGCAATCACTTTCGTATTCATAACAGCCATGTTGAAGAACTACTTTACCCACAATACACCGAGTGCATTCACACAGGTCATTTTGACCGTGTGTTGACGCAACGCTACCTCCCTAGCAATCTTTGGTATCAAAATATCGTCCATTACGAAGCCGTCCAACAGACGTGGTCACGTACGTTGAAAACGAAAGTAAGGTTAACAAAATTTACTGTTGTCGGAATATTTAAATATAATCAACAATTTACTATTTGACGTGTTATATATTATTAAACACTCTACTAAATACAAATAAATGTTCTATTAAAAAGCAAAATATAGGCCTATATGTATGTTAAGATTTTATGTCAATACACGGACCTATTTTTCAATGCGGAAGCACAAATCCCCAAAACCGGCTAGGTTGTGAAACGACATCGGATACATCACTCGGAACTCCTCGGATAATTCCGTCAACGTAATCACCTCGGAAATAATGCTGCCGCCGCCATATTGACGAACTACATCCAAAATGGCAATCGTACCTACTTGGCGATCTCCGGCAAGCTTCGGTGAGCCGAGTGCATGCAGGGTAATAACTGGTATATTACACTTTTACCAAATATACATACAGTATCAACTAAGTTAAAAATATTCTTCAACGAAGCAATCTGCTCTTCTTTCAAGGAGTGTTGAATCTCCATCATATTTAAAGCGTACTGCATGCACTTTGAAAAGTCAGCCATCTTTGTTTACATAATGCAATGAGAAGTTATTCGCCGGGGCAAATCACCAACTGGTGTATTCCTACAATTACATCCGAGGCGATATTTCCGATGCTTGTCGGAGATCGCCGAGTAGGTACGATTGCGGATACATATATATATATAGAATCCTTTCACGCAAACAGGTCGCATAGTCTGGTGTTGACGCATTGAACAAAAAGCACGCTGGATGACATAGTTTTTGAAAGTAAAAAATAACAACCAACAATGTCGTTTTATGTTTGAAATTTATAACCTGATAATCAAATTTACACCCAATAAATGAAACTTTGATCATGTATAGTTCACGTGATTTCGGGCATCATCAACTATACAAGATTCACTTCTTTTTCACTATTGTACAAATTTGTTGTAAACGTTGAATACTAGGTTAGAGGTGGTATCCGACAGTTTGTCTTCATCAAATACACGTAAACATGGACTGGGGGAATTGGGCCATCATTTCTACAAAAGTCTAACAAAAGACGGTTTTGAACAATGTCTAAATTGTAAGACAATAGAAATATTAAAATAAATTACTCTTCATGCCAATTCTTTCTAAAATTGTAAATAATCATGATTGTGACTTCTGCTATAAATAGACATTGACGTCAGCGCGGATTACACGATTAATATAAATGTTGCGGGTCACGTGTTTTTCTTAGTTTAAAAATAGCTAACTGTGCAGCATTGCTAAGATAGGAATACCTATTTGTAATGACGAATGATGTGTTATGCTTTGCTTTTCACATCGATGTAGGACATCAATAATCAGCATTTTGCGAGATCTTTTCAATCAACAATAATTTATTTGGTTCTTTTATGAGAGAAAAATCCAAACTGTCGGATACCACCTATTATAAAAATGTATTGTAAACATATAATTTACCACCAATTATGCTGTTTAAACTCAAATACGCTCTTTAAAAATGAAAATGACATCAGCAGATTTTAGCCCTGGTGGCGGTTGTTTGTTAAACGTTACATTAGTTTTCAAATCTTCTGTTACAATGACTGGCCCTCTTATCTGATTATGATCGTAATTCGTGTTTCTGTGATCGAGTGCATTGAGCTATACCTGTGTGTAATGATTTGCAAACATGAAAACCTATTGCCGGATAAAACAGATAATAGCAATGACATTTCAAGTTAGTGGGGGGCGGGGTGCGGGAATGTTTCATAACATGAGATGGCGTTGTAAAAAAATATATTCATAGTCAATATTTCAAATTTCTACAAGCAATGTTAACTAAAATCAGAGAAAGTGCTTCTTTTAAAATGCTAGCAGCCAGTGTACATCTGGCATGATGCCATACTTGGTCATTTTTTCATAACGCGACCATTCGTGGAACGACTTTGAAAAGGTGAACACACATCGTACGCAATGGGGTTAGCTATAGGCCTACCACTACTGTGCACTCAGAGCACTTTTGGCCTTTTCGACGAAATACTTTGTACATGTTCGAATATTACCGAGTAAATACGAATGAATGTTTACGACTATGGTATATCGTGGGGGCGGGGATTGAATCCGACTCCTTCTTTACCTGTAGCCGACGCTAAACGTGCAGCGACGCAAGGATAGATTGGACTAAGCAGGGAAATAGATCATTTGTGGGTTTAGAATTGATGCAAATGTAGAATAATTATATACATGTATATTATTCGATAAATAATCGCATTCTTTTTAAATGAACGATTTTTTTATTTCAAGAACAGACTGATCGATGCATAGGTTAATTGACAATATATTATACGTCCATATTTCGGTACTTGACTTAGTTGTATAATATGATTAAACCTTCAATCCTTCTCCGTCGACATCGAGGGATTTGGCACATGGAAGTGGTTTATTTTGGCACCGTTTTAGCACAGTTTAGGGTTCAAGTGTTATTAAGATCCAATTTATTGATAGACATCAGTCAAAACATAAGAGTTTATTTATCTGATTAATCTGTCACTATTATTTACATCAATATAATAGAAAAAAAAAATGGAAAATACACAAAGTTAAATTAACATTAATAGCTTTGCAATAGCATCTTGACAACCTTTATGCATAAAACATGTATTGGTATAAAATTGTGTGTGTGTGTGTATATATATATATATATATATATATATATATATATATATATATATATATATATATATATATATATATATATATATATATATATATATATATATAAATATTGAAATCAATTTAGATATGTACCTAACTTTGCTATTCAAAGAAAACAAAAGTTCATAAATGCTGTGGAATCAATAAACGTTGGCATCCGTTCTTTGTGTACATAAATTTAAACTTGTCTGTGCCTAAAATTAAACTCTAATATCTTGATGCCTTTAGACGTTAAAGGTGGCATTTGTCAGTTTGGACTTGTTTTAATTTTCTCTCAAGACAATATCTGTGGCGTGCCTAGTCTACTTTTGAGTATACACACTATTTCTAGGGAGTCCGGGGGCGTGTCCCCCACCCCCATCCGTATTTTTTCCATAGAACGCCATAGATGCATTTGGGGGTGGGGGTGGGGGTTGGGGGGAATGGCGGGTACTATCACTGTCTAGAACAAAGAATTGTCTTAGAAGCAGGAAGAGACAGAAATACATCAAGTTGGATCGTTGAAGATTGTGTAGAATTAGAAAAATGTTTAAATTACATTGATTTAAATAATAAAGACAATTAACTGGTAGTGCCTAACCCTGGTTAGGCGACGATTTAAATTCGCTTTTAGGCGTTTTTATTTTTTCAATTTTCGGAAGCAACTGTACGCACGTGCGTAAGTGCGTAAGCCTAGGCACGCCCTTGAATATATAAACTATTGGTACCTGAAAATTGCCGCGAAATGCTGTCCATTGGTGCCCTACATCCAAGTATACAGTAAAGCATAACACCGCAGTTGTCGTTACAAAAACTCATTCCCACCCGAGCCAACCTGCACAAATACTTTTAAAATAAGAAAATCACGTGACCACTCACTTCCGAGATCACTTTACAGGAACATCCAAGTAATCAGCTCTGACGTCGATATCTATTCTTAGCCGAAATCCCTATCGTACTTATTTATAGATTTGGAAATAACTGGCATTTTAAGCGATACATTCTACGATTTGTACTGTCTAGAGTTAATATAATAAACTGTCTTTACTTAAACTAAGGTATAAGGTTATGCCAGAATTATGCATAAATTCTCCAGAACAGAGGTAAGATATTGTTAAATGTATAAAATATAGGCAAGCTGCCGCATACCACCTTTAGAGTTACCCGGTTATAAGTATGTAGTTGTGTAGGATATATGTGTGACACATAAATCAATTTTAATATGTACATTAATTGTACATCCATTAAGATGAAATAGCAGTAAACGAGAAAGAATAAGTAAGAAATGAATTTACACTTTTTAAAATAATATATATATTATAGTGTTGAAAGAACCAGGTTGTCAATGCCCTGGGAAGAACAAGTACTTCGAGTACCTGGAGCAATGTGCATCAATAGTCTTGTGTAGAGACTAAAATTACGTGGTTGTTGAGGACACAAATTATCAGCACTTGCTTACGTCGACATTTTTGCGATTGTGTTGCGTCGCATTAAAAGTATTCCAAAATGCTCACTTTTTAGAAATTTACCATCATATTTCCTCCTACATTGTAATTTTTTCCATTTGTTTAACTAAAAACAACAACTAAAATAAAAACAATACAAATAAAACATGGTAGCGCAATCGGTAGAGCGTCGGCTCCAGGTACGGGAGGTCCCGGGTTCGATCCCGGGCCGCGACATACCAAAGTCGTTAAAAATGGTAGTGGTATAGCTCCCTTCCTAACGCTCAAGCAAATATAAGGGTAGTTCCACGACTGGTTGGCCCGGTGACAGGATAATGTGACTGGGTGTGATATCATGCCAGGTGTTCACGGCATGCTATACACAGTGAAGGCAGCACTATATCTGCTTCAAGTTGACACCGTCTCCAGATAACTGAAATACTGTTGGTGGGACGATAAACCCAATAAACAATAAACAAATAAAACAACAACAAAAAACAAGAACAACAAATGCATGTGTTCAAATTATCTAAATTTTGCATCGATGCGCTAGTACATAATATTTTTAACTTCATTTCCCGAGGTCAAGTGTACTTGATCCTTTGAATCTATACATATTTTGAAGCTAGCGACAAAGCACTAATAATCAGCTATTTAATAAAAGATAACCATTCTAAGTAGTTTCCTATATTGCTGTATCCCCCCAACGCTAATCAATGGGTATAAGGAACTGATTAAAGGAGGATGTTGTCAATACACAGACAGTGTTCATTGACATATTTGAAGCGCAAAATGAGACATTCTGTGAGAAAAGATTATGAATGTAGGACCTAGGTATGATTTGAGCGGGCTTATCAATAGAGCAAGAGGCATGTGCATGCGGGAATTATTAAAATGGTAAAATTATATAATGTTGTACTTAATGTTGTTTTCACGTTATTACACAGGGTAGCATTTTTTGGTAGGATCTTTGAGTATTTTAGAGCACAAATGGTAACATAGGTCTAAATAGAGAGGGAAATGATAAAACGTCGATCAAACAGACATGGAGTCGCGGTGTGTGTTTGGGGGGGGGGGGGGGGGGTATGGGGGGTATGGGGGGCTGGTTTGAAGGTACAAGAATAAAGTCTAATCAGAGATTATTTATACCGATTAGGATAAAAACAGACTACCTTGTGATGATTTAGTGAAACTTTACGATTTACAAACATTATTCTACGTTCATATTATACCTACATTACCAATAAATATGTTTCTCCGAGAGCGTTTAATGTTTTATTATTACTACAAAGGAAATAAGTTCATTCCAACGTCATTTTCCATGAAGGCTAAAATCATGTTTTTTTTTCATATAAAAAACACCCTTTCTTACATTGTTTGCATTTTTACTAAAAAGCCATAATATGGATTTGTTAAAAATGCTCAATGCTTAATTGATGTCACAGTTACATGTATCAGTCATTTTTTGTAATGTCCGTTTCCAATCGTGTTTGTTTGATCTCGTGTATATTTATAAATTAACAAATCATTCCATCAAAGCTCTGGTGACCAGCCTTTTAATAACAAATATCCAGTATCACTGCAATCACATACTACGGTATCTCCACATCGCTATTCATTGGGAGAGATTATCGCTGTAATAAGGAATTAAATAAAGAAAGACGCCGTCAATACACAGACAGTGTTCGTTGACAATTTGACGAGTAAAACGTAACAATCCGCGAGAAAATACTTTGTAGCTGACAGATTGTGAATGTAGGACCTGGGTCCACACTGAACGTGCTTATCAGTACAGCAACGAGAGTGTGAGTGAAATATTAAATTATGTTATAGAGGTTTTAAGAGCGATGAGATATTTTAAGGGATTAGGGATTAGGGATTAGCCGGCATTTTTTGCCGATACTGCGCAGCGACATTTCTATCATTATAGCACAGGGGCACTTATAAGGTGCCCAGGGACTGAACCCGGCCGGTCCATTATACTGACACCGACGAGTCAGGCGTAATGCTGTCCCCGTAGTCCCGAGCGTCAGGAGGGAAGCCACTACTACCAACTTTAAAGTCTTTGGTTTGACCCGGCCGGGGTTCGACCCCACGACCTCCCGATCCGCAAGCCGACGCTCTACCACCTGAGCTATTGCGGCCGGTGAGATATTTTAAGGTGACCGGGTGTATACATGAAGTGAAACAAGTGTGGTCATTGTATCGACGTTCACTTGTAGAAGACTTCAGACAAATTTCAGGGTAGAACCCCCCGGCGCACCTTTGGTCAGCTGGAAGACACGAAGTTAAGTAGTTTATGTGAAAATAGCATCTAATTCAATCTAATTCATTTCTACTTCAATGTTTCAATTAACAACTGTCTCTAGTATTTGCGGTTTCGAATTAAACAACTGGTAAATTATTTTTAATAAAAACAAGTACGGCAGTTGCTATAATAATAATAATAATAATAATAATAATAATAATAATAATAATAATAATAGTAATAATAATAACAATACTAATAATACAAAGACCTTGAAAAGCATAAGGGCAAGATGTACGCCGAGTGAGTATAGTTTTGCATTGTATTAACGCAAATTTAATTTTTAATCGATTCTGCTTAATTGTTTGTTTTCTTTCTTGTTACATTGCACCAACACAGTTATGGTCATATTGGCGACGCCTAGCTAATAAATGTTGGATAAAGGCCCCTGACTTTATGTTTGGGTAGAACCACCGGCACACCGCAGGTTGGCTCGAAAACCTCCCCACAACGATGTTCTCGTCCTGTCCGAGACTCGAACCCACGCGGTTAGTGGCAGAAGTGTAACAAGTCAGCGATTCTAACCGCTCGGCCTCGTACGCCCTAATTAAAATCAAATCTTCGGGGCTTTCTCTTTTTAATTCAAATTAAAAAGCCACCGTCACTCCATGGAATGTATATAATTATACAAGTGTATGTAAGACATCGCTCAATACCGCAACTTGATGACTTCATTGATTCTGGTATCAAAAGATTTCAATTTCGATTACATTTCGAGGTTAGAATCATGATTGACCTTATATCATGATTAATCTTATACGTCTATTGACTGAAATCGGTATTCTTTATTCTCTGTGACATCGAAGATTAAATTGTGGAGGCATTTCGTTATGATATTAAAGGTGGGTCCGCCAGTTTGAACCATTTTTTGTCTCCTCACAAAAGCAAATAAATAATGATTACCTGAAAAGTTTCAGTAGAATGCCGTTTATTGGATATCATATATAGAGATGTAGAGTGAAGTGTACCACAGATCTGAAAGGAACGAGCATTAAGATTGTTTTTTTTTTACAATTTACAAAAAAATGAGGTGGTCTGTAAACTCCTCTTCACTTAGAAGAAAGTATAAAAAAATATGTAGATATAATGCAAATTACCCCTAACCTAACACCCCTCACACTATAAACAGAGGTAAGATATTGGTACATGTGTTTCATACAAGCAATCTGTTCCCGGGCCGCGACATACCAAAGTCGTTAAAAATGGTAGTGGTATAGCTCCCTTGCTGACGCTCAAGCAAATATAAGGGTAGTTCCACGACTGGTTGGCCCGGTGTCAGGATAATGTGACTGGGTGTGGTATCATGCCAGGTGTTCACGGCATGCTATACCCAGTGAAGGCAGCACTATATCTGCTTCAAGTGGACACCGTCTCCAGATAACTGAAATACTGTTGGTGGGACGATAAACCCAATAAACAAAGAAGCAATCTGCCGAATACCACCTTTAAAATTAGCCGTTTATAAGTACGTTACCCTTTAGAATTTGTTTGTGACACATAATTCAATTGTAATATTACATTAATTCATATAGATTAAATAGCAGTAAACAAGAAAAGAATTTACACTTTTTTAAAAAAATACACGTAATTATATATCTTATATTGTTGAAAGAACCAGTTTGCCAATGCCCTGGGAAGTACCATTACTTCGAGTACCTGGAGCAATGCGCAGAAATAGTCTTAGGTAGATATTAAACTTACGTGGTAAGAGATTTTTACCAAGGACCCTTCGGTCCAAAGGACAATATTTTAACCTCTAGATCGCAGACGCTCCATATACTTTTTTGGGGATGGGATTTGCCGGCATTTTTGCCGATACTGTGCAGCGACATTTCTATCATTTTAGCACAGGGGCGCTTATAAGGTGCCCAGGGACTGAACCCGGCCAGTCCATTATACTGACACCGACGAGTCAGGCGTATTGCTGTCCCCTTAGCCCCGAGCGTTAGGAGGCAAGCCACTACTACCAACTTTAAATTCTTTGGTTTGACCCGGCCGGGGCTCGAACCCGCGACCTCCCGATCCGCAAGCCTACGCTATACCAATTGAGCTATTGCGGCCGGTCATACTTTTTTTGTTTTGGGCTAAAATGTAAAAGCACAAGAGGACCTTGTATAATTATGTTCTATCTTAGTAATGGTATCTCATGTGTTGTATTAAATTTGACACGCAAATACTGTGCCTCACATTTATTATGCTGCACTCAGTTTGATTATGCGAAATACAAAAGAGATAAGCCTTTTTCTGCACCGCAAAAAGGGACACGTTTAAATGGAGAATCGAAGCTTTTATGCAAGGTTTCTTAAGACGGATGTTAATATTGTTAAACTTCTTCAAACATAATATGAGCTGTCAGCAGGGGCGGATCCAGAAAATTTGGATGAGGGGGTTTGAATCAAGATCCATTCAACTTTATCGAAGTAAATACTAGATACATTAACAGAGTAGGGGACCCTTACTTCAACCTAAACAGTCAACAGACAAATTTGCTTTAAAAGTTTAGTATTTTAAGCTTGCATATACGTGCTTTTACAACTCTGCTCTTTAACCTGGTTGGTGGGGAGGATGCATATTTGTTCGGTGAGACCTTTTACAGAGAAAAGAATCGAGTATGCAGTGGTTACAAGTGTAGCTTGCAATTATACGAAAGCAAGCAGGCATTAATACGGATTTGCAGTTGGTTAACGAGGTCTTGTTTAACAAAACAAATCGGTATGCCGATGTTAACAATGCAGCTTGAAATTATTAAAATATAGCGGACATCTATAAAGAAAGCAAAGAAGCAGATAGTCTAGTTCCAATCCTCTTTGCAGAGTTATCGTTCGTAACACTTACATATTTTTGTAATAAACCGAGAGTGTAAAGGTCTACTTCACATGATCTTCTTGTTTCAATCTTATGATCTCTGAATATCACATATCCGTGATGTTTCTTGTGCTGTATATGGCGAGCATCCATTGATATGACTCTTCCAGAAATTTTACATATTAAGGCTTCACGCATGCGCGGCAAATAGGAAAGGACAGATTTTTCCGAGGAGTACCGACTATCTCAAAGTCATCAATTGAAGCACTTCGACACTTTCCTCTGCGATTCACGAATCATCTCTCGGATGTATGCAGGTAGTCGGAACACCTCGGCCATTTCCTTAAATGGGACTACTTTTGTGACAGCATAAAAACAAAGATGGAAGCTCGGATGACAGATCACTACAGTACGATGCCTGTAAAACTTCAGTTTGTGGCGGCTTTAAATCATCCAATTTTAATTAACCCAGCCCACCAGACACGCAGCTGTTAAACGATGGCATTGTTTATATTTTGTGCGAACTACATTTTAGGCATATTTTTCTTCCGGCGAACAAAACGATCGTGATTTCAGTAAGTATCATTGCACCAGACACATCCGAGGGATGATTGTCCCGGGGACGGAATTACCCGAGGAGTTCCGACTATTTCCTCCGCGGTGTTCCGAATGTAAAAGTAAGAGCGACCGTTCTTAAATAAACCTTTAAGAGATGGTTTTATGGCACCGGTCTTAAATGCCTAGCTAACAAGGCTTTCAATTACCTTTATTCACTTTAGGTGTACATTTAACTACCATTTGGAATTATTGTTTACATAAAAATTGTTAGAGGCAAAACAAATCGTCTGAATTTGGTAAAATGTCTTTTATGACAAACAGTAGACCAATTGAAGCACTTTCCCGCCCACAGGCGATTATTAATACTAAAGTGGCTAGACATAGGAAACGACTACAGAATTGACATAAAAGATTTATGACATGGCACATTACTCAATTAATGATTTAATTTAGGTTAGTGCAAGGTTTTAAGAAATTGAGAACATGTAATTGTCCAAACCCGGCGTATTTTTTAAAATATTTTGTGGTATCTGAATGTTCTCTTTATTTATTGTTAATGTATATAAAAAAGAAAAGAAGTATGTATATGTTTCACGAGTTGGTGACGATGATGTTCAGCGGTTTTTGAATTATTGGAACGATAAAAAAAACAGTATGATTTATTGATGTCCTCCATCTGTCGGAAAAGTGAACATAACGACACAATCGTCATTACAAACATGTATTTCTTATCTGAGCCACGCTAAACAGTTAGCTATTTTTTTAAACAAGAAAACCACGCGACCACTAATGTTTTGGTTCATCCACGACATAGGCTGTGACGTCGATGTCTATTTTTAGCAGGAATCCCAATCATTCTTATTATACCGATATTGTTACATATATATAAGATGTAGGCAAACAGTCGGACACAATCTGTAAGAATAGGTACACAGAATCTCCGCTCCAACACAAGCACCCCAACTCACACGCCTGAATTTTCCAAGGCGGACAGAATCCACCCAGGAAATTTTGCAAGGCGGACCAAATCCTTCCCACCCCCCAACCCTGACTCCTCCCATTTAAAATTTAGTTTTTAAAGAAACATGTTCATTTCGCGTATTGTTATTTCATAAATAAGTCATTTCGTCCGTGGGGATTTTGTCCTACACCACTTTCAGGTGGCATGCGTTGCGCCGGTATTTCTTCTCGGATATTGTCTGTGATCTTGCGTCACCATTGTTCGACGTCTTTATAACGGCCATGCTTGTCTCGCATATTTGCCTTGGTTCAGGTACGTATCTGTCATATCTCAAAGTAACTAATATATCTTTTAAAAGACAGTGTGTATCCCTTCTAATTTGATTCAAGTGCGGTATATGGGTATATTTTGACCACTATCACAAAACCAGTGGTTGAAAATGAAAATTCTATCTCTAATAGCTATGATATCAGCAAATGCCGCCGTCTAATATTGAGTTTATCGACCTAGATTGGTACAAAAAGCAATAATTATAAGGCCACGGTAAACAGTTGGAAAGTGTTTGTCTCTCTGTTGTTTAACAGTGAACTATCGCAAAATTGAGCCTTTTGTAAATATAACTACAGCCTAGAGTGAAACGCCCCGGTCTTCTGTTTAAACAGGGACCCTTCGATCGAACGGTGAACAACACTTTTGTCTCCGAGAATTAAATGATCAATAGTTTGTGACAAAAATGTAATATGTAGCGACTTTATTGATACTGGTCATAACGTTAAAACTCAATACTGCTTGAAGTAAAAGTTTGAACTCATTACGGCTTAATGTTAAAGTTTGAACTCATTACGGCTTAATGTTAAAGTTTGAACTCATTACGGCTTAAAGTTAAAGTTTGAACTCATTACGGCTTAATGTTAAAGTTTGAACTCATTACTGCTTAAAGATAAAGTTTGAACTCATTACGGCTTGATGTAAAAGTTTGAACTCATTACGGCTTGATGTTAAAGTTTGAACTCATTACGGCTTAAAGTTAACTATTGAACTCATTACGACTTAATGTTAAAGTGTGAACTCATTACTGCTTAAAGTTAACTATTGAATTCATTACTGCTTAAAGTTAAAGTTTGAACTCATTACTGCTTAAAGTTAACTATTGAATTCATTACTGCTTAAAGTTAAAGTTTGAACTCATTACTGCTTAAAGTTAACTATTGAATTCATTACGGCTTAATGTTAAAGTGTGAACTCATTACTGCTTAAAGTTAAAGTGTGAACTCATTACTGCTTAAAGTTAAAGTTTGAACTCATTACGGCTTAATGTTAAAGTGTGAACTCATTACTGCTTAAAGTTAAAGTGTGAACTCATTACTGCTTAAAGTTAAAGTGTGAACTCATTACTGCTTAAAGTTAAAGTGTGAACTCATTACGGCTTAAAGTTAAAGTGTGAACTCATTACGGCTTAAAGTTAAAGTTTGAACTCATTACTGCTTAAAGTTAAAGTGTGAACTCATTACTGCTTAAAGTTAAAGTTTGAACTCATTACGGCTTAAAGTTAAAGTGTGAACTCATTACGGCTTAAAGTTAAAGTGTGAACTCATTACTGCTTAAAGTTAAAGTTTGAACTCATTACGGCTTAAAGTTAAAGTGTGAACTCATTACGGCTTAATGTTAAAGTGTGAACTCATTACTGCTTAAAGTTAAAGTGTGAACTCATTACTGCTTAAAGTTAAAGTGTGAACTCATTACGGCTTAAAGTTAAAGTGTGAACTCATTACGGCTTAATGTTAAAGTGTGAACTCATTACTACTTAAAGTTAAAGTGTGAACTCATTACGGCTTAAAGTTAAAGTGTGAACTCATTACGGCTTAAAGTTAAAGTGTGAACTCATTACTGCTTAAAGTTAAAGTGTGAACTCATTACGGCTTAATGTTAAAGTGTGAACTCATTACTGCTTAAAGTTAAAGTGTGAACTCATTACTGCTTAAAGTTAAAGTGTGAACTCATTACTGCTTAAAGTTAAAGTGTGAACTCATTACGGCTTAAAGTTAAAGTGTGAACTCATTACTGCTTAAAGTTAAAGTGTGAACTCATTACTGCTTAAAGTTAAAGTGTGAACTCATTACTGCTTAAAGTTAAAGTGTGAACTCATTACGGCTTAAAGTTAAAGTGTGAACTCATTACGGCTTAAAGTTTAAGTTTGAACTCATTACTGCTTAAAGTTAAAGTTTGAACTCATTACTGCTTAAAGTTAAAGTGTGAACTCATTACTGCTTAAAGTTAAAGTGTGAACTCATTACGGCTTAAAGTTTAAGTTTGAACTCATTACTGCTTAAAGTTAAAGTGTGAACTCATTACTGCTTAAAGTTAAAGTGTGAACTCATTACGGCTTAATGTTAAAGTGTGAACTCATTACGGCTTAATGTTAAAGTGTGAACTCATTACTGCTTAAAGTTAAAGTTTGAACTCATTACTGCTTAAAGTTAAAGTGTGAACTCATTACGGCTTAATGTTAAAGTTTGAACTCATTACTGCTTAAAGTTAAAGTGTGAACTCATTACGGCTTAAAGTTAAAGTGTGAACTCATTACGGCTTAAAGTTTAAGTTTGAACTCATTACTGCTTAAAGTTAAAGTTTGAACACATTACGGCTTAATATTCAAGTTTGAACTCATTACGGCTTGAAGTTAACTATTGAACTCATCACTGCTTAAAGTTAAAGTTTGAACTCATAACTGCTTTAAGTTCAAGTTTGAACTCATAACTGCTTTAAGTTCAAGTTTGAACTCATCACTGCTTAAAGTTAACGTTTGAACTGCTGACTGATTAAAGTTACGGTTGACATCACTAACACCATGATATTACCATATACTGATACTTTTTTAAATTTTATTTCGGTAGATTTAGCAGCTGTAGGTCATCATCATCATCATCATCATCATCATCATCATCATCACCATCATCATCAACATCATCATCATCATCATTTTCGTCGTCGTCGTCATCCTCCTCCTCATCATCATCTGCATCCCCATCAACAACAACAACAACTACTACTACGACTACTACAGCTTCTTCTAACAATTACCGCTGTCATGCTTGGCTTTTGTATTCGTACGCCATAAACTTAAGTTTTAATGCGATCGTTTAATGCGGTAATTAAACTGTGATTTAACTTAATGATTCCAGATTATATTTTTTATTTGCAGATTGAATACAAGAGAGTTGTTTGTACCTATTTGTCACGAAAAAAGATATTCTGCATTCTTTATAAGAAACCTTAGTGTTTTCAGCAAATCTTACTCTTTAAATCCATTGACAACTCAGACTGAAATTTGTGTTCAAGAGTATAAATTGTAAAAACAACGATTTATGTTCATCCAGAATGATACTTAAACTATACACAGAACACACAATGAAAGTTTATTTACCTCTTTTTACGTCTTTTGTTCAAACAGTCTATTCACTACATCTGTGTTCTTTTCTTACTATTTCAGTGTTGTCAACTTTACCGCCAGTCACCTCTCTTATCTTTCTTTCTCTCTGACTAACTTTCTTTGTCTCTTATTCTTTCCCATCTTTCATCTTCCTAATTTAGCTATGTCCGTCGTTTTGTATCACCGGTCTGTTCTTTTTTGTCCTCTTGTTCGATCCCCTTTTCACCACTCTGTCTCATTGTCTCTTTTTGTACACTTTTGTCAGGTAGACCGTCGGCTCCAGGTACGGGATATATATGGTTGTACCATTTATATTTAAAAATGAATATATCATTTATGATAATAGACCTTTACACAAATTTAAATGCTTTAGATTGACTCAATACAGAAGATTAAAAGTTAATAGCTGTTCTCTATTTCGGAATGCAATACTATATTGTATTATATATGTTTTTACTAAATACTGTTTAAAGTTTTGATAAAACATAATTATCCGTTAGATATCCGTTATCCGTAGATCCACGTGACACATTTACTATTTATATGTTTATATGTTGCAAATATGATGTACAATACTATATTTACAAATCTAAATAAAAATTCTGTTCTGTTTTGTTCTGGTATAGCTCCCTTGCTAACGCAAAACAAATATATATGGGTAGTTCCACGACTGGTTGGACAGGTGTCAGGATAATGTGACTGGGTGTGATACCATGCCAGGTGTTCACAGCATGCTATACACAGTTACGGCAGCACTATATTTGGTTCAAGTGGACACCGTCTCCAGATAACTGTGAAATACGATTGGTGGGACGAAATACCCAATAAACAAACACTTTTTTCTCTCTCTCTCTCTCTCTCTCTCTCTCTCTCTCTCTCTCTCCCCCCCCCCCCCCCCCTCTCTCTCTCTCCCTCTGACCCTATTCAAACTCTCTGACCCTCTATATCCTCTCATAAACATGTATACACATTTACGACATGTCAACAAATGAACCGTACCTTTTCAGAAAAAGTGTAACAAACAATATCGCAAACGGAAGAGACCACGCGTAATAATTGTATATATTCAACAACAAACGTACTTGTATCGCAAACTGTATATACATATAACAGATTATACATTTGCGTAACTTTGTAAATAGATATAGCTAGCAGGTAAATAGTGGAGGTTTAAATATTACAGATATGATTATATTCCACATGGGGAAAAAGAGAGAAAGAGAAAACATGATGAAAAAATGATAGGTGTATATGTACTGCCTGACAAAGAAATTGTAACACACAAAGAGGTGGGCAAACAAAAAACACAATCTGCGAACATACGGTTAAGTAATATATTTAGGCCAACAGACGCAGAAAGACGGAAAACAAACAAACAAGAGAATATACAGCTACATATAAGCTATATTCAGGCCAACAGACGCAGACGGACGGACAAACAACCAAAATTGTGAATTTACAGCTACATTAAGCTATGTTCGTTCAACCATTCTCAGGCGGACAGACAAACAACCAATCAAGCGAATATACAGCTACATATAAGCGATATTCAGGCCAACAAACGCAGACGGACGGACAAACGACACAAACAAGCGAATATACAACTACATGTAAGCTATATTCGTGAAAACAGCCGCAGACGGACGGACAGACGGCACTGTTTGAGAATATACAGCTACATGTAAGCTATATTCAAGCAAGCATTCTCAGACGGACGGACAAACAACCAATCAAGCGAATATACAGCTACATATAACCGATATTCAGGCCAACAGACGCAAACGGACGGAAAAACGACACAAACAAGCGAATATAAACTAAATGTAAACATTATTCATGCAAGCAGTCGCAGACGGACGAACAGACGACACTGGTGTCGACTATACAGCTACATGTAAGCTATATTCAAGCAAGCATTCTCAGGCGGACGGACAAACAACCAAATAAGCAAATAAACAGCTACATGTAATAAACATTAACTCCAATATTACAACATACATGATGACGATTAAAATATATCGCAGCTTAAACAATGCGCTGTCAGATGTTACAAATGTGAACGTTATATTATGCAGATATATAAATATACAAAAGGGCTGCTCACCTTACACGTGTAATTTTCGATTCTTTAAAACGTCGCTACACTATTAACAGTGATATAAATGTGTAGATGAGAAGTGTATATTCCAGAACTGCTTTTCACGATCTTCGAGAGCACACCCATACACAGTTCTACGTGAAACTATCGTGATTTATATTTTTCCAAAAACAGCTTAGTGTCAGTTATAAGTCCTTATAATATTTAAAATTAATTTTGCAGAAATAATAAACACATTTTTATAAAAGGATGTAAATCACTTTACACGTAAACAGGCGATGAAAGCGGAGTACTTCCAAATGAACATTCCTCGCGAGAAGATTTGCACTACTGCTAATTAATGATTTAAATTGCCAAATAAATTCTAGTTGCGCACTTTACCTTGGAGTTGTATACTTCCAAACTCGTATAATCCCTCCACCTATAACCCTGAGATGTGTATATTATTTCCAAACTTGTTTATTACATCGCATTTGTCAATAGAAAACAATGCACAGCTATTTTATTGGCACGAATACGGCGAACATTTACCCAACGAGAAACAATTGGGAAAGAAAAAAAAATGATCCTCAACCGCTTTGACAATTGTGGCATGAACAATAATCCGCGTTACACGATCTTTATCCTAAAATCTGATTAAATCGGTTTGTATTTAAATCTCCGAAGAGCACAGCCATATACCCGGTGTCTAGCACATATTTAAAGGTACAATATTCGTATATGAGCTTAACCCAGCGGTTCTATTGCAACGTCTACCATAATCAATGCCACTGTTTAAAGATATAAAGACACAAATCTTGTAAACAAAAGAACCCGTTTTGTTCACCTTACATTTATATGGCATGTTAGGGTCGACGATAATAGTTGCAGTTTAAACATTTCTTTGCATGCGAAGATCCGATTTTAAAATTAATAATGATATTTTACCCCCTAGTTGGTTAAACGAATCATTTTGATATTTCAACTACGAATTGGTATTTGGTAAACAGAAACAGCCTAAAGAACAGCGGATTATTTGTTCGCGGATTTGTTCTCTCAAGACGGTAATTCGGACGGTACAAAGGTTAAATTGTATTCGTGCATGCTTGTTTGAACATTTGGGATTCAATATCATCGTATTGCCATTTAGTATGAAAATGATCACTTTGCCTGACGTTTATGAGATGAGATATTAAACATTATCATAAGCTAAATTATTTTAGACATTTATATTTCATCATCATCATCACCATCATCATCATCATCATCATCATCATCATCATCATCATCATCATCATCATCACCACCACCACCGCCACCACAATCATCATAAATATCACCAAAACCACCAGGCGCACACCTGGGCCGGTTTTAAAGTTACGTACAATTACAAGGGAAATAAACTTTGTAGTAATACTTGTAAATATATTCAGTTCTTTTCTAATGAATAACAGGTAAAATGCGGACATGCGAGGAACTTAACACAAAAAATGAACGACTATAATCCTGACTTGTAAAAGCTTAATAATTTTAAACCTTTTCAACATGATTGGTGTGGTAATAAGATTTTACAACATAGAAATTATGGAAATAAAATAAATCTTTCATAACCCGGGTTAGGCATCGACTTTCTTAGTTTTGTTTGTACATTTAGATTTTCCATGTGACGAAATGAGGTTACGCACGTGCGCAAAGTGCGTAATGGCAGAAACGCGCCTGAAAACCACACCATCATCATCATGCTTTTCCACATCATCATAATCATCGACATCATCATAGTCGTCTTCGTCATCGTCGTGATCAGCAGCAGCAGCAGCAGCAGCAGCAGCAGCAGCAGCAGCAGCAGCAGCAGAAGAAGAAGAAGAAGAAGAAGAAGAAGAAGAAGAAGAAGAAGAAGAAACATCATTAACATCATTCTTTGTAGCATACGTACCAAAGCCATAAGAAGGAAATGTTGCAACATAACGCCTTAAATAAATTTTTGAATATACTCTAAGGCATGTTGAAATGTTGACCTAGGAAGCATGAAAGATTACTCCTTTTTATTTTACACGTTCTGCTTATAAATTGCAGAAGATCTGAAAAGTTAAATGTGACACGCAATTCGTTTTTATAATGATTGTATAAAATAAAACACTTGACATTGAAAAGATACGGTCGTGTGGTTGACAGAGATTAATTTGCGGTTAACTAAGACAAGTAAACGACGCGTATGATAGCACACAGGAAGTAAAATAAGTGGCATACACTGTAAAATCGTATAAAAATCAATTTTCTACGTTTCACAAATTTGGTGCAAAAGGCTGACATATGGTATGTACACAGAGAAGATGTGATAAAAATATCGGCACCAAACAGTTTAATTAATAGATACGAGATATACATCGGATACCCACGCTCGACAATTCCGTTTTACTACATTCGTCGACTGTTGGTAAATTTATTGCCACATTTTCTGTCGTCTTATCGAACTGAATAGAACAAGAATTAGCCATTCGTAATACTGCTTACAAAGTCCATACTCTTCAGCGTGGAGACTAGAAGTTATAACAATGGCTGCGCCATTTTGACAAGTAAGTCGAAAAGTGGAAAGAACAAGCTTTATCATTTAACTGAAATCTTCATCGGATTATGAAGCGACCAATGAAATACAATCACAAGAAACGGCGAAAGGTGAGCTGAATATCCCACGGGCGATGAATGGAGAGTAACGGAATGGATAAGTCGTGTGTGTCCGACGATGCTTTGGGTTTTGTTTTATGTCATATTATGTCTTGTCACAGTTTTAATGTAAGATGTATACATGTATTTGTCTGGCATGTGAATACATTTGTCTTATGCTTTTTTATATTGTAATATAGGTTGCAATACAAATTGGACCTTGTCAAATTTTGTTATTCAAAGTTAAGTCTAGATTCATATTTGCATAAATATGACTGTTTAACATACAGTTATTGTAAATTAACTTGAACATAAATTTGCTGCTTCGAATAAGCTTATCTTCTCTCAAAACATTATCAGTTATGACTGACTTGGGCTAACTTTACAAAAATGTGGAGATTTTAACCCATGTGTACAAATCAATAACACATAAGTAAAGATTTAATCATAAGGCAATGTTAATGTTTGTTGTTTTGATTTTTGTATTTTTCCAAAGCAGGTTTATTCGACTTTAACCAAATGGTTGGCTTTAAAAATGTTACTCTATGTGTACTCTGTTAAATGATATCCCCTGCAACTTGAAGTAAAAGGTTGTTCTTTTAATTTAGGTAAGATACCAATAAGGTTTGTTAAAAAAAGTTACTGAAAGTTTTTATTAGACCTATATATCAAATGTAAGGTTATCTATATATATCTATATCTATATATATTCATATGGTTTTCATTTACCATATTTACGACACAGCCAGGTAATTGTTTTGTGCCTTTCCTTTGTATTTCTGTTTCAATCTTATATATTAGTTGGAAGTGTACACTTGTGAAACTCATAAATTAATGTTGTCCAATGTAAACAACCTCACTGTTGTCCAGAACAACACTTGCTAAGCGATCGTTAGGAACGGCTTTTGAAGTCTCATTTGTAACTACTCAACTATTTCCAAAATATATTTTGTAGACATGACAAAGATGTTGCGATTTTCAAAGTCATATTTTAGTAACAACAATTCGAATAGCAAATTCTTTTAACACTACTTCTGAAATTACTGAAATAACTTAAATCTAACAGTTTCTACGACTTCTGTCGCCATCATCGCCGGTCACAGTAGAATCTCAGATGATGGCAACAAGTCGTTGAAACTGTTAGATGTAAGTTATTTCAGTAGTAGAAATCATATTAAATTAATCTAATAAATGAACTGTTACAAGGAGTATTTTAAACAAATTTCATTTAAAGAATTTAATATGTTGATTTAAATATGTTCTTACTCCTCTCTCTTTCTCTCTCTTCGACTCCTCTGTCTCTCTCTCTGTCTCTCTCTGTCTCTCTCTGTCTCTCTCTCTCTGAAAATGAGCCATTTTTGGCATGTCAATTTTTAAGATAATTTAGGTGTTTGTGAAAGGGTTTATTTGTTTTTAAGTATGGAAGAGAAACAAATCAAACATCATTTTGTTGATATATTTATTCATCATATCTGCACAAAGCTTGTCATGGCAAGGAGATACATAAAATAAATGAATAGCTCGAGATTACAGCTTATTTTATTACCTTAGCTTATTACAGTTTCCCACATTAAGTCCTTCACCCCAAACTGGACCCAAACCCATGCCGAGAGCAGCTAAGTGGTCAGAAGAATTAAAAATCTGCGACTTTACCATTATGCCACAGGCGCTGTTTAATAAAGTGTTCACTTTGGGTGACTGAGATGCTATGATGACGTTAAAACATTAGAAAAGGTTTTTTATCCTTTTTTTCCTGTTATTTTTTGGCACTTTAATAGTAACAAAGTGTATCCTTATATCTACCATGAGTGCCAATGAATACAATGACCTATCAGGCTTACAATCTAAAAAATAAAACCTTATTTTAAATATAATGTCAATACATGCAGATATAATCTTACAGTAAAACTGACAAGTAAATGCACTTTTTTTAAAATAAAAATATGAAGATACAATCTGTCAGTAAAAGTGAATAAACACATTTTATGCCAAAATTTTTAAACATGCAGATAGAAGCAAATAACAAGAATGACTGGAAAATTGACTTTATTTCATGTAAAAATGTTAAACATGGCGAAAACAATCTGTTATATAAATAGAACATTTAATACAAGTAAGAATTTAAAACTTGCAGAAAAAAAACTTAAAAGAAAAATGACTAGAAAATTCACTTTATATGTACTTCAAGTAAAGTAGTCAACTACACAGGCATAATCTTAATGTAAAAATAGATGTAGATAACATTTTAATAGAAAAATAGATTTACACAGTATTTCAAGGCCTTTGTTAGCAGCAGTGACTGCATAACAACACAAGACCTTTGCTAGCACCAATTAATCTATTTAAACAAATAAAAGCACGATATTTGTTATAAATGAATTTCATCACTTTCTTCCCCTGGTTATACTATTGCTTTTTTAATTTCAATTCATGGAAATGAGGAATAATGATACAAACCACAGTAAATTTATACTTATTTTTTATAATTCATAACAAGCCTTTTTGTTTAAATAAAAAAGTTGTTCACACAATATTCTACATAGTAGCCCAAGTTATCATGTAGTATTAATTTCAATACAACTAGTTTTGAAATAAACACAATTATTGAAGACAACCTATTTACATATTCCAAAAATTTGTGGTGAAACTAGTTTTCTGTTAGTTCACAATTTCTGTATCCTCCATCTTCCACTTTGATTAATGATTCATTTAAAGATTTTTTTGTTTTGTATTTGAAAGATATTTAAGGGGTAGACTGCACTGCATCTCAACATTCACTAGAGTGACTCCCCTTGATAAACTGTAATATATATCAATGAGCAGTCTAGCCATTTTAATTTCACTACCCACTATTTACAACTTTCAAACTGCTGTTACTGAACTTATCTTTGTTGCTAATGCATATTTAACAGCAAGACAATTCACTAAGAAAATGTGTAGACCTTTAGTAAAACAAGACCTTACTTTATTTGTAGTTTTCATTTTTTTCTTGGACAAATTCGGGTTTTTTTCTGGGTCATTTTTCTGAAAGACCCATTTCTGACAAAAGTTTGTGTATCTGATTTTGTGTCTACACATGATGTACGTCTGCTTGTACAATCTGTTCATTTTTATCTCCCTTATCTTTGTTCATGAAGAGATTAGAAGTTATTTCCCTTTGCTGAATCTCTGCCATTACCTCATTGTGAAAATTCTCTGCTATTGTCTCCCCTTGTACGCTCTCCACAATCACATCATTCCCAAAACAGTTGCCTTCCTCCCATTCAATCTCATCCAATACCAAAGCTGCTTCCAGACTATCGGAACACTTTCCTTTCCCGCGGGATTTCGTCTTCCTCAGACTTCTCTTCCCAAGCAGCTTCCGACACAATGGTATGCCATCTTGCTCCGATCCAGAACTTGACTCAAACAATCTTTCACCACCGACAGACTCAGACCTGGAACCTTTATCAGGCAGATTTGTGCGCAATTTGAGAGCTGGACTTCCTCTGGTGCCATCAGATAGTGAGGATTCTCGAGAATGGAGAAACGTTGGCTTCGTAGGTTTTCGGATATTATCCGTATCCGATAGCAAATACCCTCCTGGGGAGTCATATCCGATCTTTTCCGAGCTTGATGTTGAGGAAGTGTTGGGTTTGTTGTACTTTTTTAATGTGTTGTCAAAATGCTTGGCAGCTCTGTTGGAGATTTGTTTGTCTTTTGGAGAATCTGGACTGGAGTTGTTGGTGTTGTCATGGTTGTGATAATTGAGTTCATGTGGCACCTTGCCAAGTACGTCTTGTATAGTTTGGACTGTCAAGTTAGCTTTAGTACGCTTGGGTTTGGACAATATCTGCTTGGTGGTTCCAGGCTTGGTTTGTTTGTTTGTCATCTCATCAGAAGATGTCGAATCTAGTTAAAAAAGGGAAGTTAGATAATAGGGTGTGCTGTTTTCATGCAAATTTATTCTTATTGATGGCAAAACAATCCTTTAAAATAAAATTTGACAAATTTTATCCATCATTGTTATATCCAAAAACATTTGGCTGTGTATTTGATAATTTAAAAACTGGTTCATATAGTGCAAGTATAGAAGTTGTTTTATACTGAAAAGAGTACCATATATCCTTGTGGTCAAAATTAAAAATTATATGAACATTTAGTGAGTATTAAAGGGACATAATCAATTTAAATCTACAATGAGTTAAAAAATCATGTCCCCTATTTTTTGTGTAAAAAAACTGTTTGTTTATTGGATTTATTGTCCCACCAACAGTATTTCAGTTATCTGAAGATGGTATCCACTTGAAGCAAGTATAGTGCTGCCTTTATTGCGTATAGCAGGCCGTGAACACCTGGCATGATACCCAACCCAATCAAATTATCCTGACACCGGGCCAACCAGTCATGGAACTATCTTATATTTGCTTGAGTGTTTCCAAGGGAGCTATACCACTACCATTTCTAACGACTTTGAAATGTTGCGGCACTGGATCGAGCCCACAGCCTCCCGTACCTGGAGGTGATAATCAACCAATGGCGCTGCCAGGTCCGGTCTAAAAATTAGTCATTTATCACGTATTAACCTACCATTGCCTGGACTCTTGGGTGCAAGCAGTTTCTGTTCCAGTTGCTTTTGATATTCCGGATTACTCGTGCCATTAGAGTTGTCCCCCTTGTTGTTCTCTCCCTCCACCCCAGCGGGCACCTTGAGGTCCTGACGCTGGATCTGTAGCTGGAGGAATATCTCCAACTCAAGGTGAGATCTGGGGAATGAAATGATAACATAATTCTTTTTATTGTTTTGAAGTACTGAATGAGACCAAAAAAAAATTCACGTGATATTTTAGCAACACAAGGTGGCGCTGTAAAACAGACAAGAGAACGAGGTGCTTGGTACATGTACACAATAATCAGCCTTTGGTTAGCAGAACAGATCTTTTTTTTGAAAATAATGAAATGCTTTCTTATGATATTTAAGAACTTGCTTGAATTATTGAAGCAAAATTGGACAAATTCATTGACATGTATGTATGTAATTGTCTGACTTTTTATGACAGTATTGGCATTATGTTTTAAATGAATGTATTCAATGTATATGTACTAAAGGATGTATAAATTGAGTCAGTAATAAAAACAGTGGGTACAGCAGTTTTGTAGTACTCCTTGGCTTATACCAGAAAGTTTCATTGTTATGTCTGTTATGCTGAAATATGTATCTAAGATGGAATGTTTAGGGAAAAATATATGAAATCTATAAATTAGAAGTAAAAAATTGTTTGTTTGGTTTATGTCATGCCAAAAGTCTATGTGTTAACTGGAGATGGAAGACACAGCATTTGTGTAAATATAGCAATAAGGTTATTTTATCTAAAGATGTATTACTGGAATTGAAAACTGGGCCCTGAAGACCCAATGACCTTAAATATAACCTACCATATTCCATAATCTCATATACCATAACCCATAACCTCCCATATACTATAATCTCATAACCTCTCATATATCATAATCCCATAACCTACCATAAACCATAATCCCTTAACCTCCCATATACCATAATCCTATAACCTCCCATATACCATAATCCCATAACCTCCTATATACCATAATCTCATGGCCTCCAATATACCATAATCTCACATCCTCCCATATACCATAATCCCGTAACATCCCATATACTATAATCTCATAACCTCCCATATACCACAATCCCATAACCCTTCATTTACCATAATCCCATAACCTCCCATATACCATAATCCTATAACTACATTTTTGCAAAACTGACTATGGCTGCAAAGATATTGAAGTGCACATACCGTAGCTGTTTCTCCTTTTCCTGAGTGAAATCATCAGTGCCTACACTGTCCAGTTTCAGAAGCTGGGCCAGGAAGGGTTCCTGTGAGTACAGATTGTCTTCTATCTTCTGTACACGCTGTTCTAGACGGTCTTCTATACCAAGACCAGGTACTCCAGGCTGTGCGGAAAAAATTGAGAAATTGACATGGTCTTTGCCATCTTGGCATGGACTAAGCAGGCTAAGATTAAAACAGTATTTTGCAGAATACTCCCTGCTTTTGTTTCTTTTGGTTCAGGCATGTGGATAATATAACAACAATAATCTATTTTCTTTCAGAAGCCTTGTTCATAAAGATCTAAGTTTTTGTATGTATTGCCAACAGATTGTGTATTGCCAACAGATTGTGTATTGCAACAGATTGTGTATTGCAACAGATTGTGTATTGCCAACAGATTGTGTATTGCAACAGATTGTGTATTGCCAACAGATTGTGTATTGCAACAGATTGTGTGTTGCAACAGATTGTGTATTGCAACAGATTGTGTACTGCAACAGATTGTGTGTTGCCAACAGATTGTGTATTGCCAACAGATTGTGTACTGCAACAGATTGTGTATTGCAACAGATTGTGTATTGCAACAGATTGTGTATTGCCAACAGATTGTGTATTGCCAACAGATTGTGTATTGCAACAGATTGTGTATTGCCAACCAGATTGTGTATTGCCAACAGATTGTGTATTGCCAACAGATTGTGTATTGCAACAGATTGTGTATTGCCAACAGATTGTGTATTGCCAACAGATTGTGTACTGCAACAGATTGTGTATTGCAACAGATTGTGTATTGCAACAGATTGTGTATTGCAACAGATTGTGTATTGCAACAGATTGTGTATTGCCAACAGATTGTGTATTGCCAACAGATTGTGTATTGCCAACAGATTGTGTATTGCAACAGATTGTGTATTGCCAACAGATTGTGTATTGCCAACAGATTGTGTATTGCAACAGATTGTGTATTGCCAACAGATTGTGTATTGCCAACAGATTGTGTACTGCAACAGATTGTGTATTGCAACAGATTGTGTATTGCCAACAGATTGTGTACTGCAACAGATTGTGTATTGCAACAGATTGTGTATTGCCAACAGATTGTGTATTGCCAACAGATTGTGTACTGCAACAGATTGTGTATTGCAACAGATTGTGTATTGCAACAGATTGTGTATTGCCAACAGATTGTGTACTGCAACAGATTGTGTATTGCAACAGATTGTGTATTGCCAACAGATTGTGTATTGCCAACAGATTGTGTATTGCCAACAGATTGTGTATTGCCAACAGATTGTGTATTGCAACAGATTGTGTATTGCCAACAGATTGTGTACTGCCATGTAAATGGGTAAAATGATTTTGCAGTGCTCAAAGAGTGTCTACTGGTAAATAGATTTTGTATTCAAAAGGACTGTGTATAGCCTTTTTGTATTGCCAAAATAGTATATTGCCAAGATTGTGTATTGGTAAAAGAATAATTATGTATTGCTGAAAGGAAGTTTTTTTGTGTATTTTTTTTTGTATTGCTAAAAGATTGTGCATTGTGAAATTATTGCTTATTTCCAAAATATTGTATATTACTTATTTAATGTGTTTTGTTAAAAGAATGTGTATAGCTAAAAGATAGTGTGTTGTAAACAAATGGAGATTGCCACAAGGACCAATTTTGTTTCAGTTATGACAAATCATTAAGAATATTCCTAAAGATCTACAAACAGTGTATATATTGTTATCTCACCTCAGACCCTCCACTGGATATTCCATCATCCCCTCCTCCATACGTGCAGTCTGAATCAGTCAGATAACATGGTGGTTTCTCCGGTAGACCATGTGACCCAGTAAGGGCATTCATCCGGAACAACAATTCATCCACCTGGTATTCAATCTCTGCCAGGGTGAATTCCTGTTGCCATGGAAACAATATGATTAATATTTAAATATGTAATTATTTATTAGTGCCTTTATTACATATTTTACTGATAGGCATATTTATTGTCCAGTTATGCCATTATGTTTTTCTAGCCAAAAACATTTTGATTTACATTATAGCAAAGTTCTGTTTATAAGACATAATAATCTTATTATTTAAAAAATTTTAAGTGTCAAGGGCCCACTTTTATTATTACTTTTTGCCATATGTAAAATATGTACCTATTTACTGATTTTCCTTATCTTGCTATTTATAGACCATCACTACCATGCTATTTATAGACCTTCCATTTAAAGATAACATACTGAAGGTAATATAATGACTGGTTCCTCTTCAGGTTCCACCCTCTTGATACCAGTCCAGAGCTGGAACTGGTCCCAGTAAAACAAGATGGCTTCCCATCCACCCATGGCAAGCAGACGGCGCTTCTTCCTTACCCGGAAATAATGTGTCAGCACAGCAACCATCTGATAGCAAAAGGATATGGGTATTATAGCAATAAACCTGATAATAATCACATATATTTTGATGAGGATGACATTTTTAAGTATTTATATAACTGTCTGCAAATTTGCCATCAGATAATTGTACTGATTAATTATTAAAACCATTAATAAGACATCAAGTATATTGTTACATATTAAAAAAAGTTATATAATTATACCAGTAATATTTGTTTTTTACTTTTTGCACAGATTCGTATTAACATAACAAGAGCTCTTTTATCTTCTAAAATCTTTCTTAGAAAGCAAACAAATAGAGAACAAAGCACATCAATTACACTTACATAAGCGGTTAAAACCCCAGTAGAAAACACCACAAATGTGAACATGAAAATATTGGCAGCCATCTTGTATCTTGGACTGTAGAATTCTGGGTGTTTGTGACTTCCTGTCAGAAGAATAGTGACCCCAAGCAGACTGGTCCAGAGGTCACGGAAGATCGCAAGCATGGAACCAAACAGGGCATGACCTAGACTGGTGTAGGCAGCGAGTATGATCATAAACATGGCCTGGAAGAGGAAAAGTTAGAAATGCTATCGCAGTACAGTACACACATGAAATCTGACAAACTAAAGATGTGTAAATCATGTCAGACAAATGTTTTTAATTTTCAGGTGAATGATAAGGAACATTTTTTCTTCTAGGTTCTTGTTTGACACCTCCAATAATCTTTCACTTGCCATAAACACCATTTAACCCACCCTGATGGTGTTTCCGGCAAGTAAAGTGTTAAAAACTCTTAGAAATATTATCTTCAATGTTCCAAAGTGTTATATGTCCAATACTCCAGTATTTTGAAGTGACCACATTGAAGTGATCAAGAATGCTTGTATTTAAAAAAGAATTTAAAATAAACTTCTTTTTCGCTGGAATCAAATTAAGCAGTAAAATAGGAGAAAAGTTGACAATTTTAGCGAAAGTAAAGTGCTAAAATAGATGACAACCATATCCAATGTCTCAATAAAAAACAACAACATTAGTAACACTCTTGACATGTGCTAGATTTTTTTTAATGGAAACCAAAGTATATTTCCCCACTTAATCAAAGTGGGCATAAAAAGAGTTTAGTGAACATTTTAAATAACATTGGATAAAGTTAACTTGGATCACACTGCTATCGGCAGATAATAACAATAAAATTCAATGAAAAAAATGGAAAAAAAAGTTAAACGCTATTATAGTAGTAACAATGTTTTGAACTTACAAAGAAAATAATAATTTCCCTTCTAGCTTTGCGATAGACATCACCAAAGATTGTAAACTGTTTGTTGTAGCGCAGCAAACGCAGACACTTCACCGTTGACAGGAACAGAAGAATGGCCATCTCACACTGCATTAACTGGAAAAATACAAGCAGATATAATTAAACTTTATGTATAGATACAAATATATAGAATATTTGTCGACTTCTGGCTCAATTAATTTCAAAAGTGACTAAGAAAAAATGTATTTTCATGAGTTGTGCAAAAATAAAAATTTGATCCTACACTGAAATCAAAAAATTTTCTTTGTATTTCATGTTTCAATTTTATGTTTACCTGCCTTATTTAACATGGGTTCTACTTTTGATAGTACAAGTTTGAAGAAATTATCACAAATAACTTTTTCACGAAAAGGTATTTTGTCTTTATTTTTGGAAATACATCACAGCAACCAATTATGACCATTATGGTGACGACCAGCTATTTGATGGAGGAAGACACCAGACCAATGTCTGAGTTGAACCATCATTGCACCGCAACTCAGCTTGAAGACCTTCCTATATCCTCTGCCCCTAACGGAACTTGAACCCATGTGGTAGGAGGCTTAGCAGTCAAAGGAGTTAAAAATCGACGACTCTACCACTACACCATGGGTGCCCCCTGAAAGGACCCTAATGAAGTTGTTTACCAACACCACACCCAACAAGGGGGTCATTTTTATATCTAAATTAGCTTTTCACTTACAATCAAACTTGTGCTTGTGGTAAAAATGTTAAGAGCAGTCAACTTTTTGTAAGCGGTCAGTTTCGGTCCCCCCGACCAATTTGTTCTTTAATTGCTGTCCAATCAGCGGTCACTTGTCTTCTGCGGTCAGCTTGATCTGACAATTCTTTCTTAAATTGACATGTAAAAAGCGGTCAGTCAACAAAACTTAAAAGTCAATGTGTGACCCAATGTTCCGACCATTGTTTTGATGTGGTGGCTGCTTAATACAAGTTTGACTGTACTTTTCAAGATGGCAGAGGTTACACTAGCATAGACAACCATGATCGGTATAAAAAAGTGTGCCAGTTAAACTTCATGGAGAAGGGAGTGTGCAGCAAACCTCAATCGCCGAAGAAAGCATAAAAAAGTGTACTTCTCTTAAGCGTTCTATACATTTATATAACATCGTCATTTCCTAAAAATTTGTTTACAAAAAATACAAAACAGGTTCATCAAAAACAATGAAAAAATAACTCTCATGTACTAAAGATCAAATGAAGATTTTTATTAACATTACATTAAACTGTCTGTTTGTTTAGAGAAAGAACATAAATATAGTAACAAGATCTGTTAAAGGACACAATACACTCAACTATTCAAGGGCTTGGTAGCATGACGCAAGCTTGAAAGTACTTGCATGCAATACTATAACCTGAGCATTACTGCAGTGCCGATGCCTGGACGAAATGAAGAGCTCTAAATATTCATCAAAAAGTCCAGAAAAAAAGAGCCTCCTCATGCCAAAGCAAGCTTTTAAAAAATCAAGTACTTCTCCAATGTTTTTTTTATCTGGAAATGCCTGTCACCAGATACAATTTAGCCAATATCTGAGAAATGTGTGTTCTTTGTGTGCCAAACACTGCCATAAACCCCATAACAGGTGTGTGCTGTTATGTCTAATTTTTCTCCCCTTCAACCAGAATTTCACAGCAATGTGAGAATAACTGCAGCCAATCCCTTGGCATCCTAACTCAAATATAGTGAATTGATAAAATTGAAACATCAGACAATCAAATGACAAGACATGTGGCCAACACTTGAATATCATTTGCAGACGACACTAAGACAATTTATTGCATCTGCCCAGTGTTGTCTGGAATTCTGATTTTCCAATCTCTATGCCAGGGATTTGTTTGCAAGCTGAACTTTTTTTAATCTGAAAATTAGGCAGGTAATTTGAGAAAGGAAGCTTCAAGAATGAATAATGTATCAACTGTGTTTTTTCCAATGAGAGACTTTATTTTTATAAATGAGCTTTAAATTAAAATACAAGTCCAAACAAATGAAGAATGATCAAGAATGATCACAGACTCTTAAGCTAAAAAATAAAAGCAGTAAAATAACAATGTCAGGTCATACAGCTGACCTGCTGTGTGTCAGTGGGTCTACCTAGAAATTTGTCTAGGTTTCGTCCTCTTACAGCAATAGCATGACATTGCCAATATGACCATATCGGTAATTGCATAAGTGTGAGTCATTGCAAAATCAACTCAATTTACATGATAAATATTCCCAGCTATCTGCTTATACATATTTAATACTAAGCATGTATTTGGGTTTTTTTTTAAATAGTTTATCTGTAACCGCACCTCTGCTACTGGTGCCCCCTTTAAGAATGTGTTAACAAAGGAATAACAAAGGAAAGGGTGTTTTGTTTTGGTTTTTGAAATACGATGGCAGCACCAATTATGATCATTATAGTGACATCGAGCTATTTTCATTGAGGCAGAGCCTAGGCAAATGTCTTGGTAGAGCCATCGGCACGCCACAGATCGGCTGAAAGACCTTCCCACATTTAGTCCTTTGTGCTGATGTGAACTAGAACTCATGCAGTGAGAGGTAAACAGTCAGAGGAGTTTTAAGTCCGTGACTACCACTCCACAAGGGGCACTCCCTCCAAGACTGTGTAGAAGAGAAAACAATGGAAAGCTTTGTACCTCATCCCAGAAAGTGATGAAAGTCAGGTCGACATATTTCTCATAGTACGTGCTGCGTAGACTTTCTACGGTACCACTGATGATCACAAATCTGTACACATAGCACACACAGAATCCCATCGATAGCACACAGATGATAAACTGAAAAAAAAAGAAAGAAATATACCATATAAATGTAAAATATAAAGATGATATATAAGTAAATCACATTTTTCTATTTTAAGAGAAAATATATTTAAAAATTTGCTTGAAGAATCATAAATTTATCACTGTGCAACTATTAACCCATTTATCTTTTATAATGCAGAAAATACAATTATTAAAAATAACAAATGAAAAATTATTTGCAGTAGAGCAACATTAACAGTTACAGTTCCATTACAAATACTTCCTCTTTAACATGGTAAATTTACCCGTAGCTGTACAGTGCAGTAGACAGTGCACTCTTCTTAATGTTGAATGGTAAAATGTAAGATTATCTAAGTTGTAAAAGGGGCATAATCATACCAACATTAATTATACAGTAACTTGCCCTTTTAACACAGGATGTGTTTTTGATAGTAAAAATATATTCTGAAGTGAATATAGCCAACATTTTTTAGGAAATTGACCTTAAAAAAAAAAGGGTGAACTAACACTGATGAGACAGTCATGACAACAGCTGAACATTTTTCTTCAAAAAAAGGAGGCAAAAATGCTTCTTTTTTGTCTGTTTATACATTATTGCGTGTAAACTACATGTAATCCTTCTAAGAACTAATCTTAATTTTAACAAGAGGGCCATAATGGTCTATATCACTCACCTGAGAACCGTGAATTATACTCATAGTATCTTTAAAAATCTAATCATGAGACTAAATGTACACCAACGTGTCTTTGGCATCTAGTGATCACAAGGTATTTGTTAACCAAACTGTTGCACATAATAACTGAATCAAGATGTCCATGCAGACTAAGATTCTCAAGATTAGGTTAGAAATAACACTTGTAAATATTTTCTATCTGTATTTAAATACTTAGCTTACCTTGACCTTCTTTTTCAAACAATGTAACCCAGATATGAACTCATTCAAGACTACATGCAGACAAACATTCTTACCAAGTTTGGTGAAGAATGGTGAAGATGGTCCCTAAATGTTGCCTCTAGGGTGTTTACAGAGATGGTTTTTTTTAAAACCCAGACCAAGTGACCTACTTTATGATTCCACATGACCCTTTACTGAACTTATCCAAGATTTCATGCAAACAACTATTCTGACCGAGTTTGCTGAAGATTGAATCAAAACTGATGCCCCTTCTTGAGTGTTCTAAAGCAAAATAAATAGCACATGCTGGACGCAGGGATATTAGAATAGAGCACATTAAGCATGTTTTGCTCAGGTGAGCTTAAAGTCCAAAGTAACCATGGTTATAGAGTACATACATTGAGAACATTCCATGGGAAAGTGAAGTATCTGGTCTTCAGTTTGATGATCCTCAGTAGTTGTGACTTCAGAACCAGCATCATCAGCACAAAGAACAGCAACTGACGATAATAAAAGTATATCAGTTAACTAACAGTACAAATTAAAAAAAAAACTTTTTTATAGTAGACAGTCATGAAGAAAAAAAAGAGGATAGAACACTGGGTGTTGTAATTTCCACAACTATTTGTCTATAATTAAGAACTTCATGGACCATTCCACAATAAGTGCCTAACTCCTCCTTCTACTGTTGTTTTGACAGTTTTAAACCACACCTACCTCAAATGCACACAAACAGTATCACAAGAACAGCGCACACACTCTTTTGTATATAGTAGGTCAACCATTCATCATACAGTTTACACTTATACTAATTGGATAGGCCGGTTTATTTAAGCAGGCTTCACTGATGAGAGTGATGGGATGGGATTTGCCGGCATCTTTGCCGATACTGTGCAGTGACATTTCTATCATTATAGCACAGAAGCACTTATGAGGTGCCCAGGGATTGAAACCAGCTGATCCATTATACTGACACCGACGAGTCAGGGGTAACGCTGTCCGATAAGCCCCGAGCATTAGGAGGGAAGTGAGTAATACAAACTTTAGAGTATTTGGTTTGACACGGCGGGGGCTTGAACCCGCGACCTCCCGATCCGCAAGCCGGCGTCACTGATGCATTTTTGGAAAAATCCATTATGAGAAATATACATTTGTTTTAAAATCCAGAACATTAAGAGTCATGTTCATATTTTGTATCACATTTCTATGCATTATCAAATAAATAATGGTTAAACCAACTTAATTTGCACTTCAAATAGAATTATGCAACTTGGTAAACAGTTAACTAACCAAAAAACTTTGAATGCTCTTCAAATAGGATTATGCAACTTGGTAAACAGTAAACTAAACAAAAAACTTTGAAAGCTCTTCAAATAGGATTATGCAACTTGGTAAACTAAAGACAAAACATTGAATGCACTTCAAATAGGATTATGCAACTTGGTAAACTAAACACAAAAAAACTTGCACAAACGTGCTAAAGATCCTGTCAAAATTAGTGACTTAATAATTAATCAATATTTATACAGTAAAATGTGTGATGCAGTGCAATTAAATGTGACTAAATATGACACAAAGAATACTCCAAATAGATAGGCCTTAAATTCTTAAATTATCTTCATGATTTTACCTTCCATCAAATTCATAAAATTATTAATTTTAATGCTTAATTCACCAGTCCTATGCATGTAATCAAAAGAACATATTCGAAATAATTCTAAAACATAACAAATTATATTTTTATATATAATTATCATATACATAGGCAATGACCTAGCTTGATAATTCATATTTAAATACTCTTGTTATGTAATTAGAAATCCTTGAAAAGACAAACTGAATAAATGTTCACAATTTTTCTTTATTTTCATTATATCATGAACCTACCTCACATGCCAGCACCACGTTATCCCAGCCTGTGACATATCTGAACAGTTGCGTTGACATCACCTTGGTTACTGTTGCCACACCCCCTGTGGGTGACGCCTCCATCAGCAGTTGTACCGCAGTGAAGAGATTCGTTGGCGCATTGTAGAGTGTAAACTCCACAAATACGGCATGCATTTGTCTGTCCAGGAACTCATGTTGTTGTAGTTCCAACAACTGGGAGAGAGCCTCAGATCTATAAATAAGTGAGAATTTGTTTTAACACCTTTTGCTAGGATAAAAAATCAAAATCAAAACAAAAAATGACCATTCTTCAACTATACAACCTTGCTTTCAATGCAGTGGATAAGATGAATCTTGTGGGTCAAGGACTAAGACTAGAAGAGATCTGATGATGTCTATTGCCCTGTGCTGGTTACATAATACATATCATGTTTCCAAAGATGGTTTATTTCTCAAACTCTAGGTGGGGGTTTAAATATAAAGTAGTTCATTTTGTGATGCATTTTAAGGTCACACTTACATCTTGTTTAAATAGGCTTGACATATTATTGTGAACATTTGATCATTTTGTACTGCTATGATATTTTAACAGTGAAACTATTGTTTACATCTTGTAGTAGAAATATGAGGAACTATTTCTTATGGCGCAAGGAATAGTTAAAGTCTGTTATGTCACCTCCTTTTCCCAGAACAGTAACACTGTAATCAATGCTACTGGACTGAATACAAAATGTAAAATTACACTCAGTTAAAAGCACCTGTGATCCTTAAAACATGCCTTATTTTTAATGGTCTGAAAGCACACTTTTAAAAGAAAATTAAACTGAGTTTACTTAAGAACTTTTATTGTAGTTTAGATTTACAATTTGTTCACAAACATTTCAACCAACAAGTAACAAGTTAATAAATAACCATACACAGTATACAGTTTTAAAATTGCAAAAAATATAAAATATAACCCCAGCTGCATTTTTATTTAAATTTAATAATCATGGAAGAAGTCAGATCAATTAAAACAAACTCAGTTAAAATTGGCATGTAAACTAGATATACCCTAGGAAAGAAAAATGGTAAGAATAAAAGCAAAGCTTACCGGGTTAGGTTAAGATACAAGATGATTCCACTTCCATCATAGATGCCATATCTGCCCAGCACAAAGTTGCCATGGTTACCACTGGTGTATCTCAACCCTGGAATATATCCCAAAAGCCCCATTTCCTGTGAGTGGGAGGAGCCAATGCAAGAGGGAAGGAGCTTAGGTAGGTGGGTGTGGCATGTTTCAATGGAAATTCTCTGCAGGCGGATTTGGGGCTGACCAATGATGTAGGTGTCAGATACTGATGAGGGAACCTGCTGGAGAAAAGGAGATAACATGTAAAATTTATGTGGTAACTGTGAGGCAAAGTATTAGTATTTCATGATATGGCTGTCAAGTTTAAGCAAAAATATAGGAAACTTAAATCAAAGCTCTGTTATTCAAAACAAGAATGGAGTAGAATTTGGTTCTGGATGATTACACTTCAAATCCCTGTGATACTCAAGTCTTAATTTGTACCCATAATGCTTACATTCATGACTTCATTCATGCTATCTGAAGGCAACACCATAACTGCCTTTAAATGACTGTCTCAAAAAACTGCAACAGAATGGATCTCATCATAACATTATTATGTAAACTTACTCCAAAAAGAATAAATCCAACATTCATACTAACCTTGCCATGTTCATCCAGTGTACGCATGTTTCCCAATGCATCCAGTAGACCAGACTGGGCCCAATTGTACCAGTCCTGCTGGTACCTTATGTTGTGGAACCCAAGCAGGGTACCAGGCTTGGTGAACTGGTTCCTCAGGGCTAGGTTAAGCTGATAACCAGGCTGTGTGTCTTTGCCATAAGCCATGATCAGCAGAAGGGTGAGTGACAGAACAAATGCCACTGATTCTCTGGAAAACAAAACACAGGTAAGCAGTTTGTAATATATATTGTTAAATAGTAACAACATAGGCATAATAATAAGCCAATATGGGCTGCATCTGCAAAAAAAAATCCATCCCAGGGCTGGAAAAATACAGGAGCTGACGGCATGGACAAGTCACAATGCTGTTTCTGGTACTGGTCATTGATCATTAAATTAGTCCAGGAAAAGTTATAAATCGGCAGTCGGACAAGTGACAAATAAACAGTGGTTTCTAATTAGCAAAGAAGACAATCAATTTCATGCCAGGAGCTTTTATCAACAACGTGAAAATGCAGTACATGTACAATGCATGCACCTGTCCAAAACAGCCAATCATGAAGCGTGGTACATAAATCCTTCTAGACAAAAAAAAATAAAACAAACATCTTGTTGTTATACCTTATTTGTTAGTTGTAGATTTGACAAATGTACTGTGTTCGTTAAATAAAAACAACTCAAATTTTTGGACAAGTCATTTTTTTCTAGCTTACTAGACTCGGACTAGTCATTTTGTACAGCCCTGCAGCCTAACATAATGCGCCACTTAGCCTTCATAAAAGGAAATAATGCTTATACCTGAAGATGGAAAGGGCCTTTTTCTCCTTCATAACACGTTTTCTTGCCTCAATCAATTGTTTTTCCTGTGGTGGACGAGCAAACCTCAGGTATCTTGATCTCTGTCTAGCTGCCACACCCTGAAAAATTCATCATACCCTCTGTCAGTTAACATGTCACCCACAATGCTTGCTTTTAAATCTCAGCCTGCATCATTTGTTAAATATCCATACACAATTCTTTGTTATTGACTAAAAACTATAAGACATGGTGAAAAGCCTTATAGCGGGAGACTAAGCAGCAAATTTGGGTAGAACCAATGGCGCACCACAAGCCAGCTGGAAGACCTTCCCCCATTAAGTCTTTCACCCGAACCAGGGCTTGAACCCATATAGTGGGAGGATAAGCAGCAAATAAAGTAGATCCTGATTACCCTGCTCCAAGCAGGAAGCTGGCTGATCTGGATCTACCATAGTTGCCGAAGCCTTATAAATCTGTGATTAGCAAGCAATGGGTTATTATAATATTGCTTAAAAAATACACTGAGTCAATTTAAAATGTTCAACTGTTTTAAGATAACGGGGGAAGGTCTGATAGTCAACCTGCAGTGCCCCAGTGGTTCTACCCCAACATATATCCTGGGTTTTTCTCCACTAAAGTAGTTGGACATGTTTCTAATAATTAAAGTACTGCAATGTATTTCAAATATAAAACAAGGAATGCTCCAATATTAGAATATCATTTGAACAGAAGGCTGACCAATCATTCTTGTGTCTTTTATTAAATGATGAAAGCAAACATACAAAATATATACAGATTAAAATACACCAAAATTCACAGAATATTTAAAATGGATTGATTTTCATACTTTATAACCATGTAAATAAACAGTTTATTGTTATGTTGTAGTATGAATTCAACCTTTTACGTCTTGGTAATACAAGAGGAATTATTAAATCCTTTTTATCTGAAAAAACTTGGGAAACTTCACGAATAACAAGACGTCTGCCTAAGAAAAAAGCAACCCTTTCAGCATTCATCAGATCAGTTGTCAGTATAACATACTTGTAACATCTATTGCAAATTGACCTGACACTTTATCCTATCGGAAATTGTTCAACCACCTTAGTCTAGTGGGCACATTTATCTTAATTATAGAGTTTACTCGAAAGCACCGAAATGAGTTTCTTGTAGCCATTTTCTCCAGTCATAGTCTGGACCTCCCAATGTGATTAGATCTGTGCCAAAAAATATCCCTCTCAGTGGAAAACAAAAATGTGAGTTATGGATTTCTTGTGTGTTGTTTTAACCAAACAAGCATAAAACTAGCCAGCATTGATGCAAAGCATCAAAGGTCGCCATTGAGGTCCTATTCAACAATAGAACATTTTTGCCTAACAACAAACTGAACAAGAAATTCCCAAATCTTGTTGTTAATCAAAGATTTTTAATGCTGGCAGAATTTCATGTCTTAAAATGCAGAATCAAATTGTCTTAGGATGCAAAGGTAAAGAATACAAACAACAGAATAGAGCCAAGCATTTCAATTTGCATAATAAATCTCACAACAAATACAATTTAACAAATCATACATATACATATGGAAATTAAACAGTTTCAGGTGACAGGTAATGATAAAGCAACATTTTAATCTAAAACAATCCAATTTTATTCTGATATTCATCAAAGTTATATGATAACCAAAATTCAATACACTAAAGAGCCATATTTCATTTGTTTATAGAACAACATGGCACATTACATTTTTAGGAATGATTACATATATAGACGCAGCGTTCATGCCTGGTGACATGGGGTCATGAATAAAATATATGACCTTGATGAAAGTGCTGACTGCTTTTCAAAGTACTATACACATGTGCCCAAGTTTGAGTTAGAATTCACTTTCTTAGCAGCAGTTATGAAGAAAAATTTTGTCCTTATCTTCTAAGCTAACTAAAATTATCTTCTTTTCAAAACTGTGACAAATTTTTCTTGACTAGTCATACCTAGGAAAATTAGAAAATCTAAACCTGTCATTTATGAATAAAAGCTCTTTGAAAAGGATTGGCAATATATAATCTTGCCTTTAATTCTTATTTTGGATATATACATAAAAGGACCTATCAATGATTTTTGTGGACCCAAGAAACAAAGCTGGACAGAATACATTGCAGATCACTCAGAAAACCTCCCCAATGAAAGTTGTTGCCTTATCTTTCAGCATGAGGCTATGCTTGAAGCTTCAAGGGTCATCACTCTAGCACCTATGCCTACCCCACCTCCCCTACTTGAAGCTTCAAGGGTCATCAAACTAGCACCTATGCCTACCCCACCTCCCTTACTTGAAGCTTCCAGGGTCATTACTCTAGCACCTATGCCTACCCCACCTCCCCTACTTGAAGCTTCAAGGGTCATCACTCTAGCACCTATGCCTACCCCACCTCCCCTACTTGAAGCTTCCAGGGTCATCACTCTAGCACCTATGCCTACCCCACCTCCCCTACTTGAAGCTTCAAGGGTCATCACTCTAGCACCTATGCCTACCCCACCTCCCCTACTTGAAGCTTCAAGGGTCATCACTCTAGCACCTATGCCTACCCCACCTCCCCTACTTGAAGCTTCCAGGGTCATCACTCTAGCACCTATGCCTACCCCACCTCCCCTACTTGAAGCTTCCAGGGTCATCACTCTAGCACCTATGCCTACCCCACCTCCCCTACTTGAAGCTTCCAGGGTCATCACTCTAGCACATATGCCTACCCCACCTCCCCTACTTGAAGCTTCAAGGGCCAAAAATGTGGCAGATACACCAATGCTGAAAGCTTTAATGGGCCATAACATCTGAACCTATCCCCAATCATAAATATTAAAGGGCCATAACTCTAGCACCTACACCTAAGATTGAGGCTTCAAGATCCCAAACCCTTGCACCTACACAAAGGCCTGAACCTTCAAGGATCTTAACTCTTGCACCTACACTAAAGCCTGAATCTTCAAGGATCTCATCTCTTGCACCTACACTAAGGCCTGAACCTTCAAGGATCTTAACTCTTGCACCTACACTAAGGCCTGAACCTTCAAAGATTTTAACTCTTGCACCTACACTAAGGCCTAAACCTTCAAAGATCTTAACGCTTGCACCTACACTAAGGCCTGAACTTTCAAAGATCTTAACTCTTGCACCTACACTAAGGCCTGAACCTTCAAAGATCTTAACTCTTGCACCTACACTATGGCCTGAACCTGCAAGGATCCTAACTCTTGCACCTACACTATGGCCTGAACCTTCAAAGATCTTAACTCTTGCACCTACACTAAAGCCTGAACCTTCAAAGATCTTAACTCTTGCACCTACACTATGGCCTAAACCTTCAAAGATCTTAAATCTTGCACCTACACTATGGCCTGAACCTGCAAGGATCCTAACTCTTGCACCTACACTATGGCCTGAACCTTCAAAGATCTTAACTCTTGAACCTACACTATGGCCTGAACCTTCAAAGATCTTAACTCTTGCACCTACACTATGGCCTGAACCTGCAAGGATCCTAACTCTTGCACCTACACTATGGCCTGAACTTTCAAAGATCTTAACTCTTGCACCTACACTAAGGCCTGAACCCTTCAAAGATCTTAACTCTTGCACCTACACTATGGCCTGAACCTGCAAGGATCCTAACTCTTGCACCTACACTATGGCCTGAACCTTCAAAGATCTTAACTCTTGCACCTACACTATGGCCTGAACCTGCAAGGATCCTAACTCTTGCACCTACACTATGGCCTGAACCTTCAAAGATCTTAACTCTTGCACCTACACTATGGCCTGAACCTTCAAAGATCTTAACTCTTGCACCTACACTATGGCCTGAACCTGCAAGGATCCTAACTCTTGCACCTACACTATGGCCTGAACTTTCAAAGATCTTAACTCTTGCACCTACACTAAGGCCTGAACCTTCAAAGATCTTAACTCTTGCACCTACACTATGGCCTGAACCTGCAAGGATCCTAACTCTTGCACCTACACTAAAGCCTGAACCTTCAAAGATCTTAACTCTTGCACCTACACTAAAGCCTGAACCTTCAAGGATCTTAACTCTTGCACCTACACTATGGCCTGAACCTTCAAGGATCCTAACTCTTGCACCTACACTATGGCCTGAACCTTCAAAGATCTTAACTCTTGCACCTACACTATGACCTGAACCTTCAAGGATCCTAACTCTTGCACCTACACTAAGGCCTGAACCTTCAAAGGTCTTAACTCTTGCACCTACACTAAAGCCTAAACCTTCAAGGATCTTAACTCTTGCACCTACACTAAGGCCTGAACCTTCAAAGATCTTAACTCTTGCACCTACCCTTTCAAGTGCACCACCTTCATCCCAAGATTCCATCTGCTTCTTCCATCGCCTCAGATCGTCTTTGGCCTTCTCTCTGTTGAACAAGTCATAGCTGTAGCTTTCAAAGCTAGACGGGTCATTCTTGTACTTTATAGCATTATACACCACGGCAATCAGGATCTGTAATGGATCAAAGGTTTAGCTTTTAACCTATTTGTTGAACCCTTTCAACATAAGAGGTGACTTGTGCCGACCTGTACATCATATAGTCCACTTGTGTCAACAAACAAGTTGTAGTATTTAATAGTGTTTCTCAATTTGTTGTATGCATTATATATAAATATATAGTATATATAACTATAAATATAAAGTACTCTAAATAAATATATATAAATATAATATAAATATATATAAATAATAAAAAAAATATTATTATTATTATTTGTTATTATTATTATAATTATTATTAAAACTACTTATATATTTTAATATAATTTATTAAGATATATTTTTGAGTAATAATTAGTGCCAGTAAGGCTTAAGTTTATGGGATAAAGAATGATTTGTATCCATCGATTTCAAAACCACATGATTAAAACTTAAACTTCATGGCAATGTATGGAACTGTCATGGCCAAAAAGAAACTCAGCTTTTGAAACTTTTTCAAATATAAATGCAAAGAAATTTATACTTATAAGATATTTTCTTAATTTATATACCGGTATATTAAGAAATTTCATAGATAAAAAAAAGTTTTAATGAGTAAAAGAAATGCCCTATATCTAAGGTATTATTTACAATTGTTTTAAAATTCTTATTTGAGGTATTTTTTCATAAAAAATCACTAAGATTCTATATGTATATGACAATTGTTATAAATTTATAATTTGTGGAATTCATGTTTTTGAAAAATCTGTCTTTTAAGCAACTCGATCACAAGTCAGCAAATTTGCATTTTTGTAATAATTTGTGTTCAGTGAGCAAAATTTTGAATGAATTTCAAAGAAAATTGAATTAATATATTACCTCTGAAAATAAAATTAAATGCAAACATGCTGTGTTTCAAAAGATTTAGTTTTCTTCAGGTACGGATAACCTTAAGCTTCACACTTATTTTTAGACTATTTTTAGCAAGCTCAACAATCTCATGTATCTAGGAACTGAGTACTAGTGGTGACGAGTGGGGTGGAGTGATGGTTGGAGGTGTGCAGGGGCGGATCCAGGATTTCAGAATAGGGGGGGACCGAGGGAGTAACATTCGGCCGCAGGCCGGAGCTGATCGCGCCGCAGGGTCTGGAGGGGGCTCCCCCAGAAAATTTTGAATTCTAGATGCGCTGAAATGTGATTTCCAAGCATCTGTGGGGCATAATATCCTTATCTATTTGCTCACTTTAAAGGGCAAAATACTTTTTTTTTGTTGGTTGTCGGAAAATAGGGGGGGCCGCGGCCCCTTCAGCCCCCCCTCTGGATCTGCCCCTGGTGTGTGTGTTGACATCATGTCATGAAGTATATAAATTAAGATTAAACAGCACATGGCTGGCTAATGTAGTATGATAGGGAGAGGGTGTTTAGGTTGTCCAGTTAGCACAGTTGGTAGGGTATTTGCCCTGTTAGCAAAGACTCCAGGGTTGAAGTCCAGGATTGGCTGCTAATTTCTCTCCCTATGTCATAATGGTGCCCAATGTAAATGACCTGCAATTGTTGCATTTTTGAGGAGGGCTTTTGAGTTTCATGTAGAGCATATGGTCAGTGGTAATTCCAGGACAAATTTCAAGTTGCTTGGGGTGTATGTAACCAGGCGATAGGAAGAGAATGTATTAGCAGTCCAGTTAGCTCAGTTGGTAGAACATTCATCCTGTTAACAAAGGGTCCCGGGTTCGAGTCCCAGACTGGCTGCACATTAAGACTAATATGATTAAAGTGTGGATCCCATGCTTCTTCAAAGAATGTAAAATGTACATAAACTATGACCAAGTTGCTTTAAGAAAGGGTGATAAATGCTTATGTAGGAAAAGAGGTGATGTTTTAAGAACATTTTGACCATAGAAAATTAATCAGCATGAAATGAAATATTAGATAATACATTTTCTACAGATAACTTGTACAGCAATTTTGCTACACTACAATGTAAAGGTCAATAAACAAATTAGATTATACTTCAAAACATAATGAAACAACAGCATTGCAATGTGGAACATTATTGGCCCATAGTTTAAGTGCCAATTAATATGAAACATAGGTGAGGAAATTCCACTTAGAACTTAAGGATTAATTGTAATATCTTCACAAGAATTTGTACAGAAAATTACAAAGGGCAATAACTCTAGAATAAACAAAGCAATTCAGAGTTATCTCATGTTTATGTACAACTACACATCGAACTTAAAGTTCCATGCAAGTATGAAGAAATTCCAATGAATAATAAAGGACAAGTTCAGGTGTATAAAAAAGACAACACAATGATTAAGGGAGATTACTCACAAGGAATGGGTTTGCTATGAAAACACATATCATTGCACTGAAGTAGAGAGACTGGAGCCACATGGTGCTCTTGGTGATGCCAAATCTGAAACAAAGAGTAAATCAATTAACAATTAATTAACAATTAATTAACAATTAACCATGTAATCAATGTAATATGTTCAATAATAACAATAGTTCATGCAAGACACTGGAACTACTGTCCATTGTTTATGAATGGTCATATATGCTTCTAACTTGTACAACTGTATTAAGCACATTTTTTAAAATTCTATTACTTTAAATGACTATTCTTTATTTTCCTCTAATGCGTTTTTGTCACGAAAAAGTAGTATTTATTTTATGTAGAATAAGTGCTGCCTCAACTGTGATAGCTTGTTGTGATCAAGAGCAGTATTGTCTTCTAATTAACACTGTCATTGTATGATTCATATCATACATAAGATGATCATTATAATTAGTGGTATATTCATTGCAAAAAAGTATTATTTGATCAGTTTTCTAACTCCTGACACAGGTGCCTACAGATAGTTATCTTAATTTGAAGTAATATTTAATTTACACTATTTGTGAGAAAACTTTGCGCTTTTGTATAATGGTAGTAAAAGTTGCAATATTTGTGAAAATTGTCATAAGATCTTTTTTTTATTTGTTCCTATTCAGTCACTGTTATTAGAACACAGATGCATATACATCTAGTAATATTTGACTACCTTATTTATTAGTTTGTTTATACTTCAAATATGAATATCATTCATTACAAGTACATGTATAACACATTTTTTTTAAACGGAAGTAAACGTTTATGATAAATATAGCAATAACCACCTATTTGGTGGAGGAAGACCCCAAGACAAATGTCTGGGTAGAACCACTGACACTCAGCTGGATGACCTTCCCACATTAGGTCCTTCACACATACATGTGAATCTTTTCTGAGGCCAGTGAATCTTTTCTGAGGCCAAAGTGGGCGATTTTCAATTGCAAAGTAGGAGATTAATTATTTTCATATAAACAAAGAAGAAAGTTTTTTGTTTCCAAGTAGGGAGATTTCTGAAAATGTGTAAAACAGCCCCTTATTTTAAAATAATGCTATACGTTTAAAGAGGGAATCTCCCTCCAAAAGGTAGAGAGTTCACATGTATTTTCACCCTGAACAGGAATCAAACCCACCTGGTGAAAGGCTAAGCAGTTTCAGTACAAGTATATAGTGTCTTACCTGTATCCATACATAATGGTGACGGTGGCAGAGCCGATACACAGAAGAGCACACAGACTCCAGCTAACGTAGCGACACCACCAGGGTAGGTAGAGATGCCATTGGTGGGGATCACGCTTCTCCATCATCACTAAAATATTCATAGAAAAACTCATTATCATCAATGTATTAGGAATCCCAATATTCATAGAAAAACTCATTATCATCAATGTATTAGGAATCCCAATATTCATAGAAAAACTCATTATCATCAATGTATTAGGAATCCCAATATTCTTAGAAAACCTTATTATGTATTAGGAATCCCAATATTCATAGAAAAACTCATTATCATCAATGTATTAGGAATCCCAATATTCATAGAAAAACTCATTATCATCAATGTATTAGGAATCCCAATATTCATAGAAAACCTCATTATCATCAATGTATTAGAAATCCCAATATTCATAGAAAACCTCATTATCATCATAGTATTAGGAATCCCAATATTCATAGAAAACCTCATTATTATCAATGTATTGGAAATCCCAATATTCATAGAAAAACTCATTATCATCAATGTATTAGAAATCCCAATATTCATAGAAAAACTCATTATCATCAATGTATTAGGAATCCCAATATTCATAGAAAAACTCATTATCATCAATGTATTAGAAATCCCAATATTCATAGAAAAACTCATTATCATCAATGTATTAGGAATCCCAATATTCATAGAAAAACTCATTATCATCAATGTATTAGAAATCCCAATATTCATAGAAAACCTCATTATCATCAATGTGATAGGAATCCCAATATTCATAGAAAACCTCATTATCATCAATGTATTAGGAATCCCAATATTCTTAGAAAACCTCATTTTCATCAATGTATTAGGAATCCCAATATTCATAGAAAACCTTATTATCATCAATGTATTAGGAATCCCAATATTTATAGAAAAACCTCATTATCATCATTTTTTTAGGAATCCCAATATTCATAGAAAACCTCATTATCATCAATGTATTAGGAATCCCAATATTCTTAGAAAAACTCATTATCATCAATATATTAGGAATCCCAATATTCATAGAAAACCTCATTATCATCATAGTATTAGGAATCCCAATATTCATAGAAAAACTCATTATCATCAATTTATTAGGAATCCCAATATTCATAGAAAAACTCATTATCATCAATGTATTAGGAATCCCAATATTCTTAGGAAACCTCATTATCATCATAGTATTAGGAATCCCAATATTAATAGAAAACCTCATTATCATTTCTATCACATAATCACAGAGACATCACCATCTGAGCTGACAAAGGTCAGCATTGACAAGAACTGAAATATATTTTAGGTAAAATGTGAGAATTAACAAGAAATTTGAGAAATGACAAGAACGGAAATATGTATCAAGAAACATGTCAGAAGTGACCAGAACCTAAATAGAAAAAAAGAAAAATGTCAGAAGTGACCAGAACTGAAACACAGCAATAAACAGAAATTTGTAAGAAGAAACATGTAAGCATTGACAAGAACTGAAATACATAACAAGGAAAATGTGAGAGTTGACAAAAACTAGAAACTGTAAGAATTTACTGTGTGTTTGTTTATTTTATCAACCAATCTTCATTTTGTTCTGTTACCAGGAAGTCATGTTTACTTTCACATTAATTAAAATGCTGCCTCCACTGTGACAGCCAAGCAACTAACATTAGTAGTTTCTTGGGTTAACAAAATCTGTAATTATATTAAACTATTCCTGCTTACCTGAAGACTTGTGGAAATTACTCCCGGAACTTGAGATGGATGGAGAGTTGCTGGCATTGGCTGTTGCCGAAAGATCCGACGCAGGTTTTGACACTCTTAAGCTGTCTGGTAGGGACTGTGGTTTGTGGACATGCATGCTTTCTGACACTGATGGAGCTGCAGTGGTGTGCATACTGTCAACCGAAGCCTTTGGACGGATCAGACTGTTGCAGTCTTCAAAGCCACTAGATGCCTGGTCCGTCTCGGAGAAAGCTGAAGAAAGAGGGCAAGCTATTGTAAAGGATCAGTCTTAGTTCATTGTTAATAAATATTGAAATGTACTTTGCATATACCACAGCTGGGTGATGTGGAATTTAATTAATGATATTAGTACATGAAAAATAGACCACACCTAGTCACATTATCTGGTCACTTGGTATAGCCTTGTTTCACATTTCTACATTAAAATCATGTGGAAAAAAATGGAACAACATAATGGTTTAAGTAGTAAAACACCTCATTTTGTGAAGTTTTTCTCCTTGTATTTCGATTTTAACTGCATACCAACACTCGATAGGTCATACGGCGCTGAATACATTGAAGTTTAATAAGAAAAGACAATAATCAGGTTAAAAATATAATACCGTGCTTACTAACTTATAAGACTTTTCACTAATAAGATGGATGTATGCGAGACAGATAATCGGTGACCGACAGAATTCAAAGTTCGATTAAGGTAAATTAACGGCGATTGATAATGACGACATGCGGCTCCTTACATAACAGCTTACAAATTTATGTGGTATGTTTTTGCCCTAAAACAATGTGAAAACTTCTTGCCAGGTCACTAGACCCCGCATATAAGACGAGCCCCACACTTTGCACATGAAATTTTGAGGAAAAATCCCCGTCTTATAAGTGAGAAAATAAGGTACATGGTTTTCTTCTTGATTGCAACAAACCGTGCTAGCATGCCGTCAACATGCATCTGAAATGTTTATTGAATAATATGCTGGCAAAGATTCATAATGATGTATCATATTTACAATTGATTTCGCATGTTTGAATATGTAACTTCCCAGACATGCAAATTTAATAACCAGACTATGAGTTAAACCAATAATCAAAATAGGAATACCAGTTCAATGTGATATTCTTAACTTTTAGCCACTGCGTTCCTTTAAAAAATATACATTTATTTATAATTTTCGTTATTAGATAATGACTGAGCTCATTGTTATTTATTTTAATATCCAATAAAAATATCTGATTCTTTTTTCTAAGAACTGGCATTTTGTTTTTGTGACAGTAAAAAAAAATCACCCTGTTTCATACTTGCTATTGTGAATTACTCTTATTAAATGTTAATTGTGGATAAATTAAAAGTGAAATAAATCTTCATTTGCCATGATGCAACCTGAGAGTAATTCGCTATTAACACTTCAAGAGTAATCAATGTTGTCATACTCTGTTGACATTTCTTAACCTTCGCAAAAATCTAGGAAATCCATCTGGAAGATGTGATGGAAAGCGTGCCATTGGCAGTAGACTATGACAGAGTAATGACATTGCTGAACAGGCTGCTGATCATGTTATTGTCACAGATTAGCGACCATGTTTGTTAATTCCATGGAAAAGGTGTGACATTTGCCCGAGGGTGTTATGTACAGTAGTACACCAGCGTTTAAGGTTACGCTAGTCAGGTTAAGGGTGGTATTGATGACGTAGCAGGGACACCTCCTAAAGGGACATACTGTAAGCTTACATTTATTTTGCATTCTCAAATTTTGTCTGATATATTTGTTATTATTTTGTAATGCTATAAATTTAATTGTTTATTAAAATAAAACTTTTTTGTACTAGTTTGTAGCTGGCTTGTTTATTCTGTTACACCATTTCGACGTTTAGTAAACATGCCATTTTATAAATAAACTTATAAAGCGACACCGGTCATAACAGAGAGGCATAATTTGTTTGCTTATTCCATGGAAAAGGTGCGACATTTGCCCGAGGGATAAACTAATTAGAAAGCTCCAGCAAACAGGTGAGCAGCGATGGATTTTGCTTATAACCAACATTGGATTGACACGTTATTGCCATTAATTTTTAACAAAAGTTAAGAAGCAAAGGTTTGCTGTTTTAATACATTAAATGGAATAAATGTACAACCGTTAAACATTATAGTGTACAACCATTCAATAATTAAGTGGAATCAACTTTATCTCAGTTCAGTAAAAGAAATTCTGGATACATTAGTTAAAGTAGTATAAAATAGCCTGGATTTTTTTTGTACAAACCAGAACGATCAGAAATAAGATTTTGTGACTAGTCAGTAAGAAACCAAACAGTAAGTTGCTTATTTTCCCAGCATACAGGTAGTACATTATATATAGTTAGCACATATATACAGCAGCGAAAAGCATAAAGGTGGTAGTTTGGACCAAAATTCTTGTCAGTAAACAACCAAATCATTGTTACCTGAACAGATCACATGAAATGCAAATAATTAATGTCTGACACCTGTGTGAATAGTGAACCATAGCAACACGATTGTCATTAGAAAAAATGATTTCTTATCTGAGCCACACTGCACAGTTAGCTATTTTATTTATTTTTAACTTAAAACCACTTGAGCATTCATGTTTTAGCTCATTTACTTCATCAACTATGATGTCTATGTCTATTTTTAGCAGCAATCCCAAGCGCTCTTATTTATAGCTTTAAAAAGAATTAATTTTTAGAACTTATTAATGAGTTTCATTGCCCTAATATTGAGATACTGTTAAAATCATCTAAGCTTAGACTAAAGAATGATCTTTCTGCAGAAACTATGCACAAATACCCTAAACAGAGGTTAAATATTGTTACCTTTGTTTGACATAGGCAAACTGTTGGATACCAACCTTAAAATTATAAACGTAGATAAATTTACACTTACCAAGCCTGCCTAAAGTCACCTCTGCCATATTGGTAGACGGTTGTCCGGTTAGCGCTGTGGTTGCACTGTGCGCTGACTGAACGCTCGTGCCGCTGTTGCTGTCAGGATTGCTGCGAACTGACTGCTGCCTCTTGAGCCACTGTTTCTGCGCCCAGGTCTGGATGTTGGGCCAGTTGAGAAATGATTGGTCAAGAAGGGAGTAGGTCATGACCGGTGGCACGTGTTCAGAAGTGTCTTCGCTATCCTGCTCATTGGGTTTTCCGCTAACATATTCATGGTCCCAGTCTGCTACTTCATCCTTTGTGTGGCAACTGGAAGCATTCTTTGGCTGTGACAAAAGAGAAGAGAGATTATATACGAAAAATTGTAAATGTCACATCAACAAGTAACATCAACAAGTAACATGTAAGTCACATGACACTGCTGTCATACCATATTATCTGGAAACACCAAAATAATGATGAGCATTTTGCAGCAACTCTTTAGGTAACAATGGCTTTGTTTTGTCTTATTTTATAGCTCCGTGTCAGTTCCCACAACAGCTTTCTACAACAGTCCTTTTCATTGACATCATACTGAATGATGACTAAGATGACACACAAAACATGTTTCTGTCAATCTCAAAGCTAAGTACATCCGTCAAATAAATTTTTTCCACCATTTACAGACTTAAAATTATCTAACAGTTTCAGCATTGTCTTTCAGACAATGATAAAGAAAAAAATTAAGTTTGTATTAAAACCAGTCCTAAATATTTTGATTTTCACCTTGAAATGTATTCAGCTACTTTAGTTAATATTTCAAAATGCAAATTATGTAAAGGTGATATCCGACAGTTTGCTTATATCAGTTACATGTAACAATATCATACTACTAGGACACACGACTCCGGATCACGGGGTCCATGGTTCGAAACCCAGTCAGGTCGCCGCTCATTTTCTTGAGCAAGAAATTTACCTCGAGTTGTTCCACTTCACCCAGGTGTATAAATAGGTACCTGCGAGGGTTATTCGGGTCAGTAATATGACTTCCCAGCGCCATGTGTCGGCTGCCATAGAACGGGATTGACGAATATACCTAATGACCAGTGGGTAAACTGTAAAGTCGGCTGAATGAGCAGTAGCTTGAAAGAAGACTATATCTTGGTATTACCTATTACCTACTATGTTGGGGAATTTGGGCATACTTTTCTGCATAATTTCATATGGGCATACTTTTCTGCATAATTTCATATGGGCATACTTTTCTGCATAATTTCATATGGGCATACTTTTCTGCATAATTTCATACTTAAGTCTGTGTATAGACCATTTTTAACACTACCTATCTTGTTAGACAGTACAAACCTAAAAAAAACATTAAAAGTTCATTCTTTTCAAATCTATAATTGGGAATCATAGTGAGCTTTAATCTAAAAAAATTATATTGACATCAGTATCAATTATCTGGAGGACCATTTAACGTAATCTTGAAAGTAAGTTGTCGTGTGGTTTTGTTAGTTAAAAAAAACAAACTTTCATTGGAGCAAGGCTCAGACAGGAAAAACCTCTATGCAGTAATGAGCGAGCATTGATAGACACTGTTCATACAGATCTAGGGCATCAATAGACAGCATTTTGTTTGCATTTAAACAGTCCAACACAGTTCATCAACCAATGAACATAAAAAATCAACGATTCATTCCTTCATTAAGTGACTCGATCATTATAATTAAATGGTATGGGAACACAACAAAAGTTGCACTGCCCTGTTAATCTGACAATGTGGCAGGTTTTAATTTGGCTAGATTTTTACTGACACATGGAATTAAAAGAGGGTGTAAATGATAACCTAACTGTGTAAATGTAAATGTCATATGTTGTAGGAAACTAAGAGCTATGTAGTTACTAGACTTATGGCACCAAAACAAAACAAGATGAAGAATATTATTGTGCTTAAAGCTCATTTTTTTCTTTTACTTGTTATTATAACTCCTGCAATGAACTTGAGTATGTTTAGCTGTGTATGGAACCATTGAAGTGAGCCTGTTGGTAACACTAAGTATAGTTTTTGCATTGGAATGGAATATTTATTAATTTGTAAAATTATTTGTCTTCTACATGGCACTGCATGAACTGGTCCACAAATTTGGACAGTTGGATAAATTTTGAAGTTTGTTCAGTGTTCCAGTCGTAAGACCATTGAAAACTAACTGAATATTCTAAATGTGTTTATAACAAAATGTCTGTTTTTTTATGATCACTCCTTTTTAAAGAGAATATTTTTTCTAATATTCACTTAGTTTGCAGCCTCCATACTTAAGATGAAAAAATAAATGTGTACAAAACCTCCCTTTATCCTTTCAAATGCAATTAATTATAAAAACATTTGTTAATAAAAACTGCAATCATAACTTACCTTGCTGCGCCTGAAGAGGAATTCAAGAATGAGGCTGATGGGCATCACAACGCCACAACAGATGGCTCCCACAGTCAGATTTCTCCAAGATAGGTCTAACAGACCAAACTCTCCCCGATACTATAAATAGAAACAATAGTTACTAATAATAGAAACATTTGTTACTATAAATAGAAGATAAATGGAAACAGACATAACCATACAATAAATAGATATTACATCATATGACACCCACATTGTGGTTTAGGCAAATAGTGTAGATCCAGATCAGCCGGCATCAAAGTTTGGTCCTTTACCTAGACTGGGACTCAAGACCATGTGATTAGAGGTTGAGCACTTAGATAAATAAAATAGTGACACCTCTTACACTTGGTCACTAGTGCGTCAAGGAATAAGTATGGATGTTTAACACACTCTAGCATCATATTCTATATTCTCTATTTTCAAAATGAAGAAAGTGAGTCAACCCTTTCATTCATAGCTCTAACTATAATTATGAAAATTCACCTGAATTTGTTGTTTTTTCTTTAAAAGAGATAAAAGGATTTTAATAAATAGATATTCAGCTTGTAATAATAGATTTAAGGATGAACCAGTCAACATATAAACCTTAAGTCATTCAGATTCTGCTAATGATTGTAGATGGTTTTGTAAAGGTGTAAAATGTTATACACATGCAGGAAAGGGTTCATTATCTCCCCTGTTGCTAGGTATTTCATGTACCTACTTAGAAACAAGTTTTATTTTATTTTCAATTTTCTGATTTTTGAGTTAGTTCTCAAGCAATTTTACTCTTTGTTATCTCGTCCAAAAATATAACAATTGTAAGTGCATGTTGAGTCTCATGTGTTCTCCAAAATTTAAGACATTAATTTTTTTTTAATAATTTCCCACAGTAACTATATACCAAAAACCTACCAAAAAGGGAAGAAAGAAAAACTTTATTTGAATAATTAGAGTGGCATCCCTTTAGAAACAAATCAAGGGGACGGGCATATACAAATCTTACCTCTGTTGTAGTAGTCTTGTACCATACTGCATTGAGACACATATACATGAGAAGGGTCGTAAGGCAGACGGTCAGACGTTCTGTCCGCATGAAGCCACTGTATGGCGGACATGTGATCAGAGATATCCAGAGATGAAAGTCTGACAGATACTCCAGAGATCGGGACACAAAGGCCTGAAATAGATAAGCATTGGAAATGTTAACAAGATCTTCATTAGGTAAAGTATGTCTCATCATAAACTCAATAGATCAAGTCCCAATTTCCCTAATTACCATAAAAACAAACGTTGTCTCTATATCTACTGGTAATTAGTATGAGCCAGGATATCATTAAATCAAGGGACAAAGTGTTTTACTACAATGACTATGAATAAAGAATAGAAATTATACCAAATACCATTTCTACCATATAAAACTAATAGAAACTATACCATACTTTTAAAATGTCTACCATTTAAAACTACATCTATATAAATTCATATTAGTACATGTACAATAGTTAGAAGATGTTTTAGGTAAGAAGTAGAAGAAGTAGTGGACATTCTAGTGGTAGTAAAGTAGAAGAAGTAGCAGTTATGTCATTAAGTAGTAGTAGTAATGGTAGAAGGTAGTAGTAGTTGTAGTAGTAATAGTAGTAGCAGTAGTAGAAGTAGTAGTAGAAGTGGTGGTGGTAGTAGTAGTAAAAGTAATATTTTTTTGTAGTAGTAATGGTAGAAAGTAGTAGTAGTTGTAGTAGTAGTAGTAGTAGTAGCAGAAGTAGAAGTAGTAGTAGAAGTGGTGGTGATAGTAGTAATAGTAGTAGTAGTAGTAGCAGAAGTAGAAGTAGTAGTAGAAGTGGTGGTGGTAGTAGTAGTAAAAGTAATATTTTTTGTAGTAGTAATGGTAGAAAGTAGTAGTAGTTGTAGTAGTTGTAGTAGCAGTAGTAGAAGTAGTAGTAGGAGAAGTGGTGGTGGTACTAGTAGTAAAAGTAATATTTTTTGTAGTAGTAATAGGAGTGGGATGGGATGGGATTAGAAGGCATTTTTGCCGATACTGTGCAGTGACATTTCTTTCATTATAGCACAGGGGCACTTATGAGGTGCCCAGGGACTGAACCTGGCTGGTCCATTATACTGACACCAATGGGTCAGGCATTAGGAGTAGTGGTAGCAGTGGTAGTAGAAGTTTCTGAAGTAGGAGTAGTGGAAGCAGTAGTAGAAGTGTCTGAAGTAGTAGTAGTGGAAGCAGTAGTAGAAGTCTCTGTAGGAGTAGTGGTAGCAGTAGTAGTAGAAGTTTCTGGAGTAGGAGTAGTGGTAGCAGTAGTAGTAGAAGTTTCTGTAGTAGGAGTAGTGGTAGCAGTAGTAGTAGAAGTTTCTGGAGTAGGAGTAGTGGTAGCAGTAGTAGTAGAAGTTTCTGTAGTAGGAGTAGTGGTAGCAGTAGTAGTAGAAGTTTCTGTAGTAGGAGAAGTGGTAGCAGTAGTAGTAGAAGTTTCTGCAGTAGGATTAGTGGTAGCAGTAGTAGTAGAAGTTTCTGGAGTAGGAGTAGTGGTAGCAGTAGTAGTAGAAGTTTCTGTAGTAGGAGAAGTGGTAGCAGTAGTAGTAGAAGTTTCTGCAGTAGGAGTAGTGGTAGCAGTAGTAGTAGAAGTTTCTGTAGTAGGAGAAGTGGTAGCAGTAGTAGTAGAGGATTCTGCAGTAGGAGTAGTGGTAGCAGTAGTAGTAGAAGTTTCTGGAGTAGGAGTAGTGGTAGCAGTAGTAGTAGAGGATTCTGCAGTAGGAGTAGTGGTAGCAGTAGTAGTAGAAGTTTCTGTAGTAGGAGAAGTGGTAGCAGTAGTAGTAGAAGTTTCTGCAGTAGGAGTAGTGGTAGCAGTAGTAGTAGAAGTTTCTGCAGTAGGAGTAGTGGTAGCAGTAGTAGTAGAGGATTCTGCAGTAGGAGTAGTGGTAGCAGTAGTAGTAGAGGTTTTTGTAGTAGGAGTAGTGGTAGCAGTAGTAGTAGAAGTTTCTGGAGTAGGAGTAGTGGTAGCAGTAGTAGTAGAAGTTTCTGTAGTAGGAGTAGTGGTAGCAGTAGTAGTAGAAGTTTCTGTAGTAGGAGTAGTGGTAGCAGTAGTAGTAGAAGTCTCTGTAGTAGAAGTAGTGGTAGCAGTAGTAGTAGAGGATTCTGCAGTAGGAGTAGTGGTAGCAGTAGTAGTAGAGGTTTTTGTAGTAGGAGTAGTGGTAGCAGTAGTAGTAGAAGTTTCTGTAGTAGGAGTAGTGGTAGCAGTAGTAGTAGAAGTTTCTGTAGTAGGAGTAGTGGTAGCAGTAGTAGTAGAGGATTCTGCAGTAGGAGTAGTGGTAGCAGTAGTAGTAGAGGTTTTTGTAGTAGGAGTAGTGGTAGCAGTAGTAGTAGAAGTTTCTGTAGTAGGAGAAGTGGTAGCAGTAGTAGTAGAAGTTTCTGCAGTAGGAGTAGTAGCAATAGTAGTAGAAGTGTCTGCAGTAAGAGTGGTGGTAGCAATAGTAGTAGAAGTGTCTGGAGTAGTAGAAGTGGTAGCAGTAGTAGTAGAAGTGTCTGCAGTAGGAGTGGTGGTAGCAATAGTAGTAGAAGTGTATGGAGTAGTAGAAGTGTCTGCAGTAGGAGTGGTGGTAGCAATAGTAGTAGAAGTGTCTGCAGTAGGATAAGTGGTAGCAATAGTAGTAGAAGTGTCTGCAGTAGGAGTGGTGGTAGCAATAGTAGTAGAAGTGTCTGCAGTAGGAGTAGTGGTAGCAATAGTAGTAGAAGTGTCTGCAGTAGGAGTGGTGGTAGCAATAGTAGTAGAAGTGTCTGTAGTAGGAGTGGTGGTAGCAGTAGTAGTAGAAGTTTCTGTAGAGGAGTGGTGATAGCAGTAGTAGTAGAAGTGTCTGTAGTAGGAGTGGCGGTAGCATTAGTAGTAGAAGTTTCTGTAGTAGGAGTAGTGGTAGCAGTAGTAGTAGAAGTGTCTGTAGTAGGAGAAGTGGTAGCAGTAGTAGTAGAAGTGTCTGTAGTAGGAGTGGTGGTAGCAGTAGTAGTAGAAGTTTCTGTAGTAGGAGTAGTGGTAGCAGTAGCACAGTAGTAGTAGTAGTAGAAGTTTCTGAAGTAGGCGTGGTGGTAGCAGTAGTAGTAGAAGTTTCTGTAGTAGGAGTAGAAGTAGCAGTAGCAGTAGAAGTTTCTGTAGTAGGAGTAGTGGTAGCAGTAGTAGTAGAAGTTTATGGAGTAGGAGTAGTGGTAGCAGTAGTAGTAGAAGTTTCTGTAGTAGGAGTAGTGGTAGCAGTAGTAGTAGAAGTTTCTGTAGTAGGAGTGGTGGTAGCAGTAGTAGTAGAAGTGTCTGTAGTAGGAGAAGTGGTAGCAGTAGTAGTAGAAGTGTCTGTAGTAGGAGTGGTGGTAGCAGTAGTAGTAGAAGTGTCTGTAGTAGGAGTGGTGGTAGCAGTAGTAGTAGAAGTGTCTGTAGTACGAGAAGTGGTAGCAGTAGTAGTAGAAGTGTCTGTAGTAGGAGTAGTGGTAGCAGTAGTAGTAGAAGTTTCTGTAGTAGGAGTGGTGGTAGCAGTAGTAGTAGAAGTGTCTGTAGTAGGAGAAGTGGTAGCAGTAGTAGTAGAAGTGTCTGTAGTAGGAGTGGTGGTAGCAGTAGTAGTAGAAGTGTCTGTAGTAGGAGTGGTGGTAGCAGTAGTAGTAGAAGTGTCTGTAGTAGGAGAAGTAGTAGCAGTAGTAGTAGAAGTGTCTGTAGTAGGAGTGGTGGTAGCAGTAGTAGTAGAAGTGTCTGTAGTAGGAGTGGTGGTAGCAGTAGTAGTAGAAGTGTCTGCAGTAGGAGTAGTGGTAGCAGTAGTAGTAGAAGTGTCTGTAGTAGGAGTGGTGGTAGCAGTAGTAGTAGAAGTGTCTGTAGTAGGAGTAGTGGTAGCAGTAGTAGTAGAAGTGTCTGTAGTAGGAGAAGTGGTAGCAGTAGTAGTAGAAGTGTCTGTAGTAGGAGTGGTGGTAGCAGTAGTAGTAGAAGTGTCTGTAGTAGGAGAAGTGGTAGCAGTAGTAGTAAAAGTTTATGGAGTAGGAGTAGTGGTAGCAGTAGTAGTAGAAGTTTATGGAGTAGGAGTAGTGGTAGCAGTAGTAGTAGAAGTTTATGGAGTAGGAGTAGTGGTAGCAGTAGTAGTAGAAGTGTCTGTAGTAGGAGTAGTGGTAGCAGTAGTAGTAGAAGTGTCTGTAGTAGGAGAAGTGGTAGCAGTAGTAGTAGAAGTGTCTGCAGTAGGAGTAGTGGTAGCAATAGTAGTAGAAGTGTCTGTAGTAGGAGTGGTGGTAGCAGTAGTAGTAGAAGTGTCTGTAGTAGGAGAAGTGGTAGCAGTAGTAGTAGAAGTGTCTGTAGTAGGAGTGGTGGTAGCAGTAGTAGTAGAAGTGTCTGTAGTAGGAGTGGTGGTAGCAGTAGTAGTAGAAGTGACTGTAGTAGAAGTGGTAGCAGTAGTAGTAGAAGTGTCTGTAGTAGGAGTGGTGGTAGCAGTAGTAGTAGAAGTGTCTGTAGTAGGAGTGGTGGTAGCAGTAGTAGTAGAAGTGTCTGCAGTAGGAGTAGTGGTAGCAGTAGAAGTAGAAGTGTCTGTAGTAGGAGTGGTGGTAGCAGTAGTAGTAGAAGTGTCTGTAGTAGGAGAAGTGGTAGCAGTAGTAGTAGAAGTGTCTGTAGTAGGAGTGGTGGTAGCAGTAGTAGTAGAAGTGTCTGTAGTAGGAGTGGTGGTAGCAGTAGTAGTAGAAGTGTCTGTAGTAGGAGTGGTGGTAGCAGTAGTAGTAGAAGTGTCTGCAGTAGGAGTAGTGGTAGCAGTAGAAGTAGAAGTGTCTGTAGTAGGAGTGGTGGTAGCAGTAGTAGTAGAAGTGTCTGCAGTAGGAGTAGTGGTAGCAGTAGAAGTAGAAGTGTCTGTAGTAGGAGTGGTGGTAGCAGTAGTAGTAGAAGTGTCTGTAGTAGGAGAAGTGGTAGCAGTAGTAGTAGAAGTTTCTGTAGTAGGAGTGGTGGTAGCAGTAGAAGTAGAAGTGTCTGCAGTAGGAGTAGTGGTAGCAGTAGCAGTAGAAGGGTCTGTAGTAGGAGTAGTGGTAGCAATAGCAGTAGAAGGGTCTGTAGTAGGAGTAGTGGTAGCAGTAGTAGTAGAAGTGTCTGTAGAAGGAGTAGTTGTAGCAGTAGTAGTAGAAGTTTCTGTAGTAGGAGTAGTGGTAGCAGTAGTAGTAGAAGTTTCTGTAGTAGGAGTAGTGGTAGCAGTAATAGTAGAAGTTTCTGTTGTAGGAGTGGTGGTAGCAGCAGTAGTAGATGTTTCTGTAGTAGGAGTGGTGGTAGCAGCAGTAGTAGATGTTTCTGTAGTAGGAGTGGTGGTAGCAGCAGTAGTAGATGTTTCTGTAGTGGGAGTAGTGGTAGCAGTAGAAGTAGAAGTTTCTGTAGTAGGAGTAGTGGTAGCAGTAGTAGTAGAAGTTTCTGTAGTAGGAGTAGTGGTAGCAGTAGTAGTAGAAGTTTCTGGAGTAGGAGTGGTGATAGCAGTAGTAGTAGAAGTTTCTGTAGTAGGAGTAGTGGTAGCAGTAGTAGTAGAAGTTTCTGAAATAGTAGTGGTGGTAGCAGTAGTAGTAGAAGTTTCTGTAGTAGGAGTAGTGGTAGCAGTAGCACAGTAGATGTTTCTGTAGCAGGAGTAGTGGTAGCAGCAGCAGTAGAAGTTTCTGTAGTAGGAGTAGTGGTAGCAGTAGTAGTAGAAGTTTCTGTAGTAGGAGTAGTAGTAGCAGTAGTAGTAGAAGTTTCTGTAGTAGGAGTAGTGGTAGCAATAGTAGTAGAAGTTTCTGTAGTAGGAGTAGTGGTAGCAGTAGTAGTAGAAGTTTCTGTAGTAGGAGTAGTAGTAGCAGTAGTAGTAGAAGTTTCTGTAGTAGGAGTAGTGGTAGCAATAGTAGTAGAAGTTTCTGTAGTAGGAGTAGTAGTAGCAATAGTAGTAGAAGTTTCTGTAGTAGGAGTAGTGGTAGCAATAGTAGTAGAAGTGTCTGTAGTAGGAGTAGTGGTAGCAGTAGCAGTAGAAGTGTCTGTAGTAGGAGAAGTGGTAGCAGTAGTAGTAGAAGTGTCTGTAGTAGGAGTAGTGGTAGCAGTAGTAGTAGAAGTTTCTGAAGTAGGAGAAGTGGTAGCAGTAGTAGTAGAAGTGTCTGTAGTAGGAGTAGTGGTAGCAGTAGTAGTAGAAGTGTCTGTAGTAGGAGAAGTGGTAGCAGTAGTAGTAGAAGTGTCTGCAGCAGGAGTGGTGGTAGCAGTAGTAGTAGAAGTGTCTGTAGTAGGAGTAGTGGTAGCAGTAGCAGTAGAAGTGTCTGTAGTAGGAGTGGTGGTAGCAGTAGTAGTAGAAGTTTCTGTAGTAGGAGTAGTGGTAGCAGTAGTAGTAGAAGTGTCTGTAGTAGGAGAAGTGGTAGCAGTAGTAGTAGAAGTGTCTGTAGTAGGAGTGGTGGTAGCAGTAGTAGTAGAAGTTTCTGAAGTAGGAGTAGTGGAAGCAGTAGTAGAAGTGTCTGAAGTAGGAGTAGTGGTAGCAGTAGTAGTAGAAGTGTCTGTAGTAGGAGTAGTGGTAGCAGTAGTAGTAGAAGTCTCTGTAGTAGAAGTGGTAGCAGTAGTAGTAGAGGATTCTGCAGTAGGAGTAGTGGTAGCAGTAGTAGAAGTTTATGGAGTAGGAGTAGTGGTAGCAGTAGAAGTAGAAGTTTCTGTAGTAGGAGTAGTGGTAGCAGTAGTAGTAGAAGTTTCTGTAGTAGGAGTAGTGGTAGCAGTAGTAGTAGAAGGGTCTGCAGCAGGAGTAGTGGTAGCAGTAGTAGGAGAAGTTTATGTAGTAGGAGTAGTGGTAGCAGCAGAAGTAGAAGTGTCTGCAGCAGGAGTAGTGGTAGCAGTAGTAGTAGAAGTGTCTGTAGTAGGAGTAGTGGTAGCAGTAGTAGTAGAAGTGTCTGTAGTAGGAGTAGTGGTAGCAGTAGAAGTAGAAGTGTCTGCAGCAGGAGTAGTGGTAGCAGTAGTAGTAGAAGTTTTTGTAGTAGGAGTAGTGGTAGCAGTAGAAGTAGAAGTTTCTGTAGTAGGAGTAGTGGTAGCAGTACTAGTAGAAGTTTCTGGAGTAGGAGTGGTGGTAGCAGTAGTAGTAGAAGTCTCTGTGGTAGGAGTAGTGGTAGCAATAGTAGTAGAAGTTTCTGGAGTAGTAGTAGTGGTAGCAGTAGTAGTAGAAGTTTCTGTAGTAGGAGTAGTGGTAGCAGTAGTAGTAGAAGTTTATGTAGTAGGAGTAGTGGTAGCAGTAGTAGTAGAAGTTTCTGTAGTAGGAGTAGTGGTAGCAGTAGTAGTAGAAGTTTCTGTAGTAGGAGTAGTGGTAGCAGTAGTAGTAGAAGTTTATGTAGTAGGAGTAGTGGTAGCAGTAGTAGTAGAAGTTTCTGTAGTAGGAGTAGTGGTAGCAGTAGCAGTAGAAGTTTCCATAGCAGGAGCAGTGGTAGCAGTGGTAGCAGTGTAGTCATTTAAGTAGTAGAAACAGTAGTTTTAGAAATAGAAGTAGTAGTTGTTATAGAAGAAGTAGAAGTAGCACTAAAGGTAGTAGAAGTAATAATGAAGAAACTGCAGAAGTATTAGTATTAGTAGAATTAGCATAAGTAGAAGTAGTAGAAGAAGTAGAAGGAGAGAGGGGGATGTAGTAGTAGTGGCAGCAGACCCAGTATTAGTCACAGTTGCAACAGAATCTCAAGTATCAAAAACTGTAATTGCAGTATAAAAGAGACAAAGGAGACGTATCTGTGACTCAATAAATCAATTCTACAGACACTGCTGAACTATTAGGTTCTCAGCAACAAAAAGAAGCAGCCAAACATTTGTGTGCCAATTAAAGCTGCTTTCTGTAAAATAGTGCACTTCTAAAGCATCCTTACATAATTTCTACAAATAGCTGACTTTAACAAAAAAGACTTTTGATGATTCAACAGTTTTAATTGCTCAGCTAATTGTTTCAACAGAAACAATAGTTAGTATCTTTTAAGCTTTAGCAGGTAGACAGGCTAAATTATAAATTTTACTTTTATCTTAAACCACAGATATTTATAATTATTAAGCAAAAACTACTGGTGCAATACATAATAATGACACACTCATTATACATTTCCAAAAACAATTTAAGGAACAATTAATTTTGTGACATGTAAGGGACCACATATGAGCTTTAAGAAAAAAAAACCTCCAAAAGTTTCCTAATTTCAACATATGACTCAACAATGAAGACCAAGGAAGCTTAATATAGGATGAAAAGGATTAAAGAGACGTTTAATCATTATCTTAAAAATATCCTAAAATTATTCATCATTTCAATAATATACTTCTTTAAGGGAAATAAAGCACATTAGTAACCTTTAACAAAAGCATTACACTTATGACAGCTAATTTATCCCTAAATATTCACGCGAGTCTTTTATTTTTGTATTCAATGTGTCAGCAGCCAAGATTATAAAGTTCCATTATTGCTCGTTAGGTAAGTAATCATGTACATGTTCTTCAAATTTCCAAGATTTGAAACAAAAGGCAGAGTCATACAGTTTTAACTGTACTAGAATCATCAAATGTTTACATTACTTTGCCTGCCTGCTTAAACTAGGGATGTGTTTCATCATAAACCTTAAGATCATCTTTTTTCTTTTAAGAATGGTCCTTCTTCTCAAGAGTGTTTCAATAATATTTCAAAAATTACACTCAGAGCGAATTCACTCTTAAATCTAAAGAGTGCTGTTGATCGATTTGCTACCAATCACACTTACGACAGTTTGTTGAAACGCACTTAGGAGTGATCGTAAGGCCGCAATTTAAGAACATTTTTCAATCAATCTTTAGATTTATGATGAAAGGCACCCTAGATGCACATGTGATTATAAAAGGCAACACATAATAGACATCAAATTTATAAATAAATTATCCTCTAGAATAGAACATAAATACAAAGAAAACATGGTTCATGTGATGTAACAGTCACCACTTCTCTCTCTCCAGTTATTTCACATAAAATAATATACAGCAGTTTATCTACTTGGTTTTGATTGTCTCAAAATGTGAATACTTTTCCAAATCAGCGAACACTACAGTGCTTTTCAGTGCTTTGATTTAGAACTCTTCCTGCCAATAAAGTTTAGACAAATACATATATGGGAACTTTTCCTGAGGCCAAAGAGGAAGATTTTCACTTGCAAAGTGGGAGATTTGTTATTTCCATAAAAACAAAGAAGGAAATGATCTGTTTCCAAAAAAATTCTGAAAATGTGTAAAATACCAGTTAGTTACAAGTAATTTTAATCCTTAAACGAGGGAGTCTCCCACTTTGGCCTCAGAAAAAGTTCACATGTATGCATAATAACTAGGAAACATAAGATATTCACCCAAAGTAGTCAAAGTATTAAAATGTCTTTATGTTATTTCCTATAACGGTCACCACAATTTTCACTCACTTTCCTTTTCTTGGTCAATTTTCCCCCTGCACCTAAGTTCAACAATGCCCTATTTCATCTATTTTCTACTACACTCATACAACATTTCTGCACTGATAAAAGAATGTGTGTGAAGACAATAATTTGTTACCCAGACAAGATGACTTTATTATTATTCAGTGCATTAAGAAAGGATCTGTTGTTTTTAGGCATCCCCGGAAATTACACAAACATTTTCCTCTATTTTAGGTGTGTAAATCACGGCAGAACCAATATGCAGACTGTCTGATGGCTATATTTTCCAGACCTAGAAGTTTGTTCATTCATATGTAACAAACCGTTTTATGCTCCAATATATCTTGTTTTTACAAATTTATGGAGCTTTTCTTGTCTTTAGGCCATCCAGATATTTGTTATAATTGAACTAGTAAGTGAGATTTCTTATAGATTTCCTTTTTGTTTGAGAAAAGCAATAATTGCGCAGACTGTCTGAAATATTTTTCCAGTCCACAAGGTTGTTCATCTAGATATTAAAAATTGTTGTATGCTAAAGTTCAAAAGAAAAAAGAGAAAAAAACAAACTACCCACTACTACTGTATCTATTATTTTTGATAAAATGAAGTATTGCCATTTATTACAATTTATTACAATTGGTAAAAAAAACTGTTCAAAATATTCAGTAAAATAACAATTAATAAAATGATAAAGTGTTTGCATCTTTTATAATCACGCTTTTTTTTATAGCCAAAATAAAAAGAATTTATTAAATGACTTTTTCAGCCCGAGCCCTCCTTCCTGGTTGGTCAATATATTTAGATATAGATAAATATACAACCCTTTATAACTAAAGTATTTTTAATCTGTTTTTTCTTCTGACTTTTTTTTTGGTTAGACAATATGGCTAATATCTAAAAATCATAACTGAGAATAGACAAAATCACCAATCCCCCACTCCCTCCTACCCCCATGACAAAATCCCTCCCAGACATAATCCCGTCCATACATTTTAGCATAGGCAGACTAAATCCCTACCTCTTCCCGTAAATTTCCAGGGCAGATTAAAGCCTGCCATTGTTTTTTAAGGTCACAAAAAAACCCTTCTGTTAATTTTCAAAGGTGGAAAAAATCTCTTACCAATCCCTTCCCATTTTATTATTAATAAAATATTTAATTAATTTGAACTTAAAAAGCTTAATTTAACTTTTTTATTTGCTTATGTATATATTGAACAAACAAATATGAACTGCTTTCTTGAGCTAAGCATTCAGAAGCTATAATGATAGTTTAATTGAATTAAAATGGGAAAAGAGTGAAATTATGATTAGTAAAATAAATACAATTTCATAAATCACCTTACATAAATGTGCTGAATGTTTACATCATCTTCTTATTTATATGAGGAAAACGAGACAAAGAAGTTTTCAACTTGTTTACAATTTTTGTAAAGCTAAGGCACACAAGATTCAGGACAGATTTTGTTTGCACAGTAACAGAAGGGATTCGGTCTACCTTAAGAGAAATTACAGTATATATATTTTTTTCTGACTTGGAATATCTTTGGGAGGGATGTGGTCCAGACTGCAATATCTAGTGAAGGGAAATGGTCCACCTTGAAAATCTGTGGGAGGGATTTGTTCTGCTCTGGAAAATCTGGGGGAGAGAATTGATCCACCTTGGAAATCTTTGGGAGGAAAGTGGCCCACCCAGAAAAATATATGGGGGACTTTGATCTACCCTAGAAAAAATATTGAGGATTTGTTCTGCCCTTGAAAATGTATGGTGGAGACATGGTCCACCCTGCAAAATCTATGGGAGGGATTTAGTCTGCCCTTGAAAATGTATGGTGGAGACATGGTCCACCATGCAAAATCTATGGGAGGGATTTAGTCTGCCCTTGAAAGTGTATGGTGGAGACATGGTCCATCCTTCAAAATCTATGGGAGGGATTTGGTCTACCTTAGAAAATTTATGGGATGTCATTGGCCTCCCCTTGAAAATATATAGTGGAGACATGGTTCACCCTGCAAAATTAGGGCTTTGATCTGCATTTTAAAGTCGATGCTAGAGTATTGATCCACAAAACATATGAGAGGCATTTTGCCCACTCTGGAAAGGGTGGGAGAGATTTGGTCAACCCTGAAAAATTTATGGGAGGGATTTGGTCTACCCTGGAAAATCTCAATGGAAAGGATTTGATCTGCCCTTGAAAAGTCTATGGAAACGATTGGGTCTGCCTTAGATAAAGATCACCAAACAGATTTTGTCTAGGCTGGCTTATTTCCTACACACAATAATAATGCTTCACTTGAAAAGACAATCAAAGCAAACCAGACATTATTAAAAGGGGCACAAAGGAAGTCACTAATTTGATAAGAAAAAAAAAGGAATTGTCATTTGAATGCCTAGACAGTTTAGCTATAGGCAAACACAATCATATTTTCAATCATGTTTCTTTACAGTCTATTGCAACCAAAAAGTGTATAGACAATAAACAAATAAGATCAGAAAAAAATGCCCTATAGACAGACCATATACATGCATGTGATCTTTTTCTGAGGTAAAAGTGGGAGATTTTTCGCTTGCAAAGTTGGAGATTTGTTATTTTCATATCAACAAAGAAGGGAATTAATCGTTTCCAAGTGGAGAGATTTCTGAAAATGGGTAAAACATCCCTCGTTTTCTAATAGTTTTGAACCTTAAAAGTGGAAGTTTCCTTCCAAAAGGGGGAAAGTTCACATGTGTGCATATCAATAAAACCCAATATGTCTCATCGTATCTTGCTTAGAATGAAAGGAGCTGGTTTAGGCAAATAGTGTAACACCATATCAACCAGCTTACATTTGGATCAGGATCTGTGCTATTTGCTGCTGGGTCTCCAGATATATTATATTTATATCACATCCTACAGAGGGTAATAGAAGAGAATGTTTACTTGAGACAAATAATATCAATCAGGGTATAATTAGGATTAGATTTTAAGTTTGTGGGATCTAATGCACAATATATCATGGTTTCGAGTTCAGATGCAGTATAATTTAATCATGAAGGCTATAGGTCGGAGTGATAAAATTTACACATCTGAACAAGCAGTAGGGAAAGTAAAAGGAACAGCAGCTGTTCTATTGCTGTAGAATAGTCCCGCTTTATACTGTGATATGTCATTATTTTATCAGAAAATAAACAGCAGAATGCTTCTTTGTTTATAGACATAAAATATTGATAGTGTAAGACTAAATCTTTTTTTACCTTAAGGTGTGGTTGTTTTTGGAGAGGAAATAATGTACTAGTAGAACAAGATATTTGTAACACATACCGTAATTACATTTATAGCACACATTTTTTTGTTTGTTATTTTTTTTCAATTTGAAACTTAGCAGTGCACACAATATACAGGAAATTTCAAAATCAATCTTACCCATCTACCCAATTTACCCTAAGTAAATCTGATCATTTGTGACAATTGCTGCACTTATTTTTGTATTTAAGATGGATCATATTATGTTTGTATATGTTCCCCCCGCTACATGTACTTGGTTAAAACACATTGACCTCCACAATTATGATCAAGGTCCTTAAATGTTATACTGAATGGATAAGCCTGTTTATGTAAAGACATTTGACAGGACATTTTGAAACCATCCATTTTCTGCAGCCCAGTTAGACTTGTCAACTCTTATATTCCACTCTTGTTTTACTTGGACATATATGTGCAGGAAAATACCAATGGGTTACAAGTTGGCGACGGATGTTTTTTTTAACTGGAGGTCAAGAACTTTTTACATAAATCAATTTATCCAATCAGTGAACGTGTAAAGCATGTGGTGAATATATGACCAACTTTACACAAAAGGATAATGTTGGTTTGGTTAGTTTTAATGTTTATAAGCACTTCAGGTAGGTGTGAATAAAATGGGGGTACATACAAATTGCAAAACTGTTCAATAACTGCTCAGCCATGGCTGCAAAGTTGCCAAACCACTTTTTAATTGTTCACTTTACCATTCTTAATAAATAATGATACATTTCTATGCTGGAGACTTTTAATTAAAACTAAAAAAAAATAAATATCAAAACTGATCAAACTCCAACAGCTGAAACAAAAAACAAACCTCTCCCTAAGATAACAGAGAAACAACAACATGCTGGGAAATCACAGTGCGGATCACAGTGGGGAAGTTCGGAACAACTTAAAATTGTGTATTCTATACTGGGTGTTACACTTGATTCACATCGGCTTACTGCATTGCAATTGGTCAGCAAGACTCCCAATGACTCCATCCTTTCCTTTAAACCACTCAAGCCGCTCTTTGTTTCCATCCAGGATCAGCAGGTAGCTAGCATTTGAGCGAGCTGTCTTGTATACCAATTTTTAAATGCCTTCAGGGTTCAATAAAGTCCAACTCCTTTCCCCTGCCATAAAGTTACCATTTAAATCCATATATACACACACCAACCAAGTGTAATGACACTAGACATTGGCTTGTTCCATGCCAATAAGCAATAAACAATCCCCTCTTGCAAGGAGCACTTTTGAGATACATTTACAATTGTATTTCCCCAGAAAACCCCAATAGTTCAACTTTTAGCCGGCTAAAAAGAATCAATAAAATGGTTTAGCTCCAGATCAGCCAGATCCTTCGAGGAATTCTCTCTTCAGGACCCAAAGTACCTGCAGCCGAGTCTCTAGCAATGACTGTTATATATTTGCATGTAATAGCAAGCAGAAAACTTAGAACTTTCTATACAAAATACAGCATGATAAGGGGTTGAAGAAGATATATAATGTTTTATGTCTTTTCCCCCCCGGAAGCTGGCTCAAGTTGTCGGTAAATGCTGAGAATGGAGACCACTCAGGATTTGAGGCTACATGACTTGAACAGTAAAGCTAACATATTACAATAGTCTATTTTAACATGTCAATAGACGTCATTCTGGCTCAACTTTTAGCTAAACATGACAGGTTACGGTAAAAAGATCCAGATCTAGTTGCTCCCTGTTGTATGCTGTCTGATCAAGATCTACACTATTTAGTGCTAAGTGTCTGGAAATATGTAAATTGTTTCAAACATTTTTTTCTAATTTCCACACATACAATATTTATGCACTTAAACAACAATTTGTCTAAAAATAGTTTGGAGTATTAATAAATGAAGTGCGATGAGGGCTCTGATAAAGTCAGATTTCAGATTTCTACATACATACACAAATATATGCATGGTACCTATGGCATAGTGGTAGTGTTACCAACTGGTTACTGACTACTTAGCCTCTAACCATGTGGGTTGAAGTCCCATACAGGGTGAAGAATTTAATGTGGAAAGGTCTTCCAGCTGACCTGTAGTGTGCTCGTGGTTTTACACAGACATTTTTCTTGGGTCTTTTTCCACAAAGAATAGCAGGATATTTCTTTAATGATCATAATTGGTCACTGCAATGTTTTTTGAAAAGAAATACAAAAACAAAGCACAAGTATGAGCTCTTTTATTATAAATTAGTAAAATCTATCCCAAAGTGCCATGTTTAAACTAGAACTATCGCTGAATGCAATTCATGCCCCCACCAATGTTCTTGACAAAGCTGGTACAAGGGTATGATGGGTTCTGCACATTGCCAAGTTGGGGTGAACATTTGAGTCAAGTTTGAAGAAAATCCTTCCATTAGTATAGAATTTATAGAGCGGACCTGACATAAAGTCTAGTATTGATTGTAAGTAAATTAAAAGACTTAAAAAGGGGCATAACTTTGTCAAAATGCAATACAGAGTTATGAAACTTGACCTGCTTATCTTACTTATGATACGTCACATATCTTTTAAGTTTCAAGCAAATACCTGGGCTAATTTCAGAAATATTCAAGTACATGTTAAAATTTAGGAACATTTTCTAAGTCAATTTTGACCTTCAAGTGTGACCATGACCTTAAGCCGGCACAAAGGTAACATGGGTTCTGCACATAACCTTGTTGAGTTGAACATTTGAGAAAGTTTGAAGAAAATTCTTCCAATAGTAAAGGATTTATACAGACGACACGACATATTGTCTAATACTTGATTGTATGTAAATTTGAAGACTTAAAAGGGGCATAACTTTGTCAAAATGCAATACAGAGTTATGAAACTTGACCTGCATATCCTAAATGTGACATTTCATATATATTTTAAGTTTCAAGCAAATACTTTTTCTAGTTTCAGAAATATTCAAATACATGTTAAAATTTAAGAATATTTTCTAAGTCAATTGTTGACCTTCAAGTGTGACCTTGACCTTAAGCCAGCAAAAAAGTAACATGGGTTCTGCAGATCCCCTTGTTAAGGTGAACATTTGAGCCAAGATTAAAGAAAATCTTTCAATGAGTGAAGGACTTACAGAGCAGACACGACATACTGTCTAATATTTGATTGTTTGATATTTGACCTTCAATTGTGACCTTGACCTTGAGCTGACACATGGGCAACATGGGTTCTGCACATCCCCTTGTTGAGGTGAACATTTCAGCCAAGTTTGAAGAAAATCCTTCAATTGGTATAGGATTTATAGAGCGGACACGAAAATGGAGACGGGCGGACAGACGGACGGATGGACTGACCGCCCGACCGACAGACGGACGGACAAAGCAAATCCATTATAGCCCCCACACACACATTTTGTGGTGGGGGTATAATTACAAATTAATGCATATAAATATATAGTATTATATTTAGAGAGTTTTTCAGTTCTCCTCAAGCCATATCCCTTATCTATTTATTTGCACATCATTTGATTTGTCATCAGTTAATTTTATCTGGCATGAGAAGGTGTATCTAAAATAAAGTAAACCCTAGATGGTACCTTCATATTGTGACTCAGAAAGACCATGGAAATACAGAAATTGTATTTACACATATAAGCATAAAACACTGGTGAACTGAAACAATTTTCTTTGCTTACAAGTTTTAATTTTATATGCCTCCAACCATACAACCATGATAAACTCCAAGTGAGTTTTTGCTGATTTCCAAAATAATAAAAATTTACAGATCGTATCATTTTTACACAAGAATTTTAATAGGCAATGTCTGTATTGGTCTGTGAAGCATATACCAGCATCCCAGTATCTGGGTCCTTTCTACAAGGGAATACATTGGTTGAAAACAGAATTTCAACAAAGGGGGAATCTCGGATATATCATAGGCAGAAAAATCTACAATGTATAAATCATTTAAATATCAATTGATAGTTCTGTTATTTTATGTACTTCATGTATGAAACACCCCTCACAAAAGCCAACTTGAACTGGTTCCCGCTTGTTTCACATGTGTTTTTTATGTTTTTTACAAGACATTTCCAGGACTGAATTTCCGAGAGTCAGTAGATCTTGTATTAGAAAAAAAATGTCCAAGGTAAATTTTACTATCTTTTCCGAATGCTTTAAAATGCAGGTTAAAATTAATGCAGTTTTCAGAATGAAAGCGTGTTTTGATCAAATGCCTAAGAAACTATAATTTAGTTAGAGAATTTAAGGATTTATGAATATTAAGAATACATTTCAGTTGGATATGCCATCTTAACAAACAAAAAGTGACTACTTGTATATGATTTGCCACATTGTAGAATAGGATTTTATCTACAATCATCCTGAACAAGAAACCGTAATGATGTTAGACATTTGTGTAAGATACCATGTTCATTTGAAGTTTGCAGAAGAATAAAAGTTTAACTAAGAGAGAAGTAGAAAAAAATAAAATAAATAAAACAAAACATACCTTAGAAAATTCAAGAGGACCATCCAGTGCCATAAATTCTCTCTCAACTTTTCCATCTTGTTCTTCCACAGCCAACCACTTCTCACACAGAAAGAAATATTGACAACCTGCAAAGTGAATTGAGAAAATAAAATATTAAAAGTACATTTAAATATGAATATATCTTGGTACACAATAGTCAATACATAGACACAGCCAGCCATTTGTCACTCAGAAAGATATATTGACAATCTGCAAATAAAAAAAGGAAAATAAAATACCAGTACATTGTATTAAAAGTACATTCAAAGATGAACATATCTTGGTACAACATTGTCAATTCATAGATAAAGCCAGCCATTCATCACAGAGGAATAAATATTTACAACCTTAAAAGAAAGTTCCTATTTCTGAAGCTGATTTTACAGTAGGCTTTGTACAATTTTTCCATTTAAAGACATATGCAAGTCTTTTCCTAGGAACTTATTCCATATAAAAATTGAATACATGGTTGGTGCCAAGAATGAGAAAGTTTATCTGGTGAGCGAGAAGAGAATATCTTGGCGAGCTTTAGCGAGCCAAGATAAGCTTCAAAGCGAACCAGATAAACTTTCTTATTCTCTGCACCAACCATGTATTCGATTTATCCTGCCTTTAAACTTTTATATGAAATAAATAAATAAATAAGAAAAAATAGGAAATCTGTAAACAAACCAGGAAGATTGAAGAAAAAACTACAGAAAAACAATAGCCACTTTACTCCATGAACCTCCCTTCAAATTTTTTTTATATTTTTAATCTCCATGACAACATATATAAATGTTAAAAAATTCCATGAAAGATTACATAAATCGGCAAAAAAGCATTAATTACACTTTTCATTAAGAGCATGTGAACATAGCTAATGTAAACAGTGTATTCATACGCGTGGTTTGGTCACGTGACCTATTGACTGGATATCACTAAGTTTATCCGGCAAGGCTTTATCCTGCACATTTATGCGTGAAAGCAGGATAAAGATTATTAGTTCACAACTAATTATCAGAAGACTTTCTGAAGCTGTCTGCCCCAGAACCCAGCACTACTTTTATTATACTTTCAATACACTTTCATCGTTAATTATCAATGTAGTATTATTTTTTTATATTTATTTTTTACTTGTAAATATATTTTAAGAGTTATAACCATTTAGAGTTAATATTATATATTATTAATAATATAATATTTAGAGATATATTTTAAAAGTAATTATCTGTATGCTTTACATATTAAGAATAATATTGCATGCCTTTGAATTTAAAGCATTTTGATTGGTCAAATGCTGGTCATGTGAAAACAACATAAAGTGAAATTGACACAAGAATGTTTTCTCGAGAGCACAAAGAATATAATGTTAATGGTCCTGTTCTTTTTTACACACACTATGGCTAAAACTTGGCGTCTGGTAAAAAATAATATTAACAGTTAACCAGTGTGTCCGATGATGATTTGGCAACATTAGGCGAAAATGTTACCAAGAAAAGAACAAAAAGTGTAAACCTTCGTAGCAGTAAGTGCTTGTCCTGAAGATCTGTTGTCATTGTCGAGGATAAATGTAAAAACTGACTTGAGCAAATGCATGCTGGCAAATTGAATAGACATCTTTCTATGGTTTAAATGGATCGCTTTATCGTAAAAACAGCAACAATGAAAGCATTATTTTACAAGGTATGTGATATAACAAGTAAAGAATCATGTGTCAGTCAACAGTTATTATCTTTTAGCATTTTTTAGAGTTAATATTTATTAGTTTATTATGTTTTGTGTAATTATATAAAAGTTTTAATTTTTATTAATTATAATCAACCAACAACACCACCATCACCACCATCACCACCTTCACCAACAACACAACCATCACCACCCTCATCACTTTCACCAACAACACAACCATCACCACCATCACCACATTCACCAACAACACAACCATAACCACATTCAATAACAACACAACCATCACCACATTCACCAACAACACAACCATCACCACATTCACCACCATCACCACATTCACCAACAACAACACCATCACAACCATCACCACATTCACCAACAACACAACCATCACCACCATCATTACCATCACCACATTCACCAACAACAACACCAACACAACCATCACCACATTCACCAACAACAACTCCATCACCAACATCACCACATTCACCAACAACACAACCATCACCACATTCACCAACAACACAAACATCACCACCTTCACCAACAACACAACCATCACCACATTCACCAACAACACAACCATCACCACCTTCACCAACAACACAACCATCACCACCTTCACCAACAACACAACCATCACCACCTTCACCAACAACACAACCATCACCACCTTCACCAACAACACAACCATCACCACCTTCACCAACAACACAACCATCACCACATTCACCAACAACACAACCATCACCACATTCACCAACAACACAACCATCACCAATATCACCACCTTCACCAACAACACAACCATCACCAATATCACCACCTTCACCAACAACACAACCATCACCACCATCACCACCATCACCACATTCACCAACAACACAACCATCACCAATATCACCACCTTCACCAACAACACAACCATCACCAATATCACCACCTTCACCAACAACACAACCATCACCACCATCACCACCATCACCAACAACACAACCATCACCACATTCACCAACAACACAACCATCACCAATATCACCACCTTCACCAACAACACAACCATCACCAACATCACCAACAACTTCATCACCAACATCACCAACAACACAACCATCACCACCATCACCACATTCACCAACAACACAACCATCACCAACATCACCAACAACTTCATCACCAACATCACCAACAACACAACCATCACCACCATCACCACATTCACCAACAACACCATCACCAACATCACCAACAACACAACCATCACCACATTCACCAACAACTTCATCACCAACATCACCAACAACACAACCATCACCACCATCACCACATTCACCAACAACACAACCATCACCACATTCACCAACAACACCATCACCACATCACCAACAACACAACCATCACCACATTCACCAACAACACAACCATCACCATCACCACATTCACCAACAACACAACCATCACCACCATCACCACCAACACCACCATCACCACATTCACCAACAACACACCATCACCACCATCACCACCTTCACCAACAACACACACCATCACCACATTCACCAACAACACAACCATCACCACATTCACCAACATACAACCATCACCACATTCACCAACAACACAACCATCACCACATTCACCAACAACACAACCATCACCACATTCACCAACAACACAACCATCACCAATATCACCAATATCACCACCATTACAACCATCACCACATTCATCAACAACACAACCATCACCACCATCACCAACATCACAACCATCACCACATTCACCAACAACACAACCATCACCACCTTCACCAACAACACAACCATCACCACATTCACCACCATTACAACCATCACCACATTCATCAACCACACAACCATCACCACCATCACCACCTTCACCAACAACACAACCATCACCACATTCACCAACAACACAACCATCACCACATTTACCAACAACACAACCATCACCACATTCACCAACAACACAACCATCACCACATTCACCAACAACACAACCATCACCACACTCACCAACAACACAACCATCACCACATTCACCAACAACACAACCATCACCACATTCACCAACAACACCACCATCACCACATTTACCAACAACACAACCATCACAAATATTACCATCATCACCACCTTTACCAACAACACAACCATCACAACCATCACCACATTTACCACCATCACCACCATCACCACATTCACCAACAACACAACCATCATCACATTCACCACCAACACCACCATCACCACATTTACCAACAACACAACCATCACCACCATCAACACATTCACCAACAACACAACCATCACCACCATCACCACATTCACCAACAACACAACCATCACCACCATCAACACATTCACCAACAACACAACCATCACCACCATCAACACATTCACCAACAACACACCATCACCACCATCACCACATTCACCACCAACAAACACAACCATCACCACCATCAACACATTCACCAACAACACAACCATCACCACCATCACCACATTCCCCAACAACACAAACCATCAACACCATGCAACACATTCACCACAACACAACATCACCACCATCAACACATTCACCACAACACCACCACCACCACCATCAACCATCACCAACAACAACACCATCAACCACCAGCACCACATTTCATCCAACGAACACAACAATCACCACTATCACCACTATCACCACATTCACCAACAACAAAACAATCACCACCATCACCACATTTACCAACAACACCATCACCAACATCACCACATTTACCAACAACACCACTATCACCACCATCCCCACATTCACCAACAACAACACCAACACCACTATCACCACCATCACCACATTCACCAACAACAACACCAACACCACCATCACAACCATCACCACATTCACCAACAACACAACCATCACCACCACCACATAGAATCAAACCCCACCACCATCAAAACCCATCATAACACATCAACAACAACCTAAATAGTCATCACAATTCAGAACCCTGTCCTCTTGGCTATGTTTTTCCATTTTTACCAGGGTCATAAAAGTGCCATGATATCCTAATTAACCGATATGAGTTACATTATAGCTTAATTGATGTATTTTAACATGACATTGCCAGTATTATATTGCATTTTATTGATCTTGGTTCATTACTGGTCATTAAAACCTTCCAAACAATGTGACATTATCTTACAATCAAAAGAAGAAAATTCATTTAAACCTAGTAAAAAAAAGGTCCACATTACATATAATATTTCAGCAAGGATTTTATTATTATTTTTATATCATTTTGATGCAGATCAGAAATCAGCTGATAGTAGAATAAAACAGACAAATATTGTTGATTTAGATGAACAATATAAACACATCTGTTTATGTTTGTTGGTTAGTTGGTTTTAAAGTACCACCAACAGTATTTCAGTAATCTGGAGACAGTGTCCACGTGAAGCAGATATAGTGCTGCCTTTACTGTGTATAGCATGCCGTGAACACCATGCATGATACCACACCCAGTCACATTATCCTGACACCGGGCCAACCAGTTTTTACTTGAGCATTAGAAATGGAACATAACAACTACCATTTTACTTTGGTATGTCGGTGCCAGGGATCTAACCTGAAAGTCCCAGACCTGGACGAAGCAAAACACATGTGACTTGTGTTTAAAAGACTTAATGCATGCTCAGTGGGTCCCTGGTTTAAATCACAGACTAACCCTGAAATGTAATTAGAAAAGACAATCTACTTCACACTGTTGTAGTTACTATCTGAGATCTGAGCACTGGTTCTAACTTCAACTAAAAAAGTGGAAGTATATTATAACAGACCTGGTTGTGCAATTGGTAAAGTATTGGCTCCAGGTACGGGAGGCCCCCGGTTCTAACCCGGGCAGCGACATACCAAAGTTGTAAAAAAATGGTAGTGGTATAGCTCCCTTGCTAACGCTCAAGCAAATATAAGGGTAGTTCCATGACTGTTTGGCCCAGTGACAGGATAATTTGACTGGGTGTGGTATCATGCCAGGTGTTCATGGCATGCTATACACAGTGAAGGCAGCACTATATCTGTTTCAAATGAACACCGTCTCCAGAAAACTAAAATACTGTTGGTGAGACGATAAACCCAATAAACAAACTAAGTGGATAGTCTAGTTGAAGGGTATAAGTATAAGTAAATGTATTCTGTTTCTTAATTGACTGTAAATAAAATAATAGGTCTCATAAGCAAACACTTAACAACCAAGTGCTGGTGACTTTATTAAGGTATTTGAGTTATTATGAAAATTCTTTTTAAATATATTCTTAGACTTAAGAACAGGAAAGTTATGATGATGTAAAAGATGTCTTAGAACGTAAATAAAAGAAAACTTTAAGAGGAAAGAAAAAGTTTAACAAGCAAAAAATGTCTTCAGAGATTACTATGTATGTGTATGCAACAGTCCTCTTTTACAGTGAAAGCCATTATTATTATTTTTTATTTTGTCTTTTACTTTTCAATAGTTATTGTGTGTTATGTTCTTGAAATACATCACAGCAACCAATTATTATCATTATAGTGACATCTAGCTCTTTTGAAGGAAGACCCCATACAGATGTCTGGGTAGAACCACTGGCACACCACAGGTCAGCTGGAAGACCTTCCCACATTAAGTCCTCAGCTCCAAAGGGACTCAAACCTGTGCAATAAGAGGTGTAGCAGTTAGTGAAGTTACAACTTACAAGTCATTGACATAATGACTACACCAGGGGTGCCCACCTCCAAATTATAATTATAAATACATTATAAATTATACAATATAAATATTAGGTGCATTTCAACATAAATCTTAAGATCTTTTTTTTTTCTCTCTTAAAAATGCATTTCTTTCTTAAGAGCGTTTCATTAATTTTTCAGAAATTGTCTCAGAGTGAAATCACTCTTAAATCTTGAGAGTGCTGTTCATTAATTTGCTACCAATTGCACTTACGACAGTTTGTTGAAACGCACTTAGGGGTGATCTTAAGACCAAAATTGAAGAACATTTTTCAATCGATCTTAAGAATTATGATAAAATGCACATATTATTATAAAACTGCAGTTCTACCTGTATTAAGGTCTCGGACATGTACCCTACTCAGGAACCAACTGGGTGATGGACCCTGGTTGTTATGCCACAGTTGTACCTTCCAAATACGGCCAATACTGTCTGGTAACCTAGGCAACAGAATGGCAAAAAATAACATAAAAATCATGTAAGTTTCTCCCAAGAAATGTGTGATAAAAAACTTGGAATATTGAAACAATAATATGGCAAGAAAATGGCAAGAGAATTAAGATCAATGGTAAATAAAACAAGCAGCATAAGAAGATATCTTGATTCTGGCCATAAATGTATTGGAGTGAGAAATTTCTAAAAAAACAACAAAAAATGGTTTCAACAGAACGCATTATTTCATTATATTTGCAAACATAGAAAAATAAATCTAAGGTAAAGCAAATGAAGACAAATATCTTAATGTAAATTGTTTGTCAATGCGACTTATTTGTCGATGCAAATTGCTCATCAATGCAAACAAACATGCACATAAAAAAGAAACAAAAAATAAGAAAGAATGAATCAATACAATACATCCTAAAATCCCAAAACCACCAGGAAGTCAAAACATCAACAAAATACAGGATAACAAGACATCTCTGCAGATATAAAACAACCTACATAATAGCAGGAATTCCGAAGTCTGCAGACATGAAAGTGACCATTTTCAAAAGGCCAAGTATATAGATCCCCCCACAATGGCTCATCAAGTTAGAAGGGCAGACAGAAGTAAAAATGGACAATGGAAAATGTTATGGCAGGAAACAGGTCCATTTATTGACCAAAAAACACATCAGTAAACAGGCTTGTCTGGAAAACAGAGATTATTTTAATCATGTGCATAAAAGAACCGTTAAAACTTATAGGGGTGGTTCCACTAAATACCGACCGGAAGTAGAATGTGTGACATGGACTTTTTCTCTTTATTAACAGTCTGCTGCTATGTTTTGGCATTAAATTTCCTATTTTGAAGGTAATCTGAACCTTTTGGTATCAAAAGGAAGCTGAAATTATGTAGAATTAAAAGAAAGCAAAAGTCTTTAACCCCTATGCACAATAATGGACTGATCCACTTTTACAGGAAGTACATATTTCATTGAAATTTGGCGGTTACCGACTGGCAATTTGGCGGTATGCGCAGTCTATGAAGCTGAACCTTCTTACAAGTTGCAAAAGTTGCCTTATTTCTGGGTCTTTTTGTGATAGACAATTAATAGCTCGTATATATATGGTTATGGGGGTCCATCATAACTTGGTCATGGTGCAAATTGTTTCCATCTTTGCGCGATTCACTATAGAATATAGAACAAACTTATTTAGTGTCGTCTAACCTTATAAGACCTTCCATTACAGATCAGATAAAACAGAAAGTATCTTCATAAAAGATATATAAGGTATCCGGCATTTGTAAGCCATTTCTAAATATGACAAAACTGCAAGAATTTTTTAAAAAAGATATGCATTGTAAGTTTGGCATTTAATTACACAATTTATCAAAGTTGGTGTTTCTTTAGAAAATAAACTTTTATTAAATCAATACCCCCAAAAATATACATACTTGACAACAATTGCTTGCTCCATTTGCAAATCCTTATTTGGAGCTTCTTACTTAATAAATACTAAAAGAATCAAGTGATGGTTTATGTTTTATACACTCTAATACTGCGGGGGATTAATTTTGGATTGTTTGTAACGTTTGGATTGTTTTAACATTAAGTAACCCTCCATAAAAAAATGTTATACCTGGTATGTATAATGGGAACAAATGGGCATACAGTGTTACCTGGAATAACTACCTATGCAATTAGCTTTGATATTTGTTCAGACTGATCTTGTATCAGCATTTGTTAACCCTTATAATTTATAGTATATGTATATTATTTTGACTCTTTCTGTTATTTTTTTTTGAAACAGTTTAAAGTATTTTTTAAGACATGTATGTTAAACACATAGTTCTAATTTCTAAACCTGACTACACATAAACCGTTTGCTTTGCAGAATCGAAAACAGATAAGAGTGATGGCTGTGCATGCTTTGTATAGGTGTAAAATGGACCATGCATGAACTAAAGGGATCACAGGAAATGCAAAAAGTGGAAGAGGTAAATAGATTAAAGCAATAAATGAGCAAGAAACAAAGTCATTTGCTAAGTTATGGTTTTTATTTAAAATTTCTCATTATACTATATATCCCGAGAAACATTATGTATAACTTATATTCATGAGGTCATAGAATGGTTTAAAACAAAATAAAACGCAAAATCCGACACCATTTATTAGGTTTGTGTATGTAACATATGTGGAAAAAAAAGTTGCAAATTTATCATAATTAACTATAATTCTAAAGTGTACAAGCAGAAAGTGCATATGTGCAGCAGCTTCACATTACACAAATAAGTATTGTTCAGATTATATTTTCTCGAACGTAGTATGTTGTTTCTTTCTCAGTACCCGATTGTTTATTTTCAAAGTTACTTTGAAAGTTACGGACACACAAAAATAAATAAATATAAAAATAAATAACTAAATAAAACAGAATTCCATGTACTGAATTCGGACCCGAATTTTATCAGGTCTAGTAAGTCCACAAAACAACTTTTCTCCATTTGCAAACTTCAGTGAGCGTTCCATATATACATGTAGGCGTCGCACTCCACGCTTTGCCAATAAGTAGGTCAAACAGGGTTCAGACAGTTACGCAGAAAAAAAAACAACACAATTATGTACAAAGTTACCCATCTTGGCATGAGCTTTTGAAAGAAATCTATGCTTCACTCAAACACTGGAAATCATTGACAGGGTTGCTGTTAAAAGTAGACTTAACAGCTATTCTTTCTCCCCATTATTTCTGACAGGGGATAACTATGTTATACAACAAACCTTCTTACAGCTCAGTATAACTGACAAGCTTTCTCATGCCAGACGAAACAAAAATAAAAGCTATCCATTTATCCATGTGCATCCATTTGCCCTTTATGGAATAAAAATACATTGCATCGTTGCACACAATCAAGTTATTAGATGTGATGCTTGCAAAAATTGTTTTTAAGATCATTCCATCTCCAGATAACTGAAATAATGTTGGTGGGACGATAAACCCAATAAACAAAATAAACAAACATTCTTTTTTATCCTTTTTTATGATGTGTTCACTTGAGACAAACAATGGTACGATGCTGTAAAATGTTCCAAAGGGAACTGAAGAATATTTTTTCTTAAAAAGTTCACACTTACATTTTTGGCAAATGGCCAAAAAATTTCAAGAGTTAAACACAATCAATTCCTATTTTTACATATTTGCAATGGTACAGAAGCACTCATGTGCATTTGAAAATATGAAAAGGAGCAGTTGTTTGTATGTAATTCTTGAAAAAGGCAACTTGCTGAGAATTTGTGTGTGAGTGTTTTCAAGAAAAGAAAAGGGCAGTTATTAAAAATATAATTATTTTATCTATCATGTATCAATGTTTTGCCCTGCCAGATGTCTGCAATTTGTCTTAGTATTGCTAGGAAGTGTCGGTTATAAAATTCATCTTTTAGAGTTACATTTTTTTCTTCTCTTTTATAATTGACAAAATTTTCTCCCAGACAAACAACAAAGCAACACAGTTGCTCATGTGTGTAATTTTGCCCTTATAGAGGTCTGCATTTTATGCTAGAAGGAAAACAAATTAGAACTGTTGTTTGTATAACAAGTCTATTAAAACTTTTTTTGCCATTCATAAGTGATTGCTTTGTTTATATGAATGCAATACAGTGACACGAATTAGGTCAATATAGTGACGTCCAGCTATCTTGGTGGCAGAAGACAACAGACAAATGTACACCACAGGTCAACCAGATGACTACTACATGTTAAGTTCTTTGCCTAGACCAGGCCTCAAACCCACTCAGCGATAGACTGGTAGATGTAATTTTAATGAAATATGTCTGCTCCTTTCAGAAGTCCTTACTTTTTCTTTTTAGTGAAAAAAAAAATCATATTTTTTTTTTAACAATTTCACAATGAAGGAAGCACATTTGGTTTAATTCACACATGAATAAGAACAACATTCACATTACTTTTCCTAGAAGCACACACAAAACTAAGAAGGTGACAAGGCGACCGATAAAATGCAAGACAAGATATTTCTGTGGATATAAAGCAATCAATATAATGTCAAGAATTCTGAAGTCTGGAGACGGTAAAGTGACCAATTTTAAAAGGCCAAGTATATAGCTACACCACAATGGCTCATCAATTCAGAAAGGCCAGACAGGAGTAAAACTGGACAATGGAGAAATCTTGAGATGGAGGACTAAGGGGGAAAACAAGAGGGACATGATGGTTCTTAATCGTTTACCTGAGGACATGGGCTTTTAGTATGTTCATATTTGGCAACAAGTAATTAAGAGATACTTACTTTAGAAATCATTGGTGAAGATTGGACTATAAATGTGGCCACTGGGTTAAAAACATTTTCTAGAATTTTACTTAATTCATGCGACCCACTTCAAAACATATCTAAGATTTCATACTGGCAAATATTCTGGCCAAGTTTGGTGAAGATTGGGCTATCATTACGGCCTGTAAGTGTTTTCAGAAGGTTTTTTTAAAATCTGACCTAGTGAGCTAGTTTTTGACCCCACATAGCCTTGTGACAAACTCACCCAAGATTTCATGCAGGCAAACATCGTGGCCATGCTTAGTGAACATTGGGCCATTAGGGTGGCCTCTAATGTGTTCACAAGGTGTTATTCTTAAGATTAGACCTAGTGACCTAATTTTTGACCCCACATGACTCAATTATGAATTCCTATAAGACTTAATGCAAACAAATATTTTGACCAAGTTTAGTGAATATTGGGCTATAAATGTGGCCTCTAGTTTGTTCATAATTTTTTTTCTAAGATTTGACCTAGTGACATACTTTTTAACCCTACATGACCCAGTTATGAACTCATCCAAGATTTCATGCAGACAAACGTTCTGATCAAGTTTGTAGAAGACTGGGTTATAAATGTGGCCTCTAGTGTGTCCAAAAGTTTTTTTTTTTATATTTGACCTCATGACCTACTTTCTGACCCCATGTGACCCAATAATGAACTCGTCCAAGATTTCATGCAGACAAACATTCTGATCAAGTTTGAGAAAGATTGGCCTGTAAATGTGGCCTCTTGTGAGTTCACAAGCTTTTTCTAAGATTTGACCTACTGACCCACTTATTGACCCCACATGACCTAGTTACGAACTCATCCAAGATTTCATGCAGACAAACAAACTGATCAAGTTTGGTGAAGATTGGGCTATAAATGTGGTCTTTAGTGTATTAACAAGTTTATCTGATAATTTGACCTTTCGTAATAGTTTTTGACCCCAGGTGACCCAATAATAAACTCGTCCAACATTTCATGCAGACAAACATTTTGATCATGTTTGATGAAGATAAGATAAGAACTGTGGCCTCTAGCATGTTCACAAGCTAAAATGTTGACAACAAACGACAAAGCTGTATCAGAAAAGATCAATGGTCAGGTGAGCTAAAAATGGTAGTCCAGCACATCAGGGACTGTTGTAATTATATTGATAGTGTTTTGTTTTTACAATCTCTTTTTTTTTCTCCCAATATTATTTTCTACTATAACAAAAAACAAGCCTTTCTGTCCAATTCAGACAAGTATTAAAGCTGCACTGCCCTTGTCTACACTTTAGGCTTGTGAAAAATCCATCTGAAACTATTCAATTGTTTTTTTTTCTTTTGCTGGAAAAGCCATTAAACCCAAAAACATTAAAACTTAATTGTGTTAAAACAATTAAAAACAATTAAAAGGTTAACTTCATTATTAAAAACATTGCTGGAAGAACTAATTTTCAAGCACAACCTTTTTTTTTCTCCATTAAATTTGACATGAAAAGAAATTTGTTTTATAAATAGCTACTCAACTGCCCTAAAGTTTATCCATTTTTCCAAATAATCAATCATTTTATAATTACAATAACAGTTAATGTAACATGTAATGCTGGTAAAACTAGTCTACTCCAATCATTATTTTGCTATTTTAGTTTCATTCTTCATTTTTAACAAGACTTCCTGTTTAGACATGTTGGAAGTCTACTAAGTTGGCCATAAGTGTACTTTTGCCCCTACCAGAAGTCTGCACTTTATTCTAACAACAAGCAACGTCATTGGCAATCTTTAACATTCTCAAGTAGAGGAGGAAGTGTAATTAATTGATCAGCAAATATGCCATTCTAGAGGAAAGAACTGATCTTGTTATATTTAGTATTCCTAGACTTAAAATAGCACAAACGGTTCTCAATTTTTAATTGTTTGTGTTTGTGTATCTAGAGTTTGTACACGTCCTGATATGTCAATTTAGAAAATAAATGAAGTGCTGAATTAACAATGCAATGCGTTTCAAAAGATAGTCATAATACAGTGTGCTAAACAGTAAAGTAAAATATAATGTGCTAAACAGGAAAATAACTATATAGTGTACTTTACAGGAAAATCACAATGAAGTATGCTTCACAGAAAAATCATAATGAAGTATGCTTCACAGGAAAATCATAATAAAGTATGCTTCATAGGAAAATCATAATGAAGTATGCTTCATAGGAAAATCATAATGAAGTATGCTTCATAGAAAAATCATAATGAAGTTTGCTTCATGGGAAAATCATAATGTAGTATGTTTCACGGGAAAATCATAATGAAGTTTGCTTCATAGGAAAATCATAATGAAGTATGCTTCATGGGAAAATCATAATGAAGTTTGCTTCATGGGAAAATCATAATCAAGTATGCTTCATAGGAAAATCATAATGAAGTTTGCTTCACAGGAAAATCATATTGCTGTGTCCTACATAGAAAAATCACAATGTAGTGTGCTTCGCATAAAAATACAATGCTGTGTGAGGAAGAGGAAACAGACAAAAACCAGTCATATCATGAATAAACAGATGTAAGAGTATGTGTTTAGTATAGAATTATAATACCTAATATAAATATCCTTTTAAAGTGCAGAGAATGCTTCTTTGTTTTATTCAAGCAAGACATCAGCAGAAAACAAGACTGAATCACTCTTGTTTCTCTTTACCTAAAGCCTCTATTCCAGTAGTAGGCAAACTCGATGAGAATCATTGAACCTTTTTAAAATGGAAGTATGAACAATTTACAGCTTAGCCATAATATGTTAAGTCTGGTAGAAACAATAGGTCTTGGATTTTATTGCACCTAGCTTAAAATAGCATCAGCTGTTCATGACTTGCTTGATCATTAATTGAAATTGTGTACCCAAAGTTTGCACATTGTATTTAAAGGATTATTATGTCATGGTGCAGTCTGCTTCAATCACTATATTGATTTTGTAAATCTCAGAAGTTTTTTGGTCCTCATGGAATTCACTGAACAGGAAAATTGGTCATTTTTGTTATCTTGTAGATAAAAAACCCAACGAAAATATGCTTTTAGTAAAGAATTGTCATGACTATTCTAAATGCACCTCCAAATTAAAAAATAGGTCAATACATATTTTACTTTTTTACTAGCAAAACATAAGCAGCAAACATGATTTGGCTTCCCATGCATTTTTTTTATTCTTCAAGAAGTCATAACATTGTACTTTATGAAGTTATGACCCAAAGTTTATATTCTATATCTATATGATAAAAATGTAACATATCCTATCCTTACAAAGCTTGGCAATTTATTCTAGCATTGAGCGTAGTTACTGAATGCCATTTGAAAATACTTAACCTTTACACGATCATGAGGAAGCACAAATACTGATCAGAAATAACGTCATTGAAACAGCAAGAATAGATCCTAATGCTTTGTTCCATGAGGCTTAAAATAGCACTGTTTGCCTGTGATGTGTGCACTTATGATTTGCGTCAATGCCTAAACACAGGGGGAAAAAGGTGCCCATAGTTTATGTGGTATTTATAGAATTTCCAATATAGCTTGTTGCAATATGTACTTTAATGACATGTTTCCATTATAGCTTGTTGCCATGTACTTTAATGTCATGTTTCCATTATGGCTTAATACCATGTACTTTAATGTCATGTTTCCATTATGGCTTAATACCATGTACTTTAATGTCATGTTTCCATTATGGCTTAATACCATGTACTTTAATGTCATGTTTCCGTTATGGCTCTTTGCCATGTACTTAAATGTCATGTTTCCATTATGGCTTAATACAATGTACTTTAATGGCATGTTTCCATTATGGCTTAATACCATGTACTTTAATGTCATGTTTCCGTTATGGCTCTTTGCCATGTACTTTAATGTCATGTTTCCATTTTGGCTCTTTGCCATGTACTTTAATGTCATGTTTCCATTATGGCTCTTTGCCATGTACTTTAATGTCATGTTTCCGTTATAGCTTGTTGCGATGTACTTTAATCTTGTGGCAAAACATATGCTGATAAAGTGATATACATACAGTTCTTTTGGTGACAAACTGTTCACAGGCAATGGATTTCCAAATTTCTGATTACTTCACACCAAGACAATAATGGTCACACTGGCAATGTCCAACTAATCAATGGGCCCCTAACTATGTGTGGGTACAACCACCAGCAAACCATTAGTGTTGTTCAACATTATTTTTATGGCCTGTTTCAGTAAGATTCCTAAAAGTTTTATGTAATGCCTTTTGATGACTCAATGTTCCCAGGAAGTGTTTTTAAATATTTTTTGTTATGTCCTCTTTCAGTGAGATACCTTAAAGTTTTATGAATTTCCTTTTGATATCTAAATGTTCCAAGGCTGTGTTTTTCAATGTTGTTTGTAACCATATGTTCCGTTTCAGTGAAATACATAAAAGTTTCATGAATGTCCTTTTGGTGATAAAATGTTTCAAGGCAGTGGTTTTTTCATTGTTTTTGTTATCTTTTCATATTTTTTCTTGCTAATATATTCTATTGAGATATTTATGAATTTTGAATATATGTTGAGATTTTTACAGACTTATGTAATATTTCCTTTTCTATTATTGAAAACATATTTATGTATATTTTTATTTCTGTAAAAAGGTTTTTGTTGATATAACTGTTTTTTTTTCCACCCTTGATAAAAAACATTTTATTCCAAAACTTATATTGAATTTATTAATGCAATATGTTACAATTTAAAGTCTGTAGAAAATAATAATCCTTTTTTATTCTAAGTGACAAAAAAATCCAAAATTTACAAACTTTTGCAAGAAATGTCTGTTTTAATTCAATACTTAGACTGACGAGACAAATCAAAGGATTGCCTGTCAACAGTGTTTAAATTGCACCATTTACTTTGATTCATTTTCCGTTCTCCAGTGGGAATTTGTGCTGACAGATTGTGTTTTGTTCCACAAATTGAACGGATTTCAACTTTCGTCTAGCACATACACATATTGTTAGAATTTTCATTTTGTTTTGTCTGAGTAGACATAAGCAGATTTTAAAGGTTTTTTAGTGGGGATGGAGAAAGGAAATTTCACTATTTTAAGAACAGCATGGAGAATTTTGGGGAACTTTTACAGAGCCGACATTTAGAAAGTAGGTTTATCTTTTGTTATTGTCTATTTTGTTATAAATTTTTAATGCAGAACAAATTTTCTAGCTGAGAACATTGTCACAGTTTCACAGAGTCTTAATTCTACAAGGCTATGAAAAACTGAGTGTTTATGGGTTTTTTATTTATTGGGTTTATCGTCCCACCAACAGTTTTTCAATTCACCAACAGTACTTCAATTATCTGGAGACGGTGTCAACTTAAAGCATATATAGTGCTGCCTTCACTGTGTATAGCATGCCGTGAACACCTGGCATGATACCACACCCAGTCACATTATCCTGACACCAGGCCAACAAGTCATGGAACTACCCTTTCATTTGCCTGAGCATTAGCATTAGGGAGCCATACCACATCCATTTTTAACAACTCTGATATGTCATATTGAACCCAGGGCCTCCTGTACCTGGAGCCGACTTTACTGATTGTGGCACCATTTCTGGTAAAGACTGAGTTAAAAACTTGAATTACTCTGAGCAAGAAAATACAGTTTGCATTAATCGATATTTGGTAACCAAATGGAAAGGTAAATATAACATGCTTGTACGAGAATTACCATAGATGCTATATTATAGCAAAATTTAGACCACTACCAGATAAAGGCAACAACACACAAGTAAATGTAAAAAAGACCAAAAAATCACATAGAAGAGACATAACAGAAAAACCTGCATTTACCGCCTTGGAATGATCAGTCAGCAAAAGCAAAGACTGGGGTACTTAAACCTGGTGCTCCAACCTTACAGCTCCGAATTTTTTTTTCAGGTGGAGTAAATAAAAACAGAACATTCCATCAAAATAAGCTAAAAAATGGTAAGCAACTAAAAATTAACATACCAAACAAGGTTTAATAGACCCGCCTTGGTAGAGTGGCTCCATTTATAGGAGGTCACAGCTCCGATCCCAAGCCATGATAGAGCAAAGTCATTAAAAATGGTAGCGTAATAGCTCATTTGTTTTACACTCAATGTATGTGTAGTTTTATGACTGGTTGGCCCGGTGTCAGGATAATGGGACTGGGTGTGGTATCATGCCAGATGTATATGGCATGCTATACACAGTGAAGGCAGCACTATATCTGCTTCAGGTAGACACTACCTCTAAATAACTGAAATACTGTTGGTGGGACAATAACCCAACAAACAAACAAGGTTTGATAGCTTTAAACCAGTTCTGCTGGTCAGCAACACCATTTTACAGGCACATATCCAACAACTTTAATATAACCATTTCTGCTTTAATTACATTAATTTGAATGTATCTGTTATGTTATTCATTTGGTACACATTTTTAAACAGATTTTACACCCATGCAACACATACAGTGATTAATCAGTAACAATATTATAGAAAAAACAACTAAACAAAAACACAACAACAACAACAACAACTCCTCCCCCTCCCGCCCCTCACTCATACATTTAGACTTACGAGAGAATGAATTTATCACGGGAATTCCTCTCAAAAAGTGGCCTGTCATCGTCGCTTATCAGTTCTCGTGTCTCCGACATGTCTTCCTCTCCATGGAGAATCAGACTGATCTGTAAACAGACGTGACAAAAATTAAAATTGTCATCCCAAGAAAATGATGTTATATCAATGTATTAATTTGACATACAAGACAGACAAAAGGTCTGTACAGTTTCCGCAGATGGTAAAATGCATATATTTATGCGGTATGTTTTCGCCCTAAAACAACGTAAAAACTTTTTGCCAGGTCACATAACTCCGCCTGTAAGAGGAGCCTGACACTTTAAACATGAAATTTTGAGGAAAAAACCTTGTCTTATAAGTGAGATAAATACTATGTATGTATTGGATTTCCTTAATGTTTTTTTATATCTTTTTTTTATTTATTCAGGTGAGTGATAAAAGGGTTTTCAACACACATGCAGTGTAATATGCCCACATGTATTTCTTTGTTAGAACCGCTTTCATTTTGTAATTTCTGTTGCAAATTGAAACAATCAGCATGGTTTGTGATGTAAGACTGTTAGATGATTACAGTTGTACCAGCATACTTTTTTTTTTGTGGGGATGGAAAAAAAATTCCTGCTATGCGTTGTGTAGTAAATTTTTAAAAGTGGTATCACTTTGGACCATTTTGTTCTCTCATGCAATTTAATAAATTTTTGTTAAATAATTATAAACGATAATAATTATAAAATATTCTGGCAAAATACTGTTTATTGGTGCGTACATTCCTGGGAAAAATAAAGCATAACACCTCACTTGTCTTTACAAGAGGTATTGCCTATCTGAGTCATGCTACACATTTAGCTATTTTTAATCGAGGAAAGCCTTACGACCACTTACATTTTAAATCACTTCACATCATCGCAAAAATCAGGTCTTACTTCGATATCTATTTTTAGCTGAAATCTCTATCATGCTTATTTATAGATTTGGAAATAATGGCAATTAAAAGTGATCTTGTTCATAGTTTGTACTGTCCAACAATGGGGTACATTGGTGAAATGGACATTGTCTCCCTTGTTAGTTAAAATCAGAGGTATTCCAAATGGTAGGTAGGTCCTTTTAGTTGGAATTCTTGAACTTTATCGCATATTCTTTTGTAGATATTGCAACAGTATGAAATGTCTTACTTTTGCATGAATATAAGCTTAAAATTAAGTTAAATACTTATAGAGATTTGCTATTTAAAAAAGAACATGGAAGTGTTTGTTGATGATGGTTATCCTGGGTATCACAAGACAAGACAAGCAGAAAAGTCAACATACACTCCAAAGATTACAAGCATAAAAAACAAATGAAAGGACCTACTTGCATTTAGGGATTATTCAGGGGAGACTATTCATTAATGTCTCTCCTTTGGGTTATGTTATAAACAGCTTTTACTGAAACTAAAGTACAAGTTTATGCATCAGGTATACAAAACTCCTCAAGAACAGGGGCAAAATGTTGTTACATGTAAGGGACCGAATGAATTATTACCAAAAACATGTAAAATTTAAGTGCATCTGATTTAAAAAAATGACAAAATTAAAAAGATAACTTCCAACCATAACTTGTTTACTCATTAATTTCCAAATTCATAAAAGCTCACAAAGTAGGAGAAGATATAGTAAAATGTCAGTTTGAACATAGAGGAAGATGTTTCTTTCTTTTGTGTAAACATTTCAAAAATGGGATTAGACTAGTTTTATGCTGAGTCATCGATACACAGGTGGGTTTTTGTATTTCAAATGTATCACAGCGACCAATAATGGTCATTATAGTGACAGCCATTTTGGTGAAGAATGACCCCAAACAAATGTCTTGGAAGAAACGTGGCACATGGTCTGTCAGCTGAACAAAAGAAAGCCCATCTAAGAGCAAGTTCTCCACCCATTACTCGAACATACACTGTGAGAGGCCAAGCAGGCATAGGACTTATTTACTAAGCCACGATAGCCCTTGTGTCAAGGCTGTTGTTTTTTTTCAAGTTCTACAGTTATACAAAAAAGAATCTGCATGTTGATGGTTATTTGTACAGACATGTATTAAATTTAGAGCTCTCAATTAACAGGAATAATCTATTGCATAACAGTATCTAACTGCCATAAAAACACAATGACAACTGAATGACAACATTATGAATATTATGAAGGTTTTGTGAAATTATGCTTGACCCTGGAATAAAATTTATGTGCCATGCAGTCTATAAGCATTACTTAAGATATTTTTTTTATCATATAAAAGTTCAAAATACTTATATATACCGTAAAAACCCTAAGTCTTCGGCCACCCTAAGTTTTCGGCCACGGTCAATTTTTTTTGGAACCAATTATTTAAATGACTCTAAGTTTTCGGCCACTAAAATTAAGCAATTTTTTCTGTGACCCTAAGTTTTCGGCCACCATTTTCAACCAGCCAGTATTTTTCTTTTTCTCAAAAATACATCCAACAGAAACAGCATTACTAAATTCTAGCTACTTAATTCATCGAAAAGAAGATTATTTGCTTTAAAAACATTATACAAACGATTGATTGGGTGACGGGCGTACACATTAATTATGATAATTAGCCCCAATCTTATAATTAAATTCAAATTAATTCAAAATCAATCAACTTTGACTTTAACATAATCAATCGCTGTAAGAAACAAACAACAAGGTGTGAAATGTTTATTGAATGATGAACAAAAGCATGTTAGAGTAGGTGTTAACAAACACAGTAGCCTCGTATTAAACTTGTCCGATGTTTAACACTTTCGAGTCCGCAGTTTTATCCAGTTGAGAATATTTGACCTCGCCGTCACATAAGACTAAATCAACCGGCATTCTATCAACATGAAATACAAAATTAAGGCTTATAATTTAGATTTATTCTAATCTTAGGAAATACATTAAGTTTCATTACGCATTTGAATTCATAAACAACATGTATACTGTACCAATTTTCGGATAGTTGGCAACGCAGACAAACCCTAAGTTTTCGGCCAATAAAAAAAATAATTATTTAAAGCTGGCCGAAGACTTAGGGTTTTTACGGTATATTGTTTATGTTATATCACAGGAAACTATAATCAGTTACAGAATGTATGTTTCTATGCTATCTTTTTTTGTTTGTTTGTTTGTTGGGTTTATAATCCCACAAACAATATTTCAGTTATCTGGAGATTGTATCCACTTGAACAGTGCTTTCTTCACTCTGTATGTTGTGTACCACTGGCATGATATTCCACCCATTCTTCCACCCATCCACATAGCTATAACTCTGGGTCGATCAATTGTGGAACTAGACTTTTATTTGCTTGAGTGTTAGCAAGGGAGCTATACATTTACCACTACAATTTTTAATGACTCTGGCATGTCATGGGATCAAATCCCGGGTCTCCCATAGATCTACCTGAAGCTGATGCTATTTTATATTTCATAAACTCAATTTTAAGTCAAAGCACGATGCTAAATGACACATAAAATATAAAAGTTACGATCATAATACTAACATTACAAAAAAAGCAAAATACAAAACACAATTAAGATAACATGACAGCATTACATCTGCTAGGTCCAGACGTCTACCATAGTTACATTAAGAAATAAAAAGGAAAACAAATCAATGCAGCAGTGGATGAAATTTAGCCGGGTTTACAGCAGACAAATTGACCTCACAAACTGGCAAACTGTTAAATAAACAAGAGGGCCATAATGACCCTTAATCGCTTACCTGATGACACAGGCTTTTATTAGGCTCAAATCTGCCATCAAGTAATTAAGAGTAATTTACCTTAGAAATCTTAAGTGAAGATTGGACCATTAATGTACTGGGTTGATAACATTTTCTAGAATTTTACCAAGTAACCTACTGAATTCAAATGACACTCTTCAAAACATATGTAAGATTTCATACTGGCAAACATTCTGGCCAAGTTTGGTAAAGATTGGGCCATCAATGTGGCCTCTAACTATGTTCACATGTTTTGTCCTAGTGACCTCTTTTTGACCCCACGTGACCCAATAATGAACTTGTCCAAGATTTTATGCAGACAATGATTTTTCATTCTGACCAAGATTGAAGAAGATTGGGCTATAAATGTGGTCTCAAGTGTGTTCACAAGTTTTTCCTAAAATTTGATGTAGTGACCTACTTTTTGACCCCAGATAACCCAATAATGAACTCATCCAAGATTTCATGCAGACAAACATTCTACCAAGTTTGATGAAGACTGGATAAAAACTGTGGCCTCTAGTGGGTTCACAAGCTAAAATCTTAAACAACAGATGAAGCGGTATCACAAAAGCTCCCCTTGAGCATTTTGTGCTCAGGTGAGCTAAAAAGTAATATGAACAAACAAAAAATCACCTGAAAATGACCTTAAAATTTCTGGGAACATTCCTGTTTGTAATCAATTCTAACTAGAAATTGCTTTGGGTAAAAATTACAAAAATAACACAAGATATACAGATAACAATATCTACTTCCGACCAAACTTATATGACCTAACCTCATATAAAACTGAAGTTTTATGAGAGTGATGTCCCTTGTTTACTAATGGAATAGGTTGTTGACAGCTACATTATAAAACTGTCTAGATAGCCGAGCTGTCACAATGATATCTGAAATCTAAATGCTACATTTTCACTTTGACAGTTAAATGCAGAATTTATGTTACTTGCATTTGAAGTAAACATTTGTATTGCATAGCCCTAATGGATTCTATTTAAGTGCACAGATTTTGTTTGCAGCATTTCTTCTTGCTTCTTGGCAGGAAATAGGTTGCTTAGACAAATTCTTGATTTACATTTTGCTGCCTGTTGAAAGAATAAATTCTTTATTTGAGAATATATTTTTTTAGATTTTCACTACTGAGATTAACTGCAGTTATATTTTTTTGTTACATGCTGGCTCATATTTTTGTTACATGCTGGCTCATATTTTTGTTTACATGCTGGTTCATATTTTTGTTACATGCTGGCTCATATTTTTGTTATATGCTGGCTCATATTTATGTTACATGCTGGCTCATATTTTTGTTACATGCTGGCTCATATTTTTGTTACATGCTGGCTCATATTTTTGTTACATGCTTGCTTATATTTTTGTTACATGCTGGCTCATATTTTTGTTTACATGCTGGCTCATATTTTTGTTTACATGCTGGCTCATATTTTTGTTCCCTTCTTGATCTATTAAAGGAAATACAAGCAGGTCACTTAACAGATTAATTATGCTTAAATCTGTTTGTTTCCTTCCACATGTTGGCAAATAAATTCTTTAGTCAAGGATATATTTTTCATTCCATTCTGGTCCATATGTTTGTTTCTTTCTGGATACATTATACTGAATACCAGCAGATGTTTTTCCTTAATCGAAGATAAATTGTTTTGCTTAATCCTGTACTTGCTGGGAATAACATTCTCCACATTAACATAAAACATACCCTACCCTAATGGTGTTTCAAGTAAGGAAAAGGTTTTACATAAAACATACCCCACCATAATGGTGTTTCCAGCACGTAAAGGGTTAACATAAAACATACCCCACCCTAATGGTGTTTCCAGTAAGTAAAAGGTTAACATAAAACATACCCTACCCTAATGATGTTTCAAGTAAGTAAAAGGTTTTACATAAAACATACCCCCACCCTAATGGTGTTTCCAGCAAGTAAAGGGTTAACATAAGACATGCCCCACCCTAAAGGTTTTACCAGCAAGTTCAGGGTAATAAACATCAAATCAAATTCGGTATTTGCTCTGTACTTGCTTGCTGGCTAGGAATAAATTTTTACTGCAGAAGCTTTAATGCTGTCATAATGCTTGTTCTGGTATCTTGGTACATGTTTGGGTTTTGATTCTTTTGTGGAAGTTCTAACTTTTTCTAACATGCTAGCTTATGGCTTCCTTCGTTATTTTCGGAAATAAGATTATTGCTGAAGTTTAAGTTTATAACATGCTGGACCTAATGTTTTCTCTTGGTACTATCCACATGTTTGATCCTTGAGGCTTAAAATAATTGACAGATTGTCTATCAGGCCATTTTCCCTAAATATTAGAGTCGGTAATGAGAAAAAGATCATTTACTTTCATTTGAAAAGATATTCATGAAGGAAGCTCAAATGAGCAAAGATTTACAATTCTAGATTTTAATTTGTTATATACCTGAAATAATGGTATTACATAAATATTCAACACAATCTTCAAAATACTATCTATATTCTTTGAATATGTATATTATTTATTTATAGTATGAGAGATCACTGAAAAAGTATGTTTTCACATGTGGTGCTGACATGTGTTAAAAAATTTTTTTTCTATGACTGCAAGTGAAATTTAAGACAATTATACACTGGAACTGAGAATTTTCATTTATTTAATGCTTTTTCCTTCTTTAAAGCTTATTTTAATGAGTTGTCCCTAATTACCTGCCTTGGGACTCAAGAGCGAAAATGATAACCCTATCATTTCACAGTAGGTCAGAGTGAAATGTCAAGACTTTCTTTCACTGGTAGTTCTTAATCTTTCACCCAAAAGCTTGAAATACAATTTAACGTTTGCATTTTGTTAGGTATTTTCAAGTGCATCAAACTCTTGAGATGATGACAGTAAATGTGTAAAATGTCTTCAGGTAGGCACTTGTACTATATGTAAAAAGGCAAATCTCAAAACAGCAACTGTGATTCTTTAAATAAAAATATACCTTATGCATGTATGATACTTTGTTTAGAATATTTCTAAATGTCTTTAAAAAAGATATAACCCTGTTGATGATTATGATGATGATGATGATGATGATAATAATAATAATAATATAAAATTACTGAAAAAACAAATGCACTTTTAAGTAACTAAACACTATCTGCTACCTGATGACATCATTATGGTCTTAACTATGGGATGGTCTTGACCATTTAATTCCCGGAAACATCATTAACCCCATAAACATTAAACATACCCCACCCTAACGATGTTTCCTGCAAGTTAACGGTTAGTATAAAACATACCCCAGAATTCAAAGATCTATATACAATGGGGAATATTGTTGAAATTAACATTGTCTCCCTTGTTTGGTAATATCTGAGGTAGTCCAAATTGTTGGTAGGTCCTTTTAGTTGGAATCCTCGGACTATATCACCTGTTCTTTTAGATATGGTACCATTATAAACAGTGATATTTCTTACTTTGCATTAATTTGAGATATAAATCCATTTAAATACATATCAAGGTATGTAATTTAAACAAGAAAATTTACTTTTTTATTGATGGTGTAGAACTGAGCATTACAATGCAAGCATACACACCAAAGAGCACAAGCATAAAAACAGAGTAATCCAAATAAAAGGACCTACTTACATTTAAAGATTTATAAGGGGAGACTATCCACTAATGCCTCTCATTAACAATGCTACAATAAAACTACCTTAGCTGTGGTGCCTGCTTCTTTTCGGAATCCTGTAACCAAGGTGATCTCATATTTCTGTTGGTCCATTGGACCGTTGTCAAGGAGATATACAATGCCACCTTTCCTGTTGTCATGGCGATCAGCCAGATGAGACCAGATGAAGAGAAGGAGGTAGACAATAAGGAGCACACATATCAGGCTCAGGGATACAGGGTTCCTCTCAGGACTATGAAACAGATTATGTTTGTGTGTTTTTTCAAATGTATGTATTTATTTATTTATTTATCTACTAAACAGGTGCCAACTTAACATTCATACATTAACCTAGCACGATTTATTAGTTAAAAATTCTTATAACACCTTAACTAAACTGACAACTGTTTGCTAAATAGGTACAAATTCTTTGATGATTTCTATAAGCAAGATCTTACATAAGAACATATTTACCTCAATTTCTATATTTCTAATGATGAAAATATGTATTTTATCACAAGAAACACTATAATTATATACTTTTTATTATGAGTTACATTATTGTAAGGGCATAATTATGCATGTTTTAATCAGTTAAAAAACAATGTAAAATGTTAATGCTGACTAAAAATAAAATGATTTTGTAAAAGCATGAGTAAAAACAAAAAGATCATTTGCTCTGTAGAAATTTAAAATTGTAAAGATTGACAGATATAAATAATCTTTGCAATGTTGTTCTACTTCATCTTGAACTCTGTTGTTACAGATTATTGTTACCATGGAGACCACAAAATTAAAAAAATTTGCTACTCGATGCAAACATATTTGTTTGTTTTCAATAGACATCGCAGTACTAAAATATTAAAAGCAATATCCAGTTATTTTGATTGAGGAAGACAAGAGACAAATGACTAAGAAGAACCACTGATGCACCTTAGTTTAGCTTCAAGGTTTTCCTACATTAGCAAAGTATAAGCTTTATCATTAAAATGTTATTCTTGTGGTGAAAGAAAAAGAGATATTGTGACTTCCAAGGCTAGCATTCATTAAAGGAATTTGTTGGTATTTTTTGCCAATACTGTGCAGCGACATTTCTATCATTATAGCACAGAGGCACTTATGAGATGCCCAGGGACTGAACCCAGCCGGTCCATTATACTGACACCAAAGAGTCACGCATAATGCTGTCCCCTTAGCCCAGAGCATTAGGAGGGAAGCCACTACTACCAACTTTAAAGTATTTGGTTTGACCCAGCTGGGGTTTGAACCCATAACCTCCTGACCCACAAGTCGATGCTCTACCGTTTGAGCTATTGTGGCCGATGCATTCATTAAAAAAATGCTTGAGCTATTGCGGCCGATGCATTCATAAAAAACCCAAGCATTAAACACGAACATTTGGACAACTTTGTAATATAAGCATTAAGCAATATTCTGCTTAAGAGGAATCTTTAAGGTAGTTACTGACAGTTTGGACCAAGATATCTTTTCTTAAATAAGTCATTGGGTCCTGCGAAATGCTGTTCATTGATACCCTAGATATGTGAGAACAGTCAAGAAAAAAATCAACACCTGTCATTGACAACCATGATCCCATTATATAGTCATCTGGGTAATCCAATCAGACCTTGATATCTATTTTTAGCAGAGACTTCTATGAAGTTTTTTTTATACACCTGGCAGCAATACACATTCAGACTGATTCTTTATGCAATTAGTTTTGTCTAACAATTTAGTTAGTGTTCATAATCATATTTATTAAGACAAACGTATAGGTTTATACAAAAATGATGCCCAAATTCCCAAAAGCAATTGTTCGATATTGTTATACGTATTTGATATCGGCAAAGTGTTAGACACACCCTTTAAGTCTGCATCAATACAGATGCATCTTGGTCTGGATTTTAGAAATCTTTATGGAGCAGATGATTCAAAGGATGTTAAGAAAGGCAATAATAACTCTGTTCATTATAGCAAAGAGTCATTAATTTATCGGACATTTCAAGGCTCTATAATCTGACTTAAAATTTTGTTTTTCTATTACATGCTTATTTACTGAAATAACAATGTTGCATAACAACATCTAGAATTTTTACTAAACAAGTTTCTGGGTTCCCTACATAGTCTTCAAAAACAGTGCTATGTCGTCTAAATGCAGCTAAAAACAAAATAATCCAACACAAATGCTTGAAAACAAAATATGCACGAGTTAAATTATCCTTCATTAAAATGAAGAAAAAAACTTAATTAAGTTCTTTACTAAATGCTGGATCATTTATAACTGTTTGTAAGAAATGGCCAGCTTACAATAAAGGGGAAAGAAATGAGATACTACACCTGTTTTATTGAAAATAGAAGAAAAAAAAGAAAAGATAATAAAGAAGCCATGAGGGGCATCTCTTATATAAGTTACTATCTTCTCTAAATCAGTTACATTCTTCTCTGCATCAGCCACAAACTTCTCAGATTCGTTATTTTTATATATTGTTTTAGTCGTAGAGCCGATTTGTAACTCCTCTGACTGCTTAGCCTCTCACCACACGGGTTCAGGTCCCAGTCTGGGCAAACGACTAACTGTGGGAAGGTCTTCCTGCTGACGTGGCATGTGCCAGTGGCTCTACCTAGACATTTGTCTTAGTTCTTCCTCCACTAAATAGGTGGACATCACTATAATCATCATAAATAGTTGCTGCGATGTATTTCAAAAACAAAACATTAATTGTTGTTGTACTTTTTTGTTTGGTTAAAGAAACAGCAATACCTTAAAGTAACACAGTAAGTATAATTGGTGGAAATATGAAAATTACAGTTGTTGTACTGTAGCTCTTAAAGAGTGTAATTTAGAGGTTACATTTCAACTGTTTATGTAAATATTAGCATTATTTGTTTGATAAGAAAGAAAAATTAAGGTTATCATATTCCATGCACAACAAGTAATTGAAACTGAAACAAACAGCTGCAGTTACGTGGTAATTAGCGATATTGTTGTTTTGTTTAAAGTCTACATAATTTATGAAAACATTTAATTATTTCTATTATCCATTTTGTATTTTTTAAGCAAACATGATAAACACCTGCATAGGGAAATTTGCTGATAGAAAATAACAACATGAACAAAGCAGGCAACTCACTAGAAAAATCCCTCAACATCCACAAACTGAAGGTCGTTGGGAATCAACTCAAAGCGACCACCAAATGCCGTTAGGTGGTTGCATTCACATTTTGTGACCTGGAATGAGGAATCCTGGGATACTGTACAACCATCAGGAAGCCACAACTCCTTTGAATTATGCCAGAACAGACACTCGCCCCACCAGAGCTTCAGTCGGTAGTGTCGCACAGTAATCTCCCCTGGACGGTGGCGTCCTGCATTGTATTTTGTGTCGACGATACCAATGTAAAAGGTGCCTGTGTCTGAAAGAATAAGAGATTCTTTCTTAATTTTTAAAATTTAAAAAAAAAATTTGAAATGTAAGAAGGAAAGTTCCTAATAAAATGTAGACAATTTTTTAAAACCCAGTAAAGTACCTTATTTAGTGAAAAGTGTTTTGCAAGCATCTATTTAAAGCATACATAACACTGAAAATCAACAGTGGTAGTGCCTAGCTATAAGGTGAGGTGCAATATTTTATGTTAGGAATTGTAATGGTTTTTGTTTTAAAAGATATGCTATAAATAAGATAGTAGTCATTGACCAAGATTGTGTATTATGCACAGCACAAGGAAATTACTGCCTGAGAAATGAAGTCATATTAAGAAAGAATGAAATTATTTTTTTTTTGCATAAGGTTAAGCAATTTTCTAAAATCTTAAAATTTTATCTTACATCTAAGACGATTTCTTAAATTTTATTAAAAATCAACATTTTATCTAAGAATTTTATAGAATTTTTGTGTGTGCAAATGTAAGGAATCTGTACATTATAATTTAAGTCAGAACATATAACTAAGATTTTTTTATAAAAACACATCCTAGTTCTAACCAGGAAGATGAAAGTAAAGAGATATTATTATATCATGAAGACTCTGTTTCCTTGGACTTAAAACAATAAGTAAACATCTATCATTAGTGTTTACTCTTAAGTACTGGATTTGTACCAGTTTTGACAGGCTGTAAAAGAATATTCGATTGGAAAAGTAGAGCAGGTGCTGCACAGATCAATTACTGGGAACAAGTCTAAGTTAAACACCTGGCACTTCAAAAACGACATGACAGCTGATGATTCCTATAGACTGATAATATGAATTTTTTAAGAACCAGGTATTGTTTCCTGAGACATCAAATGCTTTTGTTGATAAAATAAATAATGTTATGATCCAATACATACATGTGAATTTTCTCACTTTCGGAAGGCAACTCCTACTTTTAAGGCTCAAAATTACTTGAAAATGAGGCGTATTTACACATTTTCAGAAATCTCCCTATTTGGGAACAGATAAATTTCTTCTTGGTTCATATGAAAATAACAAATCTCCCACTTTGCAAGTGAAAATCTCACCCTTTGGCCTTAGCAAAAATTTGCATGTATGCTAATACTGACACCAAGTTTTGATTGGTGGAGACAATCTCTCGATAAATGTCTGGGTAGAACGACCGTCACCTTGCAGGCCAGCAGGGTTATCTCCCTTTACAAACTATTCAGGGATAGCAACCCTTGAGGAAGGGTAAGAGAAAGAAAGATATAATTTTCAAGAGTAATAATAGATCCCACTCACCCACACAGTCAAGTCAATAGGTCAATGGAAGACTTTACTAGTTTAAATCAGCCGCTGAACGTTTCGATCTATTTTCAGCATACATGTGACCTCTCCCACTTAAAGAGCGAGACACCTACATTTAAGGTTCAAAATTACTTGAAAGTAAGGCGTTTTTAACACATTTTCAGAAATCTCACTATTTGGGAACAGATAACTTCTTCTTTGTTTATATGAAAATAACAAATCTCCCACTTTGCAAGTAATGATCTCCCAATTTGGCCTCAGTGAAACTTTGTATATATGCTAATACTGACACCAAGTTTTGATTGGTGGAGACAATCTCTCAATAAATGTCTGGGTAGAAACACCGTCACATTGCAGACCAGTGGACTTATTCACCATACAAACTATTCAGGGATAGAAACCCTTGCAGAGAGGTACTAGAAAGAAATTACAGAATTTACAGCAGCAAAACTTTTCTATCTATTTTCACTTCATTTGCAATACAAGTACATCTAGTTACCAAAATGAAATAACTCTATACTCTATATAAAAATGCAGAAACACATGGTATTATTATAATACATGATAACAAAATAAAATTTAAGTTAATGTTTGAAAAAATAATTAAATTTTTTCCAGTTTTCCTGTTAAATATAAAAAACCTACCATAGTTAGAATTGTCTTCCAAAGACCCATCAAAGTATGCTCAAGATTTAAATAAAATGTGGATGTATGTTTATGTTGACAACATGCTTTTATTTAAAAAACATGCATAAGTTATTAAAAGAATTAAATATTTCTTGACATGGGGACTTTTCTGCGAGAAAGTTCAATTACAGCTGGACCTGATGACAGTGGTTTCTTCAGTCCATCAGTAAGTTTTGAACACATATTTCATAGGAGTTGAATATTTTAATTATGCAATCATATATATATATATATATATATCTTTATTTGTTTTCTTTCTTACTTTGTTGGTTCATTTTGTTATTTCTTTCATTCTTTCAGTTCTCATATATATTTTAAGTTATATTTTATTTTGATTTGTAAAATGTGACGAAACGTTTCTAACAAAAGCAATTTAAAAAGTCATTCATTGTCAGAATAATGTCCTTCAGACTCATTTTAAGTCATTTTGAATACTAAAACTTGTATCTCTCATGTATTTTCAAAATCAAATATTTAGCTATGAAATTAATACATAATCTTGCAGTTACAAAATTGACACCTAGTAATTAATGCAATAAAGAATTTGTCAGGGATCATATAGTAAACAACCCACATTATCACTAACAATAATGTTTGTGGCTTTGTGTAAAACTAGCCTACTGTCTCACATCCATACTAGCAGGTAATTTAGTTTTGCATTCATAGTTCCATAAGTTGTGACCTTGAAAGTTCACATATAAAATAACATAAGAAATGTTTGTTTGATTATTGGGTTTATCATCCCACCAACAGTATTTCAGTTATCTGGAGACTGTGTTCACTTGCAGCAGATATAGTGCTTTCTTCACTGTGTATAGCATGCCGTGAACAGCTGGCATGATACCACACCCAGACCCATTATTCTGACACCAGGCCAACCAGTTGTGGAACTACCCTTATATCTGCTTGAGCATTAGCAAGGGAGCTATACCACTACCACTTTAAACGAATTTGGTATGTTGCGGCCCGGGATCGAACCCTGGCCTCCCATATCTGAAGCCGATGCCAATTGAGCTACCAGGTCCAGTCATAAGAAATATTTTAAACATCTGTTTTCATAACATTACATCAAATACCACAATTATTAATTACAAAAATAAGTAAATATCAAAATTAGGATTAAAATGCTTCAAAATTGGGGGTTGAGGGTTCAAATCCCGATACGAGCACGAATCGTCAACTTGTTTTCTTTCTACTTTTTCACTTTTACAATAATTTCCGCATCACTCTTCCAGATTAAAAAAGAAACATGTATAATTTTTTAATTTTATTTTTGTAAATGAAGTTTAATTGTTTGATTTGTGCTTAATTTGATATTACAAATTCGTTTTCTGGTATATTCAATGTCTAAAATAATCAAAATCATGTGTTGAATTTTTTTTTTATTTTGCAACATCAACCATAATACTTTATAGAACATTTTGGGTAACTCTGAAATAAATTGTGTGGCTATCAAGAGCTTGGTGATTTTTGCAATAAAGTGTAAAAAGCAAAAAAAGTCTTTAACGAGTAGGGTTTGTAAACAATAAGTCACATATTTGGGATAGCTTTAGCCAGGCCAACATGTTTGGTTGGTTTATCTCATGACATATCTTGTTTCCAAATGATATTCAATAGAAAAAACACTTTTCCTAAAGAGGATAAAACAATATTTGGAGTTTGCTTATTTTTAAAAAGCAGACACACTTAATACCAATTTTAGAAAACAAAAAAATCCATAAATTCAAAATTGGATGGAGAATTTTCTTAAAATTTGGCATACACGTCTACATTTAAGTATACAACTTATTTGTTGTGTTTAAATTCTTCAATTTTCTAAAACACTAGCTTTACCTTAAACATGAACTTGAAAAAAATCATAATTCAAACAGTAAATATAAAAAAGGAAGAATGAACATGACCCAAGGTCATAAACAAAACGAGATAATATGTTTGAAGAATTCATAAATCTAACACAGAAAATGGGAAAATATTTAAACATGAGTAGGCAAATATATTCATAAATCAACTGAGCACTACAACAAGAAAGAAATTGTCTTATATTTTCTTCACTCACTACAACAACAGTAACTTGACTTTTCTTTCTTAACCAAATTTTATGCCAGTACTCTATCTTTTTGTAAAATAAGATAAAACTGGATCTGGTTTTATACAGGCGCGTATCTGGGCCGTTTTTGAAGTTACGCACAATTAAAAGGGAAATAACCTTGTGCAGTAATACTTGTGAATATATTCGGTTCTTTTCTAATGAATAACAGGTAAAATGCGAACATGCGAGGAACTTAACGCAAAATATTAATGACTAAAATCCTGATGTGTAAAAGTTTAACCATTTTAAGCCTTTTAAACCTTGATTGGTGTGGTAATAAGATTTTATAACACATACACTACAGAAATAAAATATATCATTCCTAACCTGGGTTAGGCATTGACTTTCTGAGTGTTTTTGGTAGTTTTAGATTTTCGATTTTTCGAACGGAGGTTACGCACGTGCGTAAAGTGCGTAATGGCAGAAACGCGCCTGGTTTTATATGCTAAAGGCAAGATGAAAATACAATAAATATGTTTAAACATGTTCGTGTATAGCATAAAGTGAACACTGGGGCATCATTCAGAAATGTATATGCATACACATGAAACAAAAATGACAATAACAAAAAATGTAACACAGTTTCTCTTACACAGATCCTGCAGTTTTCCAAAATTAACATACATGAGTATTATTTTTTAATTTATGAAATTTTGGCCTCTAGTGAAATTAACCCAGGCATAAAAAATTAATTTAAATAAAAAAGTCCAAATTGGCATCAAAAAGTTTCTTCTTAACAATGCTTGCCCATGTATAAAAAAAAGTTTGCCAGCATTGGCATTCCTTTCAACAAATTGCAAATCAACCCATTAGTTTGTTTAAATACATGGCACAGACTCATATATGAACATAATGGCAAGATGTATGATACTGTAAAGAGCTATAGAATGTGTGCAGTATTTTTGAAAGATTTATTTAATAAAAGCCGCGGTGCGTACATTCTATGACTATTAAAAAATCCATTTTTCTCCAAGCCTTTCTTGACCATAAGAGAGTATATTGCCGACCACAATCTGCTATTTATTATTGTATTCGGGCAGTTTCCTTTTTAGTATTTATTTATTAATTAGTTTACTCCTTACACTCTCATAGATACAATATTCTTTGAGGTTAACATTGACAAAAGTTAAAAATAATGACAATAGATTGATTTTCATTGTGAGTTTTCTGGCCATACCATTGAAATGTGATGAACTGGAAGGGATTGGGATTGGGATTAGCCGGCATTTTTGCCGATACTGCGCAGCGATATTTCTATCATTATAGCACAGGGGCACTTATGAGGTGCCCAGGGACTGAACCCGGCTGGTCCATTATACTGACATCGACGAGTCAGGCGTAATGCTGTCCCTTTAGCCCCGAGCGTTAGGAGGGAAGCCACTACTACCAACTTTAAAGTCTTTGGTTTGACCCGGTCGGGGTGCGAAACCCACAACCTCCCGATCCGCAAGCTGATGCTCTACCAAATGAGCTATTGTGGCTGGTTGAACTGGAAGTAAACACTGTATTTCATTATGGTATAATTCATTGACCATATGAACATACAAGTGTAATTTCTATAAAATCAATGTATGTACAGCCTATGTAAGACCTCCCCATGTCAAGATTTTGCCCTATCCTGGAAGGACTTCAAGATATTCTTCTTTAAATACATTGCAGCAACCAATTATCATCATTATAGTGACACCCAGCCATATTGTTGGAAGTAGACCCAAAAACACATGTCTGGGTAGAACCACCAGTGCTGGTCAGACCTTTCCACATAAAGTCTTTTGCCTCAAACAGGACTTGAACCCAAGCTGTGGGAGGCTAAGTAGTCAGAGAAGTAACAAGTTGGCAACACTTCCAAATGCCATGGGCACCCCTTAAGATTTTCTTTACTTTGTATACATAACCCATATTTCAGTGTACATGAGTGTATGAAAACAAAGGGACAAATCAGAATGCGAAGGAGCACAGTTTCAGAATTGATTAATCTCAATTCAAAGCAAATGGATACAGTTTGTTGGCAGTAATTGTGCCTTTCTGCCACAGCGACTCAATCTTTCCCATGCATTTGCATGTGTTTTAGCAACTTCAGTCCTTTTAACATATTCACATGGAATTTTCTATGGAGCATCATAGACTTAAAGACGCTGAAAGCAGGATTTGTTTGAGAAAACTGATAGGTTTGGGTGATGTTTTTATTTGTTGGTGTTTCTGACTTAACATAATTCATTGTCATATGTCAAAAAGCAAAAAAAAAGAGGAAATGTTTTATTTGCGATTTTTAAAAGGAACTAAGAATCATGTTGACAGAATATGTTTTAAAGGACTTACAATTTCTCTTCCATTGTAACATTAAAAGATTGAATTTTTACTCTCAGTAACTTGTAGTGAAAAATGACACTGAACTCGAACAGTTTGGTTGACTTCTTTGTCTCTTAACCAGCATAACCGTAGTTGAACAGTTTACTGGTGCTAATTTATGGCAAGTTATTTCATGTAGAGAGAGTTGTACCCGCTAATCTGCAGAGTGCAAGTACTTCTACCCTGATACCTGACTGGGGTCTTCCTCTCCCAGTAACTGACTGATGTCACCAATGTAACCATATGTCAGTAGGATGTATCTAAAGAACCAAACCCAAATCAAACCCATATGAAACTCATATCAAACCCACATGAAACCCAATTCAAACCCAAATCAAACCCATATGAAACTCATATCAAACCCACATGAAACCCAATTCAAACCCAAATCAAACCCATATGAAACTCATATCAAACCCACATGAAACCCAATTCAAACCCAAATCAAACCCATATGAAACTCATATCAAACCCACATGAAACCCAATTCAAACCCAAATCAAACCCATATGAAACTCATATCAAACCCACATGAAACCCAATTCAAACCCAAATCAAACCCATATGAAACTCATATCAAACCCACATGAAACCCAATTCAAACCCAAATCAAACCCATATGAAACTCATATCAAACCCACATGAAACCCAATTCAAACCCAAATCAAACCCATATGAAACTCATATCAAACCCACATGAAACCCAATTCAAACCCAAATCAAACCCATATGAAACTCATATCAAACCCACATGAAACCCAATTCAAACCCAAATCAATCCGTATCAATCCCTATCAAATCAAACCCATATCAATCCATATCAATCCATATCAAATCAAATCCATATCAATCCATATCAAACCCAAATCATATATCAAACCCAAATCAAATCTATATCAATCCCATATCAAATCTATATCAAATCTATATAACACCCTAACCAAACCCTAATCAAACCCAAATCAAACCCATATCAAATTCATATCAAATGCAAATCAAACCCATCTAAACTCCATTTCAAACAGAACACATATTAAACCTAACCCCATATATATCAAACCAAACCCATATCAAACCAAACCCATATCAACCCATATCAATCCACATCAAATCAAACCCATATCAAACCCATATCAATTCATATCAAATCAAACCCATATCAAACCAAAATCAAACCCATGTAAACCCAAACCTATATCAATGAATATCAATCAATATCAAATCAAATTAAACCATATCAAACTAAACCCATATCAAACTAAAAACAAATCAAACCCATATCAATCCACATAAAATCATACTCATAAAAATCCATATCAAATCAAACCCATACAAAACCCAATCCAAACCAATATCAAACCCAAATCAAAACCTTATTAAACTAAAATAAAACCCATATCAAACCAATATTAAACCCAAAATCAAACCCAAATGAGATCCAAATGAAACTCAAATCAAACCCAAATGTGACCCAAATGAATCCCAAATCAAACCCAACAGAAGTGGAGAATCATTTAAAAAATGATGCTTTCCTCATACATGTAGATTGGATTTCTCTGCTCCACCCAGACATATCTCCTCAATATCTTTCTCTTATTTAGGTTTTCTCTAAAAGAAACATACAGCTTATCTTCTAACTCTCACTAGATGCATAAGAAAACAGATTCCGAGATGATTAGCAAAAATCTTCAGGTAGACAATCAATCAGAATAGATCCCACTTTCATGATTCTCATTTATTACAAGTAAGCCGTTAATGCGCAGAAAAATAGTGCAAACAATGCACTAGACTACAAGAGAGATAATACAAATCTAGACTTATCATCATTGATAAATATCCCTAGAGACCGCAGTGCCAGTTATGGTAGTATGTTCAATAAATCTAACAAGGGCCATAACTGAATTAAAATCGACCTAGACATGACCTGCCAACATTTTGTGGAACTAAGACCCAAGGGTTAGAGATCAAGACATGATATAAGATAAATGCACAATGATGTGGTATACTAATGAAAAATCACTTCATATCTTATTTTAAAAAATCATTGTTATTTTATTTCAATTGTATTAAGTAAACCATGCCAAACGACCAATAAATAAATGTTAAAATTATGTGTTTTGTCCTGAAAATTGGTCCTAAAACCTTGATTTAATTATTTCAACTGGCAACTTTTTACAGCAATGATGCTGGGTATTTTACTGGAGTGTTGTTAGTTGGCCAATTACTCAAATAAACAAACTAACACAACAGTTATAAACACAAACACAACAGTTATAAACACACATTTTACAATATTTATTGGATTACTTTGGCATAAATAGGATAGGATAACATTTATTTTGAGTTGGCAAGATTTTACATAGGTAACAAAAGCTCAATGACCTTTTGCATCCGACTTTTTTAGGTATTATAAATATAATTTACCCTTGCAACTTTTAGTCACAAATCTAGAGGCCTAATCTGGCAGACAAATAGAACATTAAAAGTACCAGACCAAACAAGCAGGACCATCCGAAACAACGGGCCAGCCAAACAAGCGGGACCAACAAGCGGGACCAACAAGCGGGACCATCCCAAACAAGCGGGACCAACAAGCGGGACCAACAAGCGGGACAACAAGCGGGACCAACAAGCGAGACCAGCCAAACAAGCGGGACCAACAAGCGGACCAACAAGCGGGACCAACAAGAGACCAGCCCAAACAAGCGGGACCAACAAGGGGGACCAACAAGCGGGACCAGCCAAACAAGCGGGACCAGCCCAAACAAGCGGGACCAGCCCAAACAAGCGGGACCAACAAGCGGGACCAGCCCAAACAAGCGGGACCAACAAGGGGACCAGCCCAAACAAGCGGGACCAGCCCAAACAAGCGGGACCAGCCCAAACAAGCGGGACCAGCCCAAACAAGCGGGACCAGCCCAAACAAGCGGGACCAACAAGCGGACCAGCCAAACAAGCGGGACCAGCCCAAAACAAGCGGGACCAGCCCAAACAAGCGGGACCAGCCCAAACAAGGGGGACCAGCCCAAACAAGGGGGACCAGCCCAAACAAGCGGGACCAGCCCAAACAAGCGGGACCAGCCCAAACAAGCGGGACCAGCCAAAACAACGGGACCAGCCCAAACAGCGGGACCAGCCCAAACAAGCGGGACCAGCCCAAACAAGCGGGACCAGCCCAAACAAGGGGGACCAGCCAAACAAGCGGGACCAGCCCAAAACAAGCGGGACCAGCCCAAACAAGGGGGACCAGCCCAAACAAGGGGGACCAGCCCAAAACAAGCGGACCAGCGCCAAACAAGGGGGACCAGCCCAAACAAGCGGGACCAGCCCAAACAAGCGGGACCTAGCCCAAACAAGCGGTGACCAGCCCAAACAAGGGGGACCAGCCCAAACAAGCGGGACATGCCCAAACAAGCGGGACCAGCCCAAACAAGCGGGACCAGCCCAAAACAAGGGGGACCCAGCCCCCAAACAGCGGGACCAGCCAAACAAGCGGGACCAGGCCCAACAAGCGGGACCAACAAGCGGGACCAACAAAGCGGGACCAACAAGCGGACGACCAGCCCAAAACAAGCGGGACCAGCCCAAAACAAGGGGGACCCAGCCCAAACAAGCGGGACAAACAAGCGGACCAGCCCAAACAAGCGGGACCAGCCCCAAACAAGCGGGACCAGCCCAAACAAGCGGGACCAACAAGCGGGACAAACAAGCGTGACCAACAAGCGGGACAAACAAGCGGGACCAGCCCAAAAAAGCGGACAGCCCAACAAGCGGGGACCAGCCCAAACAAGCGAGACCAGCCCAAAACAAGCGGGACCAGCCCAAAACAAGCGGGACCAGCCCCAAACAAGCGGGACCAGCCCAAACAAGCGGGACCAGCCCAAACAAGCGGGACAAACAAGCGGGACCAGCCCAAACAAGCGGGACCAGCCCAAACAAGCGGAAAACAAGCGGGACCAGCCCAAACAAGCGGGACCAACGCGGGCCAACAAGCGGGACCAACAAGCGGGACCAACAAGCGGGACCAAAAGCGGACAAACAAGCGGGACCAGCCCAAACAAGCAGACAGCCCAAACAAGCGGGACCAACAAGCGAGACCAACAAGCGGGACCAACAAGCGAGACCAGCCCAAACAAGCGGGACCAACAAGCGGACCAACAAGCGGGACCAACAAGCTAGACCAGCCCAAACAAGCGGGACCAACAAGCGAGACCAACAAGCGGGACCAACAAGCGGACCAGCCCAAAACAAGCGGGACCAACAAGCGGGACCAACAAGGGGACCAACAAGCGAGACCAGCCCAAACAAGCGGGACCAAAAAGCGGACCAACAAGCGGGACCAACAAGCGAGACCAGCCCAAACAAGCGGGACCAACAAGGGGGACCAACAACGGGACCAACAAGAGGGACCAGCCCAAACAAGCGGGACCAGCCCAAACAAGCGGGACCAACAAGGGGGACCAGCCCAAACAAGCGGGACCAGCCAAAAACAAGCGGGACCAGCCCAAACAAGGGGACCAGCCCAAACAAGCGGGACAAACAGCGGGACCAGCCCAAACAAGCGGGACCAACAAGCGGGACAGCCCAAACAAGCGGGACCAACAAGCGGACCAACAAGCGGGACCAGCCCAAACAAGCGGGACCAACAAGCGGGACCAGCCCAAACAAGCGGCACCAGCCCAAACAAGCGTGACCAACAAGCGGGACCAACAAGCGGGACCAGCCCAAACAAGCGGGACCAACAAGCGGGACCAGCCCAAACAAGCGGGACCAACAAGCGGGACCAGCCCAAACAAGCGGGACCAACAAGCTGGGACCAGCCCAAACAAGCGGACCAACAAGCGGGACCAGCCCAAACAAGCGGGACCAACAAGCGGGACCATGCCCAAACAAGCGGGACCAACAAGCGGGACCAGCCCAAACAAGCGGGACCAACAAGCGGGACCAGCCCAAACAAGCGGGACCAACAAGCGGGACCAGCCCAAAAAGCGGGGACCAACAAGCGGGACCAGCCCAAACAAGCGGACCAACAAGCGGGACCACAAGCGGACCAGCCCAAACAAGCGGGACCAGCCCAAACAAGCGGGACCAACAAGCGTGACCAACAAGCGGGACCAACAAGCGAGACCAGCCCAAACAAGCGGGACCAACAAGCGGGACCAGCCAAACAAGGGGGACCAGCCCAAACAAGTGGGGACCAGCCCAAACTAAGCGGACCAGCCCAAACAAGGGGGTACCAGCCCCAAACAAGCGGGTACCAACAAGCGGGACCAGTCCCAAACAAGGGGGACCAGCCCAAACAAGCGGACCAACAAGGGGAAGCCCAAACAAGCGGGACCAAACAAGAGACCAGCCCAAACAAGCGGGACAAACAAGCGGACCAGCCCAAACAAGCGGGACCAGCCCAAACAAGGGGGACCAGCCCAAACAAGCGGGACCAGCCCAAACAAAGCGGGACCAGCCCAAAACAAGCGGGACCAGCCCAAAACAAGCGGGACCAGCCCAAACAAGCGGACCAACAAGCGGGACCAACAAGCGGACCAACAAGCGATGACCAGCCCAAACAAGCGGGACCAACAAGCGGGACCAACAAGCGGACCAACAAGCGAGACCAGCCCAAACAAGCGGGACCAACAAGCGGTGACCAGCCCAAACAATCGGGACCAGTCCCAAACAAGGGACCAGCCCAAACAAGCGGGACCAGCCCAAACAGGGGACCAACAAGCGGACCAGCCCAAAACAAGCGGGACCAGCCCAAACAAGCGGGACCAAACAAGCGACCAGCCCAAACAAGCGGGACAGCCCAAACAAGCGGTAGAACAAGCTTACCAGCCCAAACAAGCGGACCAGCCCAAACAAGCGGACCAGCCCAAACAATCGGGACCAACAAGCGGGACCAGCCCAAACAAGGGACCAACAAGCGGACCAGCCCAAACAAGCGGGACCAGCCCAAACAAGCGGGACCAACAAGCGGGACCAGCCCAAACAAGCGGGACCAACAAGCGGACCAGCCCAAACAAGCGGGGACCAGCCCAAAACAAGCGGGACCAGCCCAAACAAGCGGACCAGCCCAAACAAGCGGGACCAACAAGGGGACCAGCCCAAACAAGCTACCAGCCCAAACAAGCGGACCAACAAGCGGGACCAGCCCAAACAAGCGGGACCAACAAGCGGGACCAGCCCAAACAAGCGGGACCAGCCCAAACAAGCGGGACCAGCCCAAACAATGACCAACAAGCGGGACCAGCCCAAACAAGCGGGACCAACAAGCGGACCAGCCCAAACAAGCGGGACCAGCCCAAACAAGCGGACCAACAAGCGGGACCAGCCCAAACAAGGGGACCAGCCCAAACAAGCGGGACCAACAAGCGGGACCAGCCACAAGCGGGACCAGCCCAAACAAGCGGACCAAAAGCGGGACCAGCCCAAAAAGCGGGACCAGCCAAACAAGCGGGACCAGCCCAACAAGCGGGACCGGCCCAAACTCGGGACCAGCCCAAACAAGCGGGACAAAACAAGCGGGACAAAACAAGCGGGACCAGCCCAAAACAAGCGGGACCAGCCCAAACAAGCGGGAGAAACAAGCGGGACAAACAAGCGGGACCAGCCCAAACAAGCGGGACCAGCCAAACAGCGGGACCAGCCCAAAACAAGCGGGACCAGCCCAAACAAGCGGGACCAACAAGCGGGACCAGCCCAAACAAGCGGGACCAGCCCAAACAAGCGGACCAGCCAAACAAGCGGGACCAGCCCAAACAAGCGGGACCAGCCCAAACAAGCGGGACCAGCCAAACAAGCGGGACCAACCCAAAACAGCGGGACCATCCCAACATTTGGACAACAATGCTTGTACCAGTCCCAAACAAGCGTACCAGCCCAAACAATCTGTGACCAACAATGCGTGGACCAACAATCTTTACCATCCCAAACAATCTTTACCAACAATCTTTACCAACAATCTTTACCATCCCAAACAATCTTTACCATCCCAAACAATCTTTACCATCCCAAACAATCTTTACCATCCCAAACAATCTTTACCATCCCAAACAATCTTTACCGTTCAGTTTAGTTGTGCGGTATATATTTTAACAGTAGACTCTTTCACGCCATGAATACGACAAACTTTAAGTGCTCATTTATTACAAGAACTGGGATTTTTGGGCTAATGTAATTTTATGGCTTTCTAGTTGCAAGTGTACATAAAACACGAAATGATATTGTCCAAAACCAGTCCCGTGCAAGCCAAAATTCATGAACTTCATGTAGCAAGAGTTTGAGTCACACATTTAAATTTTTATAAAGATAGCAATTTAACAAAAATATTACATTGGTTGAAATTACAATTACAGTTTATCTATATACACACATTCAGATGCAAAACTACTAAATATACCCTTTTTTACAAAAATAAAAAAAAATAAAAATATTTTAATAAGTAAGTTTAGCAACAATGGGGTGATATTGTTGATGAGACTAACATGATGTACAATCTTGGTTATTATTTATAAAAAGTAATATACTTCTGTTTTTGCATTCAACAGTTATTTAAATTTCAATACATACAGAGGCAAAAATGTGCGTCAATGAAATATTACTGCTTGTTTACACATAATTAACCCTTTAATTGCTGGACGATAGGATAAGTGGATCTTTCCATCCTGTAAGGTGCTTCTTCAACTAAATATCTGATAAAAATTTACCTCTAGTCAGGAAAAAATCTAAAAGATTTGTTTGTTTTGATTTTTATTTATTACACTTTCTAGAGGCACAAGTTGTATGCCAGGCTTTAAAAAGTAGCAAGAACAAAACATTTTTTAAAATAAAATAAAATAAATAATAAAACACAATGAACAAGTCATGTTCTTTATGAATATGAATAGCAAGCAAAAGTCACAAAAGGCTGAATTTTATGAAAAAATGAATTTCATAAACAGAAATTTATTTATTTTATTTATTTATTGGGTTTATCGTCCTACCAACAGTATTTCAGTTATCTGGAACACGGTTAAACAGAAATATTTTACGTTGACATTAGAAAACCAATCTTAAATATTTTCTTTTTAAAAATAATGTCATTTTGCATAAAAAATATTTAATGCTAAATTCATTTTGTGTTTTGTGTGTGTGTGGGAAGGACATTCATTGTTACTGCAAATGATAATCAAAATGAACACTTTTCAATAAAACACATATAATGCTTTGGAATAAAGCGACAAAAAATGTAGCATTCAAATTCATCCAAATTATGGAATTGTTACATGACTTCAACTTACGATAAAATTGTAATGATGTAAGTGAAATTTTTTGCTGAAAAATGCTGTCCCCTTAGCCCTGAGCATTAGGAGGGATGCCACTATTACCAACTTTGGTTTGACCTGGCCGGGCTTTGAACCCAAACCGCAAGCCTATGCTCTACCAACTTAGCTACATGTATTGTGGTTCTGTATTTGGTAAAGGCAAACTGACAGCACCTTTAGCCTGGCCAAGATATTTACATATTACAGTGAAGTGTAAAATATGCAACATATGTACAAAACCGAGCAGTCAAATGTATGCTTGATCAAAATCACAACTTAACAGGATTCTGCAAGTAAGGCTTGGTAAAAAATTGATAATCAGATAATCATGACCGAAAAAATTATCAATCTATAAACTGACAAAAAATAATCATGACCAAAGTAAAAAACAACAATAATCATAAAAATGAACAATGATTACAAAAAAAACAAGAGGGCCATGATGGCCCTTAATCGCTCACCTGATGACACAGGCATTACGTAGGCTCAAATCTGGCATTAAGTAATTAAGAGTTATTTACTTTAGAAATCTTTGGTGAAGATTGGACCATTAGTGTGGCCACTGGGTTGATAACATTTTCTAGAATTTTACCAAGTAACTTACTGAATCCACATGACTCACTTCAAAACATATGTAAGATTTCATACTGGCAAACATGATGGTCAAGTTTGGTGAAGACTGGGCAATCAATGTAGCCTCTAGTGTGTTCACAAGCTTTTTCTAAGATTTGACCTAGTGACCTACTTTTTGACCCCACGTGACCCAGTTACGAACTCATCCAAGATTTCATGCAGACAAACATTCTGACCAAGTTTGGTGAAGATTGGGCTATAAATGTGGCCTCTAGTGTGTTCACAAGCTTTTTCTAAGATTTGACCTAGTGACCTACTTTTTGACCCCACGTGACCCAGTTACGAACTCATCCAAGATTTCATGCAGACAAACATTCTGACCAAGTTTGGTGAAGATTGGGCTATAAATGTGGCCTCTAGTGTGTTCACAAGCTTCTTCTAAGATTTGACCTAGTGACCTACTTTTTGACCCCACGTGACCCAGTTACGAACTCATCCAAGATTTCATGCAGACAAACATTCTGACCAAGTTTGGTGAAGATTGGGCTATAAATGTGGCCTCTAGTGTGTTCACAAGCTTTTTCTAAGATTTGACCTAGTGACCTACTTTTTGACCCCACGTGACCCAGTTACGAACTCATCCAAGATTTCAAGCAGACAAACATTCTGACCAAGTTTGGTGAAGATTGGGCTATAAATGTGGCCTCTAGTGTGTTCACAAGCTTTTTCTAAGATTTGACCTAGTGAACTACTTTTTGACCCCACGTGACCCAGTTACGAACTCATCCAAGATTTCATGCAGACAAACATTCTGACCAAGTTTGGTGAAGATTGGGCTATAAATGTGGCCTCTAGTGTGTTCACAAGCTTTTTCTAAGATTTGACCTAGTGACCTACATTTTGACCCCACGTGACCCAGTTACGAACTCATCCAAGATTTCATGCAGACAAACATTCTGACCAAGTTTGGTGAAGATTGGGCTATAAATGTGGCCTCTAGTGTGTTCACAAGCTTTTTCTAAGATTTCACCTAGTGACCTACTTTTTGACCCCACGTGACCCAGTTACGAACTCATCCAAGATTTCAAGCAGACAAACATTCTGACCAAGTTTGGTGAAGATTGGGCTATAAATGTGGCCTGTAGTGTGTTCACAAGCTTTTTCTAAGATTTGACCTAGTGACCTACTTTTTGACCCCACGTGACCCAGTTACGAACTCATCCAAGATTTCATGCAGACAAACATTCTGACCAAGTTTGGTGAAGATTGGGCTATAAATGTGGCCTCTAGTGTGTTCACAAGCTTTTTCTAAGATTTCACCTAGTGACCTACTTTTTGACCCCACGTGACCCAGTTACGAACTCATCCAAGATTTCAAGCAGACAAACATTATGACCAAGTTTGGTGAAGATTGGGCTATAAATGTGGCCTGTAGTGTGTTCACAAGCTTTTTCTAAGATTTGACCTAGTGACCTACTTTTTGACCCCACGTGACCCAGTTACGAACTCATCCAAGATTTCAAGCAGACAAACATTCTGACCAAGTTTGGTGAAGATTGGGCTATAAATGTGGCCTCTAGTGTGTTCACAAGCTTTTTCTAAGATTTGACCTAGTGACCTACATTTTGACCCCACGTGACCCAGTTACGAACTCATCCAAGATTTCATGCAGACAAACATTCTGACCAAGTTTGGTGAAAATTGGGCTATAAATGTGGCCTCTAGTGTGTTCACAAGCTTTTTCTAAGATTTGACCTAGTGACCTACTTTTTGACCCCACGTGACCCAGTTACGAACTCATCCAAGATTTCAAGCAGACAAACATTCTGACCAAGTTTGGTGAAGATTGGGCTATAAATGTGGCCTGTAGTGTGTTCACAAGCTTTTTCTAAGATTTGACCTAGTGACCTACTTTTTGACCCCACGTGACCCAGTTACGAACTCATCCAAGATTTCATGCAGACAAACATTCTGACCAAGTTTGGTGAAGATTGGGCTATAAATGTGGCCTCTAGTGTGTTCACAAGTTTTTCCTAAAATTTGACCTCGTGACCTACTTTTTGACCCCAGGTGACCCAGTTACGAACTCATCCAAGATTTCATGCAGACAAACATTCTGACCAAGTTTGATGAAGATTGGATAAAAATTGTGGCCTCTAGTGTGTTCACAAGCTAAATGTTGACGACGAACGACGAACGACGGACGACGGACGCCGGACGCCGGACGACGGACGAAGCGGTATCACAAAAGCTCCCCTTGAGCACGTTGTGCTCAGGTGAGCTAAAAATTGGCAATTTCAATAATGATATAATGGACAAATTAGCATGGTTGACTGCAATGTACATTAGTTATAATTATATCTGGGTTCTGTGGCCTGTCACCTTTCATCCATTTATGTAATCAGCCACTTCATTACATTATTGATTGATCCTTCACCTGCTAATAGCTTGGTCTGTGTCCGTTAATCGATCTAACACTGTCAAGAAACAGTCTCTTATTTTTTTGAAAGAAAGAATAAAAGAAAAAATGCAAGAATAAGAGAAAGAATGAGAAGTGTTAGCTTAAGTCCTTATCTCCATTATGAATACAGAGGATCTGATATGGGTGTTCATTTGATACTGAAAATATTGAACGAGTTAAATGAATGATATGAAATGAGGCTCTGCCATGTTCCTTATCATTCTAGAAAATGTGTTTAATATTTTCAGTATCTAATGAACACAAATATTAGATCCTTTTTATCTATAACCAAAACATGAGCTTTTTTTTGTTAACAAAACATCATTTTTTTATAGTATGAACAGTCAGCCTTGACATGTGTAATTCGGTTTGGGAGAATCCATACAAAAATTTCGCTTCTTAATTGGATATTTACCATAAAAAGGGAACAGATCTGTTTATAACTTACTAAAATGTTATATTTTTATTAATTAAAATGAAATTGTCGAACAAAATGTTATAACATTAACAACAGTAGACTAACTTGACCTACCATTGAAGGATCCAGGTGGCAGGAAGATGTCAAGGTCATTTTGCTCAACCGTAAAGTCATACTTGAACAGGTAACTGGACGGGCTCGGGATGCTACGGTGACTGAAAGTAGAATGAGGGATGAGCTCTATAAACAACTATAAAAAGCATATGCTATGGTAATATACGAAAGTATTACATGTTATACTAAATTGTAATTTTTGCTTTGAATTGATAATTATATAGGTAGCATATTAACAAAAATGTTACACAACAGTCGCTGAAGTTATAAATAGGGTTTATCTGCACACACACACACACACACACACTTATCATAACTCCCTATAGACAAGCATAACTTCTCTTAAGACAAGCATTAATACATATTTTCTCAAGCATTACTTCTCCATGGACAAGCATTAATTTTTATTTTCACAAGCATTAATTTCTCTATTCACAAATATTAATTTCTCTATGCACAATCATTAATTTATATTTTCACAAGCATTAATTTCTCTATTCACAAATATCAATTTCTCTATGCACAATTATTAATTTATATTTTCACAAGCATTAATTTCTCTATTCACAAATATTAATTTCTCTATGCACAAGCATTGATTTCTCTTACACTAGTGAAAAGCATTTATTTCACTCCCCACAGACATAAATATCTATGAAAAGCATATTAAAATATCTTTGCACAAGCACAACAAATCCTTACTTCCGTAATTATGCACATACTTGACAAGTTGCTTTTTTATCCAAATACTGAAGAAGCAAAATATTTTGCATTAATGTTACAAAAAAAAAAATGTTTTTTTTGTTTGTTTATTAGGTTTATCGTCCCACCAACAGTATTTCACTTATCTGGAGATGGTGTCCACTTGATATAGTGCTGCCTTCACTGTGTATAGCATGCCGTGAACACCTGGCATGATACCACACTCAGTCACATTATCCTGACACCAGGCCAACCAGTCGTGGATCTACCCTTATATTTATTTGAGCGTCTGCAAGGGAGCTATACCACTACCATTTTTAACAACTTTGGCATGTCGCGGCCCGGGATCGAACCTGGGGCCTTCTGTACCTGGATAATGTTTTTGTGTAATTGACCAAGCAATTAGGTCCACAAAATGGAACCCACAGAAGTGTCAGCATCACTAGTAGTATAAGTCTGATCAAGTGCATATTGTCTAGACAGATGCAAAAGCCCCCCAAAAATAGGTAAACAAGAAGGCCATGATGGCCTTAAATCACTCACCTGAGGACACTACAAGATTTTTCACTAGATCACAACTTTAAAAAAAACAGTGTTTTGTTTTTTTAAAGTTTTGACCTAGTGACCTACTTTTTTGATCCCATGTGACCCAGTTATAAACTCATCAAAGATTTCATGCAGGCAAACAGTCTAGCCAAGTTTGGTGAAGATTGTGCCATAAATGTGGGTTCACAAGGTTTTTCTAAAGTTTGGCATAGTGACCTAGTTTGTTGATCCCATGTGACCCAGTTATGAACTTATCCAAGAATTATTGCACACAAACATTCCAGCCATATTTGGTGAAGACTGGATAAAACATTGGCCTCTAATGTGTTCACAAGTAAATTGTTGATGATGCACCATAGACAACTGATGAAAGTTGAGACCTTCTTCAGTGTTGTTGCATTAAAAAATGCATCGAGTTGAGATAAACAAAAGCCCACTGACAAAACTGAGCCCAGATGATTAACAAAGCCCTCCTACATGAGACAGCCAAGATGATAAACAAAAACCTACATACATGGTTGAGCCCAGATGATTAACAAAAGCCCAGCTACATGAGACAGCCCAGATGATAAACAAAAACCTACTTACATGATTGAGCCCCGATGATTTACAAAAATCTTGGATGAAAATACAATTCTTGCCTGATCCAAGATGTTTATCCAAATAGGATATTAGGGACCTTGGGTAAAAGAAATCTTTCTGGGTCAGAAACATCAAGGTTTTTAGGAAGAATTGAAAAAGTGAAAGATTTTAAAGTCATTGAGAGAATTTGTTTTTGCAAGCATATTTCAAATAACTTATCTGCAACAAGCACAAAAATTGGTATCATAGAACAAAGCATAACCATGCATAACTAAACCTTTCTTACTTCTCTAACTGCAATAATTATGCAGAAGCAAATCTGCATATTTTTTTTAATCAGAATTTTGCAGAAGCTTAATATATCTTGATAAATTTCAAGCATTTCAATCACGCAAGCAATCTTATTGGAGCTTTTGTACCTCCAGCAAAGAAGAGTTACGATCAATCTGCCTTTTCTCAAATGCTTAATATCAAATTATGAGCATGCAGAAGAAATGAAGATAAACTAGATTCAAAACAACTTTTAGGTCTTCAATAGAAATTATTCTCCTGCTGCCAAGCAAAAACCACTACAGAAGAATAACTAGATTGAACATCTTTTAAAAAAAAATGTCAGAAAAATGAAAAGCCAGCTTAAAACAAGAACTGAAGCATGTGTTTTGATATTCTTTTTGTTCTAAAGTAAACTTAGGAACTGGTAGAACAAAGTGATGCTACCCAAATTAATTTTATACCCCTGTGTATCAGCCAGTCAAAAAATTAAGAAATAATTGAATATTGATGGTTATAATAAGTTGGCTGTTGCATTTTCTTTATGAAATAGATATAATTAAATTAGGCAGAGTTATTATTGATGTGTACTGGACGTTTAATCATCACCAGGTATGTACAATCCAAGTTTGAATTTCATAAAGTGGTCGTCAAGTTTCATTTAACAAAAATAAGGGAGATTACTAAGAAAATAACAAAGATACAGCTACAGATCTTGTGCATTGCACTTCTAGTGATTCCCAGATACCTATACACCAAGTCTGATGTAAAGACATCAGAATTTTCCTGAAAAAAACCCTAAGGGGAATGACTTTAAGATAACTTATTGGACTCATGAAGAGTTATCTAACCTAAGAGTTTGAGGTCAATATGTGAAACAGAGATGTGGACAGAACTGTAACAGATGGACAATTCAACGCAGCCATCCACTTCTGTGAGCATACAAATTGAAACCAATTCATTCTTTTTCAACAAAAAGATTATTAGTGTTCTGTAGAAAAAATATTTACAGAAAAAAAAAAAAATGTGAGTGAAAATTATAAATGGTTAAATGAGAGGTCTAAAACATTAGAAAATTGCTTCAATTTTTGGTTAAAAGATATTTAATACTTAAAAATTGAAGGACATTTCAAAGCATGCCTGCCTAAACAACCAGTTGTTTTAACGCTCTGTAGGACTCTGAGAAAAAAAGACAATTACAATTGTCAATGAGTAACAAAAGAAATACCCCCATTGATTTTGCAAACAGAAAAAAGAGAAATAAGGACATTTTTCGTATTGATTCTGACAGCATTTTTCTTTCATTATTAAGTAAAGGCCATATTTCCTTTCAAGCAATAAAGTTGATATAAATCAAATCAAAATAAAAAATCTGACATGAAAGAATTAAAAAGAAAAAGTCATCTTGTTGTTTCTGTGGCACATCAATGAGTTTTTCCATAGAAACCATTTTATGAACAATGTTAAAAAATATTTTATGACCAGTGTTAAAAAAGGAATGTACATGGACCCTTTTATATTGCCATAGTAAATATTTTCTTTTTTCGGGCAATCAAGAATTAATTACATGTATCTTTTGAATGGAATTTCATATACAGAATCTTTGATATTTTTTTTTACGATAATTGTCCCATACATTCACTTTCGGACATGTAATGTTTGTTTACTGTTTAAAAGGAATCGAGTCAAACATTTTGCTGACACAGATCTCATCTTTTAAACAACAGAACATTTCCATCAGAGCCAGCCAAGATCTCCCCAGATGTCCAAGCCCAGCTTGCTTGAAAATTGCCTGTAGGGTTAAATAGTCAGTACTTACAGTTTCTCTGGCAACACATTTTGTTGTCAGATTGCTCTTGTTTTATTACAGGAGAAACAAGAAAAGTTGTTGATGCGAAGCATCAAAGACGATGCAAAAAGTTGGAGATGTAAAGAGATTAAAGCAATATGGGAGCAAGTAACAAAGACACTTGAAACATTTTTTATGGTTTTTATTTGAAAGTTTTAGTATACGATAATTTTTCGATAGAAAGCCTGTACATACTTACATTCCTGAGACCTTAAAATGGTTTAAAACAAAATAAAAAGCAAAGCCTGTCACTATTTAACAGGTTTTCAAAGATGTTACATATGTAGAAAAAATGCAAAATTATTATAATTATCTATAAAACTAAAGTGTACTAGCAGAAAATGGACATGTGCAGCTGCCTAAGTATTGTTCAAATACAATTTTTTTGAACCTAGTATGTTTTTTTCACTATCTTATTGTTTATTTTCAAAGTTATTTTGAAAATTACAGACACACAAAATAAATATAAAAATATAAACATAAAATAAAACACTTTTACTTAATTAAGGACATATATTGATCAGGTTTAAAAGTCCGCTAAACAAACTTTCCCAAGAGCAAATTTCAGTGAGCATTCCATAATATAGGCATCGCGCTCCAAACATACTCTAGGGGAAATAGAAACGCCACTTTTTAGTTGATACAAATAAAGTGAATTTTGTTTTAACAGTGCCAAAGAAAATACAAAACAAATCGACAATTTGGTATGACACTAAAGACTATAACTTTCAAGCTTAAGACTTTGAAGTTTACTCTGAATTGATTGTTCTCTGCATATTAACAATTACTTCATGAAATAATTGATTGTAGGATCAGTAGTTGCATTTCTTTTTCCCCTAGTATATATTAATTGTGATATAAAAATGTTTGTTTGAATTCAAGTGCTCAAAAAAACCCAGATATAAAGTATAATGATCTTATATAAAAATATTGATAAATTGGAGTAAATCATAGCTATTGCATTAATACTATAGGATTTCAATTTAATATTGTCTTTGAAGTCTTGTTTCAGATTATGACTTCGAAGAAAAATTACACATGTGACTCTTAAACTTACAATTTAAGAAGATACCTATTTGAACTCACAATACTTTGGAAACTGTATGAAGAAAAATACAAACTTATAACGGAAATGAATGTTATTACAATATAATACACCTTTTTCTGCTGTGTGTTGGAGATTTATTTTTTGCCCATTCTTTGGTACTGTGCTTGTCAAACTTGTTATCTATAATAAGCTATTACTGCATTCTAGGGGGTATAATAAAAAAGCTGTTGTATTTAAAACTTTTTTCTTAACAGATGTTTCAGCAAATTCTGACAGAGTTTTGTTATAGTCTCATCTTAACATATACTTGTAAACAGGTCTTAAGATATACATATATGCAAGAAGGGGAGGCCAGGACTTTTTTCTACAAAAAACAAAAAAGCAAATGTTTTAACTCGTTCATTCATGGTAAATGTATAGGATTTTAACAATTCACTTGATTTTGTTGATTTTCTTTGAAAATGTTTTAAATATTTTTCAATACATGCATTTTCAGCATATAATTATATATCATAGATTAAAATAATCTACAAATAAACCCTTAGTTGGGTTGATGCTGCTGAAGATAAAAGGAGTAACTGTGAATGCTTTACAAAGGCGTAAAATGGCATATGTATGAGCAAAAGGGTTTAAACAATATGCTAAGAAACTCACTTTCTAACAGAAACAAATATCTAAAATCAAGTTAAATTTTGCTTTTACATGGAGAAAGTGTGAACTTCCTTTTGTATTTTGCTTATTTAACTTAACTGATGATATAAAACATACTGTATGTAATATTCCTTTGCTGAGGCATATATTTCAGGTTGTAAAACTTTCAAAAGTCATTTCTTTTGATAAAAAATGTAAAATAAATGCAAAGTATACATGTGATAATAATTTACCACAGATTGTGCCATATTGAAAAATATAACGTTAATTTACCGGATGAAAGGAAACTAGTCCATCATTCTACTGGCATTGATTTTATCATTTAAACAAGACAACATGTCAATAAATGAGAGAGAAGACCTCCACAGATGTCCAATTCTCGCTGGCTTGAAAACTGCCTGCGGGGTTAAAATATCCTCCCTTATATTTCTCTGGTGACACTATGATTGCTTCAACAATTAAATAATCATTAAGAAATTGTTGAATTGCTATAATAGCATTTTATTTCCACATTTTAAAAAAGAATTTTATTGCAAAGAAATTTTTTATAGAAATATTGGTTTTATAGCTTTTAAATGATACATTAATTACATTTAACATTACTTTGGAGACTGGACCCGGTAGCACAATCTGTAGAGTGTTGGCTCCAGGTAAGGGAGGCTCGGGGTTCCATCCCGGGCCGTGACATACCCATGTTGTTTAAAATGGTAGTGGTATAGCTCCCTTGCTAATGCTCAAGCAAATACAGTCAACTCTCGTTATCTCGTTATCGTCGGGACTTTTCAAATTAAGTCGAGATATCAGATTGTCGAGATAACAGTAGCTGTGTTATTTGGGTATGTCTATTGTTTACCTCAACATTCAGAAAAGGGATTATTCCTTGGTTCTTTTCTTCAAATTGTTAATTTTTAAACAAATGACATTAAACTCGTTTTTTCCATTTGTTTTTTGTAACATATATTTTTAATTTATTTCTCCATGTGAGTTGTATTCATTTTCTGACTGTAAATGCCTCGTTTTTTCATATTTTATGTCGCTTTGTGGCTTTTATGGCACATTTAATCTAAAGGGGAATTACTCTGCAGTATTAGAGCACCGGAAATTTTACACTACGCTTGGTTCCCTTATGCCCTGTTGCCGATAGTCTAGATATATTCCCGGATTGTGTACCAGGTCCTTCTCTAGATTTCTCAGCAGTCGCTCCAGATATCCTCCCGGGTTGGATACCGGGCCCTTCTCTGGATTGTTCGACAGGCGTTTGGGGTTCAGACAATTCAGACATAGTCGTGAGAGTCATGAAAATTGACGTAGGTTTAAAAAGCATAACGCTATTTATACACCTTGCAGAATTGCTCATATTTTGACATGACACTAATTACATTTAATTACATAAACACTTTTGTTTATTCAGCTTGGGTATGGAAGCAAACAGCGTTGAGTAATTAACGACACTCGTTAACAGCATCAGTTTGCGACACCAATTAGCAGCGAGTGATGATCGGCGCGTGATGTTATTCACACCTCTCGTGGTCGCCACTGATAATTTCGCAAGTCGAGATAAACTATGACATTAAATAGCAATCTAGTAGCTTGGGACTTAGATTTTCTAGTCGACATAATGAATTTGTCGAGATAAAAAGATCGACATAAACATTTATTTTTATTATAGATAAAGAACGAACAAAATTGGGACTTAACAAACCTGGTCAAGATAACGAAAAATCAACTTAAAAGTAGTCGAGAAAATGTGAGTGGACTGTATAAGGGTAGTTCCACAACTGGTTAGCCCGGTGTCAGGATAATGTGATTGGGTGTGGTATCATGCCAGGTGTTCATGGCATGCTATACACGGTGAAGGCAGCACTATATCTGCTTAAAAAGGACACCAACTCCAGATAATTGAAATACTATTGGTGGGACAATAAACGCAAGAAACAAACAAACATTATTTTCTTTAATTGCTAATACATTGCTCTGTATATTTTATGAAAGCTTAACTATAACCAAATGAGACATGTAGATAGATATAAAAGAATTCTATCCAAGTGTATCTGCAGAAATATTGGTTTTATAGCATTTTAATACTACATATTATACATTTTAAAAAATTTATTGCAAAAAAAACTATTGCTAATTGTATTTATTGCAATTCATTAATATTTAGTTAGATTACTTGTTCTAAACAATAAAGGATATCCAAGTTTGTACAGCTCTATTTAACATTGTTTGAGTGGTCTATAGCACAATAAAGTTTTCAAACAGAACTGTTCTAGCCAGATTATTCTATCAACACAGTCTATCATCTGCTTATATATATATTATAAGTCTAAGTCACGCAGATGCTTGACAGCTGACACATCAGAACAACTGAAATACGACCAGCAAGCCTTCCAATGAACCTGATCATTGACAATGAATGATTAAAATTATCTTGGAACATCTGTGATCCCAGTCACCAGATACGTGTCTAGAGGTTTTATACATCTTTATGTTCAATCAGTTATATGTTCAGTTGTTTTAATTAAAATCCTAAAAAAAAACCCCATCTACCAGTTATAATCAACATTAGTTGCTGGTATCATAACTATTGTTATAATAACTATTGTTATTATCATTATAACTATTGTTATCATAATTAGTTATTATAAGATTGGGTGGTGGGGCTGGGGGGGGGGGGAGGGGTGCATGGGAGGTGGGGAAGAGGGGTGGGACATCCAGCATGTGTACTTTCTTCTATTCCAAAACCATAAATAAAATGATTGTATAAATTATTATAATCATCGATTCAAAAACTAGTATCAACTTTGGTCAAAATACATGTCAGAATGCATCATCCACATACGCTTGGGATTCCCTTGAAGCATGAGTGTATAAAATCTACAAAATTCATCTTAATTTTCATTTTTTTCTTTCCTGTTTTTCTTTTTTGGTTGGGGCAGGGGTGTATGTGAGAATAAGGTATCTCTGTCTAATGCATAATAAATTGGTAGAATCTGGTTTTAAATGCAAAGTGACATAGGGTGTTGGGGGATCATTAAAACATACTCTTTTCTCAAACTTAACATTTGGAAAAAAAAATAACACCCATTCTAAGGTAGAATTCCTAATCTGTCCCTGAATGTTTTATCATCATGTCACCAACAACACCTTTGCCATCATTATCAACAGCACCTTCATCATCATCATCATCATCAACATCATCACCTCCATTCAACTCCCCCAATCCTTCCTTGAAAATTCTCCGTTCCAAAATCCCCATTCTCCATGAAAATTCTCCATTCCAAAATCCCCACTCTTCATGAAAATTCTCCATTCCAAAATCCCCACTCTCCATGAAAATTCTCCATTCCAAAATCCCCACTCTCCATGAAAATTCTCCGTTCCAAAATCCCCACTCTTCATGAAAATTTTCCATTCCAAAGTCCCCACTCTCCATGAAAATTCTCCATTCCAAAATCCCCACTCTCCACAAAAATTTTCCATTCCAAAATCCCCACTCTTCATGAAAAATCTCCATTCCAAAATCCCCACTCTCCATGAAAATTCTTTATTCCAAAATCCCCACTCTCCATCATGAAATAAACCACATAACAACCTTCAAACAACATAATCAAAAACTTCAGCCTTAAACAGCATGCTTATTGCCAATAAAGACCTATTGCCAATGGCGATAGACCACACAACGATAATCGGAAGCGGTCAAATACTTCATTTTCCATGGGAATCGATTCACTAAGTGTGAAAAGAAGTACTCCAAACAAACTGTTGCTACAGTTACATTATAACAAGATGTATTTTGTGAAAAAAAAATAGATTATCATCAAAATTTGATGATTGTGTATACTGCTGCGATATATCAATATTTTTTCTCTCTCTTTCAATTTTAATCAAGGCTCTGGGATGAGATAAGAGCAAACTGTTAACCTGCATGTTTCATAAAATATATATCAGTCCAAATGATATACACTGTGAAGGCTGAACTAGATAAGCTTCTAGTGGACATCATCTCTAGTCAATAGAAATGTTGTTAATGGTACGATGGACCCAAAAACATGCTTAAAAGCCACATTAGTCTTCATTCAGATTATTCATTGTTCTTTTGTTTGTTTTATGCAATTAATGTTCAATTATGAAAGCTGAGTATTTTTTTCTTGATAATTGATAAAAGATAGTAATAAATGGAGTCATAAAATATGAACATCATTCAAATACATAAACTTTAATCACCCCTAACTTTAAGCCCTTTGATTTCTTGTTAACATCAGTATATGAAGTTAAACATTATTTGGAGCTTTTATCCTTATGCCAAAGCCTTCATGACCAATTTCATCATGGTGGTCAGAATTGTGCCAATTTCATTTATTTTCTCCTGGCAATCTGTCCTCCATAATTTTGTCTTAACTCATGGGCACTCTAGTCATTTGCTTCATTCAGAACAAATTTGCTCTGATAATGCCAAATCTTTCATCACAATAAATCAGATTACAAAGGAAGCCTTTCTATCTCCTAAAATCAGTATGAACTCTCGATTCAAATCCTTCGTTGTTCTCTTTTTTCCATTTGTAAGACTGTCATACAAATTCTAAACTCTTAACCCGCTAAGCCCAGATTGATCGAACCTGAGGCAGCTACATTAAGAGTAGATCCAGAGAAGTTCTCCATGTGGGAGTTTTCTGACGATCTAGAGTTATACTGTTGGCTATGAATTCTTTAAATAAGTAGTTAACTTGCTATGAAGTCGAAGGCCAAATGCTATGAAATAGTACACATTGTTTATTATCAAACCAAGAAAGATTAAGGCTTAAGTGAATGCCTTGTTGCCTATTCTGAGCATGTTTTGGGGATTTTGTTGTGAATATGTATATTCTGGTGCTATCTGATACTGACAGCCATAGAAACAGAGAGAAAAAATGTTGGCAATGTTATTGAGTAATACTTCATGAAAATTGTCAAAACATAAAAGATTATGTGCATAAATAATCATATCTAGGGTTATTTATAAAAGGAAACGCAACCAATCAACGTGCATAATGTTCGCTTAATGTTCAAGGGTAGAATATAAGGTCTGTTCTGTATTTTGGGGGGAAGAAAACAAGAATATAAATGGATTTTTTTTTTTTTGTAATTCAGTAATTTAATGTGAGAAAAATGCAAATCTTCAAATTTTTGTGAATAGTTTACTTCAATAGCTTTGAAATCAGTTTTACCAAAATATTTGAAGTCCTTTAAAAGTGGTGTCCAACTATTTAGACCTAAATTTTTTTTCAATAACCAAATAAGTAATTTCTACCTGAAAAGGTCCTGCAAAATGATGTTCATTGATGCTCGAGATCAAGGTAAACAGTCCAGCATAAATCCCCACTTGTCATTGCAAACAGGTATTTCCTATCTAAGCCATGCTGCAGTTAGCTATTTTTAAACTAAGAAAACTATGAGACAAGTCAATTTTTAGATCACGTCATTCGAGCAGTCTGCTCTGACGACGTCTATTTTTAGCAGATGTCAATAACCCCCTTATTTATAGATTTAGAAAGAATGAACATTCTAAGTGTTTCTGTCACAATATGTACCATCTAACAATATAGGTAAAGTTCAAAATCATCTTTACTTAGATTTAAGTAATAGGTTTAAGCAGAAGTTAGGCCTAAATTTCCTAAAAAAGTAGAATAAATGTTTCTACATGCATTTGATATAGGCAAATATAAAATAGCACCTTTAAAATGAAATAAAAAACTTTCTTGAATGCTTTTGTTGCTGGTAACACTATATAGGAGTATTTCTGGGATGTTAATGGTCAAACAACTTACAAGCCATACATAAATTTAACCTTTTTTTTCAATTATAATTTTAATTTCTTTAACCCAACATATTATTATATTTTCTACTCATTTTCATTTTAACCTGATTCTACTCTTTTCTTGTTAAACTTCGATGTATTCGGCGCCGTATGACCTTTAAAATGTTGGTGTGCTGTAACACCCAAAATACAAATACATAAATTTATTTAGAGTGTGGCAGATATGTTGTTCATCTATATAAGTCTGATGGTCTTTTAGATTCCCTGTAGTACTGTATGTCTACAAGACAGTTTCATTCTTTTCTTTTTTAAATGGAATTTATTTTATTTATAGTTAATACATTAAATGCAATATTGTAGTTAATGAAACTCGATATATATGTGTAGTAAAATATTACAATTCTTGTTGATAGTTAAATTTGGTTAAAAACATATAATATTAATAGCCAACAATCCGATTTGATAAGCTGGACATAGGCGGTTGCTAATGATTGTTTTGCAATACAACTGTTTTATTCATTCTTAGAAGTCTCCCTACATTTGTAGCCAATCAGAAGCTATGAAAATTCAAGTTTCTCAGCGATTTATTTAAATATAACTCCTTTCTACTTTCTATTTTACAATGAACAAAATAGATCGATCTATTTTGATAAATGGTTTTATTTTAAACTGCATGTGCAACAAACCACGCATTCTGGCTTGACTCCTCCCCTTGTGATGACAAGTTTGAACACGTCAAGACGATTGCCAGTTCGATTGACAGTTTTATGGGCCGGATTACATGTCATTTTGGTAGAACAGGTAGAAGTGAGGCGGGACTTCTAAGTCGGATAGAATCTATTAAATCGTTTCCATAGAAAATAGAAGCCTGCCCTCATGTTTCGGTTTTTATTTTCTATAGAAATGTCTTAATAGACTTAATATCCTATACTTAGTCGAGCGATGGTGCTAAAACTATTGTGGTAACTATTACTGTATTGAAGCATTTGTGTAATAGTTAATCTTTGAAAACTTAATCACTAAGAATATCTTTGTAACAAATTAGAACTTCAAAACTTCTGACTACTATGTTTTAGAATTGAAATGAAATATCTGTTTTTGAAAACACTTCATTTTCATGATCAATGTGCTTATTATTGTAAAATCCAGTGGGCAAAGATTTATTTCCAATATCTTCAACAAATTAGAATAATCCAATTTATCATGAAATTAATATTTTAACAGAATTTAAGCATTGCATTTCTCTCTGTTGAGTAAGTGTTGTCAACCATTTCTGCTATTAACCAATTTATTGCAAGAAACAACATTACCCAACTTACATAAATCATACCCCATCTTTATGGTGTTTCAAGCAAGAAAACATAAAACATACCACATCCTTTATGGTGTTTCCAGCAAGTAAACATAAAACATACCACATCCTTTATGATGTTTCCAGCAGGTAAACATAAAACATACCACATCCCTTATGATGTTTCCAGCAAGTAAACATAAAACATACCACATCCTTTATGATGTTTCCAGCAAGTTAACATAAAACATACCACATCCTCTATGGTGTTTCAAGCAAAAAAACATAAAACATATCCCCATCCTTAATGATGTTTCCAGCAAGTAAACATAAAACATACTACATCCTTTATGATGTTTCCAGCAGGTAAACATAAAACATACCACATCCCTTATGATGTTTCCAGCAAGAAAACATAAAACATACCACATCCTTTATGATGTTTCCAGCAAATGAACATAAAACATACCCCCTAGCAAATAGCTATTTCCAGCAAACAAAGGGTTAACAAAAAACACACCCCACTCTTATGGTGTTTCCAGCAAGTAAAGGGTTAACATACAACATACACCACTCTTATGGTGTTTTCAGCAAGTAAAGGGTTAACATACAACATACACCACTCTGATGGTGTTTCCAGCAAGTAAAGGGTTAACATACAACATACAACCACTCTGATGGTGTTTCCAGCAAGTAAAGGGTTAACATACAACATACACCACTCTGATGGTGTTTCCAACAAGTAAAGGGTTAACATACAACATACACCACTCTGATGGTGTTTCCAGCAAGTAAAGGGTTAACATACAACATACACCACTCTGATGGTGTTTCCAACAAGTAAAGGGTTAACATACAACATACACCACTCTGATGGTGTTTCCAACAAGTAAAGGGTTAACATACAACATACACCACTCTGATGGTGTTTTCAGCAAGGATTAAGGAGATAAAAACTTTTTTTATTAACAAGACTAACTTCTTAGTTATCTGTTCACAAATCTTTGCATATATGTAAACATACAGCAGCAAAAAAGTGTTGATCCTGATCAGACAGCTTGTTACTGAGTTGCACTATTTGCCTTACCTAATCAATTGATGCAAGCTTAGCAAGCTTTGAGTAGAAAGACCAACTTGTAAATTTGGATTAATGTGTACATACTTATTTTTTTGCATTTTTCTTTTACAAGAATCCACATACCTGGTCATGATTTTTGTTTTTGTTTCATGAAAGTTCAATCAGATTGGCCACAGAAGTTGCAAGATTTATGGCTCAGTTTCCACACATGTATGCACATACAACAAATAATAACAAGAACCTGTAGGCCGATAAAAGGGGCTCAAGACATAGTTTTGGGTGATCGATTATCATTTCTTTTATTGTATTTGCATTATGTGTTTTAAGGCACACCGACACTTGATAGGTCATATGATGCTGAATACATTGAAGTTTAATGAGATTAGTCTATAATCAGGTTAAATTTAAAATACGTGAGTTCATTTCTTTAAAGATCAATGATCGATTGATGATCCACTAAAGATCTGAATGGATTTTAACCAAAGCTCTTCAGCAAATATTAGCCAAATTTGTCGAGCTTTACAGTTGGTACTTCATTTGGTGAGATGTACAGCAGTCAAAGCCAATAGATAAAAAAAATGCAACTGTTGTGAGCAGGAGAATACAATCCACTAATTATGAATTTCTCAGTTCATAAATTAATAGTTTAAATGAAAAAAGAAGTGAGGGGATTTAACTTACAGAAAAAGTCTGTTGTTAATATTTATATTAGTCAATTTATGATCAATTTTAGAATTTACTCCTTGATTATTTGACTTCTTAATGATTATATCTAAATATCTACTAAGCAAACAGCGCTCTAAAAACCTAGTTTCATCAAAGTTGATGGCTGAATAAACAAAAAAAATAAAAGTAAATGATCAATTTCATCTGCTGAAAGGAAAAATCAACATTTCAACATGGCGCTCATGACAATATTCATGTAGCCAGTGGTGCGGTATGGATTGCCAGATTTACGATGACAGAGCCTTCGAGATAAACCAGCAGTTTATCAATGCCAGCAGTTTTTGACAGATTACTTCCTTCATCAACATCAGAAAATATTCCACAAACCCGATACTGAGAACCCTTACGGAGATTTTCTTGGAAGAAAATAAGATCCATAGTTAGGGGGAGCTTTTCTTGGAAAATACACAATTGACTAAGTGAAATTTTCTTCTTGAGACTACACTGAATTGTTCATAGTGATGAGAATACGGATTATTAAGTTTGTATTGTTTATCTTGGGAGGGAAGTAAACCATCTCTTTACAACTTAAAAATGCCAACTTCTAAAAGGATTCAAATGTGCTTTTTCTAGCCACAGATTTGTGTCCTACAGGTATTTTTAATACAATAATTATATATTTGCAATGACCCACCCTTCATATTTTAGTATGCAATTCTTCTGCAGAAAAAGTGTTATTAAGGTTATATAATTACCATGTTCCTTCCTAAGAATGCTTCCACAGTTGAATATAGGTCCCATATGTTGAATCAGTTGTTTCAGAGATTCTTAAGTTATCCATTTGTATAGTAAAGACCATATTCCAAATCCATATTACTACTTATTTCCAACTGTCAGTCATTTACAGAAGATTTAAACATGTACAAGGAGAAAATTCCTTTACCAAAAAAGGTATTTCATCTCAAACATCTTGCTGGGCCATTTCTGCTGTTAAAAGTCTGCCTAGTCCATAAAACTCCAAGCAATGCAGGGAAGTTGTAGCTGTACAGGTCTGGCAAATCCATAAAAAAATATAAAATCACTGTAACTGTAAAAACTATTGTTACTTTAATACTTTTTTGACTTCAAAACTTTGCAGTCCCTTTGTTGTGGTAAACGTTTCCCATTTACTCCACGTTCCAGGGCATTTGTTGTGGTAATCATTTCCCAGCTACACCACTTTGCAGTCCCTTTGTTGCTGTAATCATTTCCCAGCTACACCACTTTGCAGTCCCTTTGTTGCTGTAATCATTTCCCAGCTACACCACTTTGAAGTCTCTTTGTTGCTGTGATCATTTCCCAACTACACCACTTTGCAGTCCCATTGTTGCTGTGATCATTTCCCAGCTACACCACTTTGCAGTCCCTTTGTTGCTGTAATCATTTCCCAGCTACACCACTTTGCAGTCCCTTTGTTGCTGTAATCATTTCCCAACTACACCACTTTGCAGTCCCTTTGTTGCTGTAATCATTTCCCAGCTACACCACTTTCACTTTGCAGTTCCTTTGTTGCTGTGATCATTTCCCAGCTACACCACTTTGCAGTCCCTTTGTTGCTGTAATCATTTCCAAGCTACACCACTTTGCAGTCCCTTTGTTGCTGTAATAATTTCCCAGCTACACCACTTTGCAGTCCCTTTGTTGTGGTAAACGTTTCCCATTTACTCCACTTTTGCAGGACCTTTGTTGCTGTAATCATTTCCCAGCTACACCAATCTGCAGTCCCTTTGTTGCTGTAATCATTTCCCAGCTACACCACTTTGCAGTCCCTTTGTTGTGGTAAATGTTTCCCATTTACTCCACTTTTGCAGGACCTTTGTTGATGTAATCATTTCCCAGCTACACCATTTTGCAGTCACTTTGTTGCTGTAATCATTTCCCTGCTACACCACTTTGCAGTCCCTTTGTTGCTGTAATCATTTTCCAGCTACACCACTTTGCAGTCCCTTTGTTGCTGTAATCATTTCCCAGCTACACCACTTTGCAGGACCTTTGTTGCTGTAATCATTTCCCAGCTACACCATTTTGCAGTCTCTTTGTTGCTGTAATCATTTCCCAGCTACACCACTTTGCAGGACCTTTGTTGCTGTGATCATTTCCCAATTACACCACTTTGCAGTCCCTTTGTTGCTGTAATCATTTCCCAATTACACCACTTTGCAGTCCCTTTGTTGCTGTAATCATTTCCCAGCTACACCACTTTGCAGGACCTTTGTTGCTGTAATCATTTTCCAGCTACACCACTTTGCAGGACCTTTGTTGCTGTAATCATTTCCCAGCTACACCACTTTGCAGGACCTTTGTTGCTGTGATCATTTCCCAATTACACCACTTTGCAGTCCCTTTGTTGCTGTAATCATTTCCCAGCTACACCACTTTGCAGTCCCTTTGTTGCTGTAATCATTTCCCAGCTACACCACTTTGCAGTTCCTTTGTTGCTGTGATCATTTCCCAGCTACACCACTTTCCAGTCCCTTTGTTGCTGTAATCATTTCCCAGCTACTCCACTTTTGCAGTCCCTTTGTTGCTGTAATCATTTCACAGCTACACCACTTTGCAGTCTCTTTGTTGATGTAATCATTTCCCAGCTACTCCACTTTTGCAGTTCCTTTGTTGCTGTAATAATTTTCCAGCTTCACCACTTTGCAGTTCCTTTGTTGCTGTGATCATTTCCCAGCTACACCTCTTTGCAGTCCCTTTGTTGTTGTAATCATTTCACAGCTACACCACTTTGCAGTCTCTTTGTTGATGTAATCATTTCCCAGCTACACCACTTTGCAGTCCCTTTGTTGCTGTAATCATTTCCCAGCTACACCACTTTGCAGGACCTTTGTTGCAGTAATCATTTCCCAGCTACACCACTTTGCAGTCCCTTTGTTGCTGTGATCATTTCCCAGCTACACCACTTTGCAGGACCTTTGTTGCTGTGATCATTTCCCAGCTACACCACTTTGCAGTCCCTTTGTTGCTGTGATCATTTCCCAGCTACACCACTTTGCAGTCCCTTTGATGCTGTAACCATTTCCCAGCTACACCACTTTGCAGTCCCTTTGTTGCTGTAATCATTTCCCAGCTACACCACTTTGCAGTCCCTTTGTTGCTGTGATCATTTCCCAGCTACACCACTTTGCAGAACCTTTGTTGCTGTAATCATTTCTCAGCTACACCACTTTGCAGTCCCCTTGTTGCTGTGATGATTTTCCAGCTACACCACTTTGCAGTCCCTTTGTTGCAGTAAAATGTTTCACAACAAAACCATTTGCCAGTCCTTTGCTGCTATAAGGGGTATACACACACTTGAAACTTTGCTCACCTTACTTGTATGAGGCTGAGTCAAGGATTCAAGCGCATGCATTGGGCCCCCTCATTTTCTCAATTTAAGATCTCTGTCTTATCTAAGATACTTCTTAGTTTTGTACTTTGTACTGGCATTTCTGGAGATCTGAAGCCCTTCTTAGTTTTGTACTTTTGGCATTTCTGCAGATCTGAAGTCCTTCATTGTTTTGTACTTTTGGCATTTCAGAGATCTGAAGTCCTTTAAAGTTTTGTACTTTGGCATTTCAGAGATCTGATGTCTTTCTTAGTTTTGTACTTTTGGCATTTTTCTAGACATATGAAGTCTTTTTAGTGTTGTACTTTGGGCATTTTTCTCGACATCTTAAGTCTTTTAAGTGTGGTAATTTTGGCATTTTTCTCGACATCTGAATTTTTTTTTAGTGTTGTACTTTTTCCATTTCAGAAATCAGAAGTCCCTCTCCTTTTTGTACTTTTGCCATTTCTGGAGATCGCTCCCATCTTCCTTTATAATTTTTAATCTTCAACAGAGCTAATTATATCCTTCAATACCAGTCTAATCGGTAAGTCCCAACAGCTTCATTGTCATAACAAAGTCAATATGATAACAACAGTGATCAGCTTCTTTTGGGTCTTTTCAGGAAAAGTATCTTCCCGTTTTTTTTTTTTTATACAGGAGCTTTGTTTTAAAATTTTCCAATTATATTTCCAGTTTAACATTTTTACTCTGCATCTTCATTTATGGATTTCTTCTTTTACATTTGCAGTCCATCATTTTTTACTTTTCAGCTACAAACATAGTTTTCCAATTTTCCCTTTACATTTCAAGTTCATCTTTCTTTACTCTGCATCTAAAAAGATAGTTTTCCAATTTCCCCTTTTAAATTAACAAAAGATGAAATGGAACTATCCACATATACATGCACTGTCTACAGGTTCCTTTTATTCCTGAGTCTGCAGATGATCTTGTTTACTTATTGGAAAGTATTCACTAGCATAACGATTATGAATGACTTCCTTCATGTTTTAAAATCACTTTCGTTACGTACTTCTGACTTTGTTTACCCTAGCAAACACCTAAAACTTAAAAATTGACAATGTTTGTTTCTAAGCTTAAAATTGATCAAAATGTGTGTGAAATAAAAGGTAAAAAATAGCTTAGAGTCATGAAATTATTTCCATGATGTCGTAAAACTTTGCTGTGATAATAATTTGTACACTTACAGGTACAGTCCGTATTGTGTTCTTACACTAACATCTGTCAGAATATATCTTTACAAATGTCCCTTAAGCTGAAAAAACACCTCACTTGGATTCTGTAATACTGACTTAGTTTATCCTACCAAAAACCCAAAACTTTGCTCTGATAATAAATGTGTACACTTAATTTCCATATTGTGTTCTTACACTTTTATCTCTCGGCATATTTCCTTCCAAACTCTCCTTTTGATGAAAAAAAAAAATCACGTCGATTCCGTGATGCTAAGTTGACCTTATCCGACACCTAAAACTTTGCTCACCTGTTAATATATCAGGCTTGAGACAAAATCTGAGGCTCAGACATGGCAAACACTTTCTTGTCGAGCTTCTCAAACGTCTCCGACCCTATCCTTGTCATTGCTCCCATTATATTAAGTCTCCAGTGGCTCCACTCCGATTCATGATTTGCAGTAGAATTCAATAATTTTTTAACAAGGTTTCTAGTTCAGTGCTGCTGAGATTTACCATTAGTCCATAAAGAACACTCTCTGCAACTTGTTTTTGTTTCATTACAATTATGGTATTATTGGCGACGTCCAGCTTATTATTGGTGGGGGAAGACTGGTGTCTTGGTTGAACCATCACCGCATGGCTTGTTAACTGAAGAACCAAGCTACATTAAAGTTCTCCATCTCACCAGGATGCAAACCGACAGGTCGGCGTCTCTAGCCGCTCAGGCACCCAGATTTTTGCTTTTTACCGTAAAACCCTTATCTATAGTAGTACTACTCTGTGTTTTAATTAAGCATGAGAAGAATAAAGCCTGATGATTTTCATAATCAAGTTTGAAACAAAGTTAATGTATCCTTTATGTTACATTATTATCAATGTCAAAAGGACATCTTCACTACTACATTAACAAACGTCCTCATAGTCATTCAATATCACAAGGCTGGTCCATTTTCTCTTCAGTATTCCTGCAATTCTAATTATGCTGAATTTTTATTATTATTATTATTATTATACATTAATAATGCCCTTATCACAAGAGTGCTCAAAGGCACCTAAAAAACTGTAAAATTAAAACTAAAAACATTGAAACATGTGTAGCAATTGGCAATGATTGATAAAACATTTAGATAAGAATATATAAGAAATTAGTGCAAATGAGCATTAATAAAAAGGTGTGTTTTCAGAGTCCTCTTAAAGCTTGTCAGTGTTGAAAGGGCCCTGAGGTTAACAGGAAGGCTGTTCCGTAAGTCTGTTTCATAAAATGTCTAGTAATCCAGATTCCTGGTACTATATGTTTGATCACATGTCCTTGATGCTTGAAACTTTGCTCAGCTTGAATTGTTCCAAAACTCTCCAGTAATCAAGATTTCTTGTATGATGTTAAACAAAATGTTCACGACACCCGAAACTTTGCTCAACTTTGTGTGTTCCAAAAAATCTCCAGTAATCCAGATTCCTGGTACAATGTCAGACCAAATGTCCATGATTCCCCATACTTTGCTCAGCTTGGCGTGTTCCAAAAAAATCTCCAGTAATCCAGATGCCTGGTCTGATGTCAGACCAAATGCCTAAAACTTTGCTAAGCTTCACGTGTTCCAAAAAATCTCCAGTAATCCAGATTCCTAGTATGATGTCAAACCAAATGTCCACGACACCTGAAACTTTGCTCACCTTGGTCAATATCAGGCTTGAGACAAAATAACAGGCACACCGAGGCCATAGGTGCAGTACCTTTCATGATTGACGGCAAAAGGAAATCCAAATGACATTAAATGATGAAGACTAATGCTATTAAATTCCTCCTTATTTCAGATAATTGAAGTCCAGTGGGCATTTGTGCAAGCTCAATAGTTGTCTGGTTTCTTCTGATTCCATCCTTCCTCATGAAGACTATCCTTTATAATGCTGCAAATTAAAATCTTTCTTTTTTTTTTAAATTCTAGTGAAGGTTCAGTAAATTTTCTTTGATTAAATGATGGAAAGTGGATGATTCATCTTATTATACAAATATATCAAGAAAAAAATCATTTATGGGCAAGGTATGCGACATATTGGATATCATTTTTATCCAACGTTGGCTTTGACATGGTCTGGACCTATGACATGATTTCTCAGGCCAACACTCTACTAACTGCGACATCACAGTTCTCTTGTTTATTGGGTTTATCGTCCCACTAACAGTATTTCAGTTATCTGGAGACGGTGTCCACTTGAAGCAGATATAGTGCTGCTTTCACTGTGTATAGCATGCCGTGAACACCTGGCATGATACCACACCCAGTCACATTATCCTGACACCGGGCCAACCAGCCATGGAACTACCCTTATATTTGCTTGAGCGTTAGCAAGGGAGCTATACCACTACCATTTTTTCACGACTTTGGTATGTCGCAGCCCGGGATCGAACCCGGGGCCTCCCAGTTCTCTTGATCATATTCAATAAATAAAAAAATGCTTTCAGCAGCATAGTAATAGTAGTAGTGGAGGTTGTAGTGGCTGTTGTAGTAGTAGTAGTGATAGTAGTGGTTGTAGTAGTAGTAGTAGTAGTAATGGTAGTGATGGTAGGAGAAGTAGTAGATAGAAGTATTGCAGTGGCTGTAGTCGTTTTATAGAGGTAGTAGTAGTGGTAGTTACAGTGGTGGTAGTAGTAGCAGCAGTAGTATTAATAGTAGTAGAAGTAGCATCCTTTAAATATCCTTTCTGTACTGACATTGTTTTTTATTTAATTACATCTTCAAATGTCTATTTTTTTTGTTGCCAAATTTAATGTATTAAAACAAGTCAATTTTCCTCAGAAATGTCTTGGCAAGCCTCAATTACCTATCTGAAAGAAGTATAATATGACGTTTCACACGCATGCTATTAACAAAAACACATCAATGTGAGAAACAATGACAAAGCATATAGAACAATAACTCATTTTCAAGCATGCAACATTCTTTTTTTGCCATGTCAAGAGCTGTATAATGAAATATTTGTCTTAACATGCTTGTCTCGTGCATCATTTCTGAAACTTCTTCTAAGAATAAATAATTCTTAAAAGTTCTCTATCTTTATTTTTTAGCTTGGAGTTAATTAAAATTCCTTTCTATTTTTCTTTATTGAAACATTCATTAGTGTCCAAGGATATAAATAATAGTTCATACAAATACATGTACATGCTTAGTGTTGTAATACAAGGCTGTTAACTCACCTGATTAGTACAGTGATTGGGAATAGTCTCCCCTGATTGACTGGGTCCAGTTCCACTACTATGTGAAGTGCCTGCTGGAAGTTGGTTCCAGTCACATTGAACTGATGCACATTCATAGACCATTTCTTCAAGGTCAAGATTTTATCCCCAGAATTCTGAAAAAGACAAAATTAATAACAGAATAAATATACCGTCAAACAAACAATGTGTAAGAAAGAAATGTTTGGTTTTGACAATTTAGTCAAATTCAATATGTACATAAAATATAACACAGAATTATTAATAGTAATGAAAATGGGTTATTTATTTTCCAAAAGTAACCCAACAATAAAGGAGATTTATTTTCCAAAAGTAATCCAACAATAAGGCCAACTTCAGTCCAGATTCCTGAAAAACAAGTAAATTTTAACGAATGATTTCAACTGGCTTCTAGTCAGAAAAAAATGGCAATGAGTAAAAAAGTCCACTGGTGAAAAGAAAATGTCTTACTAGCAATTTTCATATGGCTAAACACTACAGCTTTGTATGAAAAAATAAAACCTTAGGTTTTGTTCTTTTGACAAAAAAGAATGTGAAGATATTCCATTTAAGTTAATATATTTATGATTTTTTTTTATAAAAGTTTGTTCAGACATATTAACACCAACACACATTTAAACATTTTTTTCCCTTGATTGAATTAACTATGCAGATTACACCCCTATTTGAGAAGACCATTGACCTATCCTTAACTTATTTTGCAAAATTCTTACGTTACATGCAACTTTAGAACATTGGTTGCAACAGATACATAATTGATTAAGCACAAGTCAGAAAATAAAGCAGTTGGGGAAAAAATCCACTTTCTCTCAGAAAACCTGATAGACAAGGGAATTAATAGTTAAGTACAAGGCGCTATCACTAGGAATAGGAACCAATCAGTCAACGAAAGATGTTGTCTTCGAGACGAAAAGTTATGGCTAACATTCATGTTGGAGGAAGCCGCATATGCTGTATTAATGAGGAAAGTAGTGCCAACAATGAAGAAGTTAAATCTCTGTAGGGCAAATTAAATGTGTACACATAATGAAGAGTTTGAATAATATTTTTGGTATATATTACATTGCCAAAAAAACAACAAGTTTGTTTCATTATATCAAGCCTTATACAGTAAGATGGGCCTCAGGTGTTACCGTTTTGTGTCTCAATCTTGTACAGAAATGTTCAGTTACTGGGTTCATAATCGCAATGGCAGTATCAGTTATCCAGAGACCATTTTAACTTTCAGCAATGTACAAATATACAACATACCACCCACAGCCAAGTTTAACTTACAAAGCCAACATTTATTCCTTTTTCCTCATGAAAAACAACAAATGAATTCAGAACCATGTTAATATCTGAGTTTTGAAACATGACTGGCAGACTCCTTTTGTTTATTCATTTATCTAAACTGAAGTTTCTTACTACATATACCAAAATAAAACAAGAAAGAGCAAGAATGTAAGACATTCTTGGCACCAGAGGACGAAGCACGTAAAAGAATAGGATTGTTTTTGAAAGAAAAACTACCTAGCGCCTAGCGGTTAAAGACTTTTTTCGTCCAATTAGAGGAACAGTGGGATTATAACCCAACCTAGGCATGTACAGAAAAGCCAACTGTCTAACATTGCCAATCATAACAAATTATTTAAGAAAATATATTTCAATTTTCATTTTTTATAGTGAAATCAATTTTCTTAAGGAAACGTACCAGCTATTAAACATGAATTTGTCATTTATAACTCACTATTGACTGAGGGAATTTTGATTTTCCTTCACTTGAGCCACATAATACTTGCATACGGCTGTGCAAGTACAGACATGCAAGACCCACCAAAATCATTGTCTTAATTTTCTCTTTCTTTTATAAAAAAAAAATTACTGAATATATAACAAGTCATTACGTAATTATATTCTACTTTCAAAAATTACACACAATGCATAATAACACAATAGCTAGTCAATACACCTTACAGTAAAACTTCCAATTCCACTAATGAAATTGTAGACCTGCTTGCAATAATCAAATATTTGATAAATTTCCCAGAAACAAGAGTCATAAAATATTCAAACATCTACAAGTATGTAAGCACAGGGCTGAATTTCAATTACTTTTTCGTTTCGAAGCATTAATCAAAATCTCATCAAAATATCTGTTTTCACACAATGAGATTAGTCCCAAATTAATACCTCAGCATATATATCCCACCAGGGAATAAAGAACAATATGCAACCCTTCCCAGAATGAAAGCTGAGTGGATTTTACATACAAAATGTACTTCGAGATTGCAATTTAATCCTCGCCTCACTGAAACAAATGCAAGTAATTGCAAATGTTGGCGATGAGCAAAATTAATTGAACATAGAAAACTTGGAACTAATTTGTTTTCCCTCCAGCATTTCAAGAAACAAAACAGATTACCCATCAATAGTTAAGGTGCTCTGACCTGGGGTTCTTATTGATTTCAGCCCTTGGTTACAAGAGAAAAGAGTAAAGAGTGCAAATTCTTCACAATTTAAACCACTTACTTACAAATGCACATTTTAATCAATGTTGAATCCACTCAATGTCAATCCCACTGTCATCATTTCAATACCAAGAAAAAAAAAACAACCTTTCTATACAAAATTCACCCAAATGGTTAATTTTTTCAATAGTATACGATATAATTTTAATGTAAGAAACATCCACTTGGTTTATTATAACAAAATCCTCTAACAACCCTTTAAAAAAAAAAAAAAAAATCTGTTCATAAACAGTGCGCTTCACTTTCCTCAGAGCTGTTTAGTGAAATGTCAGCTGTTAGTACATAAACACAGACACTTCTAAGTCAAAAATGGCATACGAATGTCAAAGTGAATTTTGGTGTAACTGCCCAAATGTAATGGGTTCCACTGTTCATAGTGGTCAATTATTTTAAGTTGGAAGTGAAATGGCTGAAGTTTTTGAGGAATGGACCTTAACAGACATAAAATTCCATGTGGGAAAATGTGCATAACTCTGTCTAAATTAGTTTTACGGTTACCTGCCAGTTTAAAATGGGTTTGACTTTTGATAGTGAACAAGTATTCTAACTTTGATGCAAGCCTTTTTAAATATTTTGAAAAAAATGGACCTTAAGAAAAAGGTTAAACAATGTTCACAACATACCATAAATGAAATAAAACCATGCCTTAACCCGTAACTTGAGAAACACCATAAGGGTGGGGTATGTTTTATGGTTACCATGGTTAATGGAGTTTTCAGAAAGTGAAGGGTAAATAGTAAATAAAGTCTCAAAAACTGTTACAAGGTAATTCAACAGCCTTTATGCCAAACCTTTTAAAATAAAAACAATCAATTACAATATAAAATCCCATTTGCAATGTATTGTCAAAACTCACATTTACAATATCATAACCAATTTACAATATCAAAATCTATTTTTAATATGTAATAAACAAAATCCAACACCTTTATATCAAAATGCTGACAATTTTGATGTTATAATCCTGAAATATACAATCTAGGTTAATTTCACTGTGTTACTGCATTTTCCTCCAAGTCAAAACCCATTTAATCCTTCAATGCCTTTTCAATGTCAAGCCCCCTTCTATGATGTCAAAAACACCATCGTGTCCATAAAGAACTCACACTCTTATGATTAATTTCTTCCAATGCAAGTGCAATGTCAAAACACCTCAATTCAATACATAAAAACAAAAACAATCCTTTTAACTTTCACCAAAACAGCATGCAATGCAAAAAAGCCTGGTGACAATGACAAACATTTTGATTGATAAAGAGTTGAAATGTCTTTAAAAAAAAAACAATAGGAAAAAGACAACACGATAGAAACATCATTTTCTTCATATATCTTCTCCAAGCCATACCACTTCATTATCCTCCTGTACCACAGCATCACAATCGCAGATGAATCCACATATATCCTCCGTCTATACTTCTGTTTCCACTACCACAAAACAAGCCGAGAGCATCTATAATATCCATATCCATATTCGATGCACAATAGAAAATGACACACGGATTCCCCCTACGAATCGCTATGCCATTTCTCCTACCATACTGAAGTCTCTGCTAGGCCATGCCATTTTTGCAGCCTATCATAGTCTCTGCTAGAACTTCTACTGTGGACTGTATTCCAACGCAATTTCCCAAAAATGGATATTCTCCAGTCCTTATCCCAAGGTTTGCTATTCAATTACCCCCGAGCCGTCCCTTCCGCCAGAACTACTGGGAATCAATAAATCTGTGAAGAGACGTGTACTAAACCCAAAAGAAGTGCTAAGCACAACATAGACTGTCTTACCACTTTCCATTCACGTAGCAGACATTATTTCTTAGCCTGCTGTATTTTTAATAACCCAATCTAATTGATAATCCTCTCCAAACATCATGCAATCATAACCAGAAATATTGATAGCGAAAAAGCATAGACCCTTATCAGGCAGCTCCCAGCTCACGGCAGCTGATTGGATTCTACACTTTTTGCTTAAGCCGAATTGTGGTTCGTTCATGCATAGCAGGAGAAATATAAGTCCAATTCAGGAGAAAAAACAACAACTTGTCATGTCATGACTGAAATATTCATATATTCTTAGACTGCTTTGTCATTAGTGACAATCATGGCTAGATGTTTTCAAAGGAGTGATCTGAGTGTGGGGAAAAATATATATCAGAGGTTATACTTTATACTTGGTAATGAAGTTAGCTGGCAAACTTATCGAACGAAAATGTCTTTATAGACATTAGATAATAAAGCGTGAGTTTTCTTTGCTTTGTTTCCCAAATAAGGACATGTGTGTGGAGTGAGGTTGACAGTGAGAAGTGAGAATCCAATCAACATCCAACAAAAGTGATTCCTATATTTCCAACAGTAACTTATGAATAATTAAATAATGATGCCATACTGTAAATGACAATAACAAACAAGTAAACTAGACAATGGTTAAAGTTAAATTAAAGAAAATTGTGCAAAAAAAGTTGTTTTTAAATTAGACCAAATACTGGTAAGCATTTTAATCCCATGTGACCTTTGAAAATACTGGTTTGTTATTCAAACTTCTAGAAACCCTAGCCAAATAAGTACTTTTATGTGGGAACTTTCCGATTTGTAATTGACTAATTAAAATGTCTTTGTAAATAACAGAAGTAAAGTATAAATATGGGTCTGTCTGTGAATCATGTGGCTGAATGACTCCTTACCACAAAGATCAATTAGACCTCAATAGAAAAACAGGTGATAAAGTTTTTGGCAAGCAAGGTGTGAAGGTGTGTGTTCTGTTCTAATGACATGTCAACAACTGAATAAATAAATGCTTCAGATACTTGATCTGTCAATTCATAAATGTTTCTGTTTCTTAATAAATTGATCTATTTCTTAATAACTTGATCGGTTACTTAATACATTGATCTGTCATTTTATAAATGTTACTGTTTTTTAATAAATTGATCTATTTCTTAATAAATTGATCTGTTATTTAAAACATTGATCTGTCACTGCATAAATATGTCTGTTTCTTAATAAATTGATCTATTTCTTAATAAATTAATCTGTTACTTAATACATTGATCTGTCACTTTATAATTGTTACTGTTTCTTAATAAATTGATCTGTTACTTAATACATTGATCTGTCACTTCATAATTGTTACTGTTACTTAATAAAATGGTCTGTTACTTAATAAATGTTTCTGTTACTTAATAAAATGGCATCTGCTTCTTGATAAATGTTAATTTTACTTTATGATTCTGTTGGTTATAAATGATTCTGTTATATAATGAAGACTATTTCATGACATATTTAATAGAGGCTTCTATCTGAATAAATTGCTTCTGCTTAGAAAATGCAAAATATTAAAAAGATATTTGTTTTTGTTTTTTTTCTGCTTTGAGAATGAAAATAATTGAAATACTTTTGAGATAACACTTCTGTCAAAGTATATCAAAAGTTTATTATTTCAAAGAAAGTTTTGAAAATTTGTCTTTATTTCAGAATGAAAAAACAAACAAAAAAAAACAACTGAACTTTAAATTATAAATTTGAACTCTATTGTCTACATATTGAATATACAAGTAAGTTAATACAAATAGCCTGTCATACGCATGAGCTTAGTAAGAAAATATGGATAAAGAGAAAATTATTCCATCAATATCTGTCGTATATTTGCATGATGGATCTGCATTTTCTGGGGAATTATATCATGCTTTACAGACGTGACCTCCACGGGAAATGAAACACATTTATCATTGCCATAGTGACTAGCTTACCGCAGCAAGCTAAATAACCTTTCTCTTCCAATAAAAGAAGATAAATAGGGGTCAGAGCACACATACTTGAGGAGCGAGTATGAATCAATGTTCCACAAAATTGCATCAGTTGTACGTAAGTAAAGAATATAAGGGATGGGGATAGGAACAGTTTATTGAAATAAAACTTCTACAGGATGTTTGTGGAAACTTTTGACTAATCTCTTATATGTGAATGGTTATTTATGTGTTTGTTTAAAACATAATTGTTTGTTTTTAATTGTGTGTTTTTTTGAATTGTTTGTTTTTATAATTGATTTTGTATTTGTTAATTTTGTTGTTTTGGTTTAACATAAATGACACACACTGACATGACAATGGTAGTTTGGGCAACATCCAGTTGTGATGACAAAAGTACTAGGTCACCTGGAAGAGTACCTTACATGTATCACAGACTTACATGTATCACAGACTTACATGTATCACAGACTTACATGTATCACAGCCTTACATGTGAATATCACAGCCTTACATGTGAATATCACAGCCTTACACGTGAATATCACAGCCTTACATGTGAATATCACAGCCTTACATGTGAATATCACAGCCTTAAATGTATCACAGACTTACATGTATCACAGCCTTACATGTGAATATCACAGCCTTACATGTGAATATCACAGCCTTACATGTGAATATCACAGCCTTAAATGTATCACAGACTTACATGTGAATATCACAGCCTTACATGTGAATATCACAGCCTTACATGTGAATATCACAGCCTTACATGTGAATATCACAGCCTTACATGTGAATATCACAGCCTTAAATGTATCACAGACTTACATGTGAATATCACAGCCTTACATGTGAATATCACAGCCTTACACGTGAATATCACAGCCTTACATGTGAATATCACAGCCTTAAATGTATCACAGCCTTAAATGTATCACAGACTTACATGTATCACAGCCTTACATGTGAATATCACAGCCTTACATGTGAATATCACAGCCTTACATGTGAATATCACAGCCTTACATGTGAATATCACAGCCTTAAATGTATCACAGCCTTACACGTGAATATCACAGCCTTACATGTGAATATCACAGCCTTAAATGTATCACAGACTTACATGTGAATATCACAGCCTTACATGTGAATATCACAGCCTTACATGTGAATATCACAGATTTCTACAGGAGATTTTAAAAACTAGCAGTTTATCACATGATTCCCCATTTTTTCCATTCAATACACACATTATATATTTTCTTTTATTATATACCTATGAATGTTTATCTTTAAAATTAGTTTGTATTTTCTTGTTGAATACATCCAGTTGTATTCCATTCTCTGTATTTGATAAAACCCCTTGTATTTTACTTGTTGCTTGTGTAATCTGAAAGTGCATAATATGACGGACTACTTTTGCTATAAAGAACAGATCGGTAATTTCCAGTTATTTCCAGTTTTATTGTTAAACACTTGTTGTTACCTTTAAATATGACCAATAATTGTTTGTTGGTGGTATTATTCTTCAAACTTACGAAACAAAGTGTGTAAATAGATTTAATGCAATATATGCCAGATTTCTGCAAGATGTGTAATGGAAAAAAACTTAGATCTAACTAGGTAAGATAATCCGCGGTAAAAATAGTTCCAACTGAAAAATGTATTTATGGTCAAGAAAAAAGTGTTCAGTGTTTATTAAAGGTGTATAATAAAAGGAATACTACGTCAGCGTGCGCTCTGCTGAGCCAGATTGTTCTCAGTGGCTGTGCAATCCCCGGATTGTGCTCTAGGCGTAGCTAGAGGCTACACCTCTCGAGCAATCCAGGTATTACACAACCAACTCAAACAATCCGGCTCATTGGATAGCAATCTGACATAGTATTCCATATATATTACACTAGTGTAATACAGCATTTTGATAGACAACATCATCAATGCTTTTATAATGTAGATCATGTCATACCACTATTGCACCTAGAATTATTGTTAAAATTTCATAAAATCATACATTGGCATCTAAATTCATGTGATAAAAAGAATCTTACACACCTTGTCATTTGATAAAAACATTTATAAAACTTGTACTGGAAAAATGATAGAAAGCATGCCAAATGCCCGCTTACAGTTACTTTGCCCATTTACTGTTACTTTTTCTGGACTCGTTTAATAAATGTTTGTATTAAAGGACAAGTTGTATCATATCCTCTATGTATTAAAGAACAAGTTGTGTCAGATCCTCTATGTATTAAAGAACAAGTTGTGTCAGATCCTCTATGTATTAAAGGACAAGTTGTGTCAGATCCTCTATGTATTAAAGGACAAGTTGTGTCAGATCCTCTATGTATTAAAGAACAAGTTGTGTCAGATCCTCTATGTATTAAAGGACAAGTTGTGTCAGATCCTCTATGTATTAAAGGACAAGTTGTGTCATATCCTCTAAGGACAAGTTGTGTCAGATCCTCTATGTATTAAAGGACAAGTTGTGTCAGATCCTCTATGTATTAAAGGACCAGTTGTGTCAGATCCTCTATGTATTAAAGGACAAGTTGTGTCAGATCCTCTATGTATTAAAGAACAAGTTGTGTCAGATCCTCTATGTATTAAAGGACAAGTTGTGTCAGATCCTTTATGTATTAAAGGACAAGTTGTGTCATATCCTCTATGTATTAAAGGACAAGTTGTGTCAGATCCTCTATGTATTAAAGGACAAGTTGTGTCAGATTCTCTATGTATTAAAGAACAAGTTGTGTCAGATTCTCTATGTATTAAAGGACAAGTTGTGTCAGATCCTCTATGTATTAAAGGACAAGTTGTGTCAGATTCTCTATGTATTAAAGGACAAGTTGTGTCAGATCCTCTATGTATTAAAGGACAACTTGTGTCAGATTCTCTATGTATTAAAGGACAAGTTGTGTCAGATCCTCTATGTATTAAAGGACAAGTTGTGTCAGATTCTCTATGTATTAAAGGACAAGTTGTGTCAGATCCTCTATGTATTAAAGGACAAGTTGTGTCAGATCCTCTATTTACTTTCATGTACAGATTTAATTGTGCTTATGTTGTTATTTATAGTTTATAAAGAAGATGTAAGTCAAGCCCTCATTAACCAGGCTAAGTAAAGGAACATACTTCCAGATCAGCCCAATTCCGCTAGAAACTGTCTCATCAGCATCTACACTATTTACTGCAATGTGCGATAAACTGTCACCAGTACCAACGCAGAGCTATAAGCATTTTCAATCAGCAATGCATTTCAATAACAAGTTTTATGTAGATAGAGAACGGCTGTGGCCAAGTAGGAAAGTTGGTGTAATGCCTAGTTACTCCTTCGACTGCTCAGCCTCTCTGTGATTTTGGTCAATACGAAGGACCTTATGTGGGAATGCTTTCCAGCTGATCTATGGTGAACCTGGGGTTCTAACAGGAGATGTGTCTGAGGTCCATTAAATTATGATGACATTGTTATAATAAAAAATTGCATGGCTGCGATGTATACTTAAGTACAAGCATACTATCTTATCTAATCTGGGTCATCAAGAAATCCTGTACAAGCACACCATCTTATCTAATCTGGGTCATCAAGGAATCCTGTACAAGCACACCATCTTGTCTAAATTGGAGTGTCAAGATACCAAGGACAAGTATGCTATCTTGTCTAATCTGTAGTGTCAATGAATCCTGTACAAGCCCACCATCTTGTCTAATCTGGAGTGTCAATGAATCCAGTACAAGCCCATCATCTTGTCTAATCTGAAGTGTCAAGGAATCCAGTACAAGCACACCATTTTGTCTAATCTAATTAGGCCTGGTCACCACTATCTACTTTAACACTGCCAATATTATATAAAAGGCTTCTGGGTCATAAAATCCAGGCCATAAAAATTGAGCCTGGTCATAAAACAAGAAAAAGAATATCCAATCAGTCTATACTGCCAGTAGGGAGCAGGACGTTGAGGTCTTGATGACGTCCATAGATACTCAACATCCCATGTCTTGTATGGATTCATCCATTTTGGTTTTACAGCTTGGTCTTATAATGGGCTTGTTCCATGAACTAACTGGTGGGCCTGGGATGTAGTGTGTTATTGTTTGTCATATTGCAATTACAATTATTAAATCACATGTTTTGAGTTAATGTTTGTATATTGTAATTAAGATTATTATATGGAATGTTTTGTGTAAATGTTTGTACATTGCAGTTTTCATGGAATAATTTCTATGTGAGTCTTTCAACTGACCTGCCATGGGCCACTTGCTTTAACCAGATATTTGGTTGCTCTACTCTGATATTTGGTTGCTCTACCCTGATATTGTGTTGCTCTACTCTGATATTTGATTGCCCTGTCATTATGTATTTGGTGGTTCTATACTGATATTTGTTAAGGTAGTTTATAAATTAAATATTTGATTCTCTACCCTGATATTTTGTTGTTCTAACTTAATATTTGGTCTTTGCACCTGATATTTAGTTATTTTACCCCGATATTTGGTTGCTATACCCTGATATTCAGTTGCTCTATCCAGATATTTAGTTGCAGGTCCCTGATATCTGTCAAGGTTTTTCTCTACTACTAACAGCTGAGCATTCCCACAAGGGGTCATTAATTAAGTGCTATATCTATTTATTTTTTAATTGGACTGGCACTTGTAAACAAATATCGGGTTAAACTGATCCAATATCTGACCAGCCCTGGCTCACTGGTTCTTCCCACTTGTTTATCTAGGGCCTTCCTTTATTCATAATCTAACTACCAAGACAATGGACATTTTGACAAATCATAGTTTGGTAGGATATGTATAAATCTAGAAAAAACAACAAAATAAAGGGCAAAATTCCCTCTCAGAACAGACTGTTCTGTACACTGCAAATTTTGAGATAAAGAAAGATGGGAGTGGTTTCACTGAAAATGTTCAGGTCAAATTTTTAGATGCTTTGATTTGCACGGCAAATGAGCCAACATGCAATGTTTGTGGCAAGATGGAAAGCATGCCATGTTGGTGCGGCAATGCTCAAATCCCACTGGGGAACTCCACCACCCTGACATTTTGAAATGTCATGACAAGCGACAATATGAACAAAGCCAGCGCTAACACATGATCCCTCAAATCATGGAAAGCTGATATTTTTTGTGTGTGGCCTTCCACTTAAAGTAATGATCTGTGATGAAAAATGGACATGGAAATGGAGAGAAAGTTACAGCTACTGCAGACCAGCAAACATATTTGTCAGGCAATGTTAAGAGAGAATCCGAAGGATGGTGGTGAGCTGATGGAACTCATGTCAGCAAATACACCAAGCGGACATGCTGTGTTTGTTTGTTTATTGGGTTTATCATCCCACAAATAGTATTTGAGTTATCTGGAGACGGTGTCCACTTGAAGCAGATATAGTGCTGCCTTCACTGTGTATAGCATGCCGTGAACACCTGGCATGATACAACGCCCAGTCACATGATCCTGACACCTGGCCAACCAGTCGTGGAACTACCCTTATATTTGCTTGAGCATTGGGAGCTATACCACTATCATTTTTTAATCACTTTGGTATGTCGTGGCCAAGCATCGAACCTGGGGCCTCCAGTACCTGGAACAGATGCTTTAATTCATGCATAGAATTCAGGAGTCATTTATAAAAATATTTTATTGTTCATATTTCCCTTTTCTAACTTTATTTTGTGTCTGCAAGACTGCAACAAATCAACACAAGCTCTCAGTTCACCAACCGAATTTTGTACTATTATCAATGTTTGTACCAAAGAAAAGCTTGTCACTGTATAATGTCGACATGTACAATAATTAATATAATATATAGGCGGGGAAAATACAGCTTTCTTCCTGGAATTATATGAATACTTTTTAATTAATTATCCTATGATAAATTGTACACGAGGTAAAAAAAGAAGGAGTAAAATTGATAAGCTGACAGAGGTCTTAACAAATCTGCTAAAGACATTCATAGAAAATTAATAGAGAACTTATGGATGCTTAGAAATATGAAGACATTTATTAAAGGTATAGGCATTGCTTTTTTCAAACTTTCTTAATAGGTATTCTCTATATAAAGGCATTTAAAGGAAGTATTGAACAGTTATGCCTATATCAAATACATGTTACAATATCTTATCACTGCTCTGATTAATTTAGGCATAGTTTCTTCACAAACTTGTAATTTAGTCTAAGTAAAGAGAAAATTGAACACTTTCTTAACTGTTAGACAGTACAAAATCACTTGCAATGTTGATTGTTTTTAAATCTATAAATAAGCATGATGGGGATTTCTGCTAAAAATAGATATTGACATCGGAGCTTATTACCTGGACTGATATTATTTATGTACTCTTTAAACAGTCAAATGTTTCTTTTAATTTTAAAAATAACTAACTGTGCAGAGGGAATCCAATAGGAAATACATATCTGTAACAAGGAAAGGGATAAGGCATCAATAAACAACATTTTGAAGGATCTCTTTAGATAACAATACTTAATTTAGTTATTTAAAAAAAGAAAACTTTGGACTAAACAGACTGATACTACCTTTTAAGAGACATAGAAAAAGGCAAAATGTGGGCTGGTTATAAACATAATGAGAATATTTTTCTTCACAAACTGGAGAAGATTCCAGATTGAATTTAGAATTGCTACCAATGATAAAAAAAAAACACAACACTAGGCAGAAATAAAAATGACAAGCTGCTTACTTACAACATGTCAAGTCTTGAGTTCTCAGAAATCCACTGGAGACACACATAGAAAACTAATGGATGCTTACAAATGATGGAGACTTTTATAAAAGGCAATGGAGTTTGGCTATTCAGGTATACTAATAATGTCTGGAAAGAATTGCAAAGGAAAAATTCTATACAAGGCCCATTATAATGGAGCTGAGCTGTATACTTTAGCAAATGGAGGGAGAGAGAAATATACAGCTTTTTCTGGAAAAATCCATTCTGGGAATAATTCATAGCATAGAATTTTGACATGTTAACTAAACGCATTAAACTGGTCAATATTTCGTCAACATAGTTTTCTTCCTTTTTTAAAATTTAGTTGAAAAGAAAGTAGTTTAGTAGGTGGGTTCTGGGATGGGATTGGGATTTGCCGGCATTTTTGCTGATACTGTGCAGCCACATTTCTATCATAGCACAGGGGCTATGAGGTGCCCAGGGACTGAACCCGGCCCATTCATTATACCGACACCGATGAGTCAGGCGTAATGCTGTCCCCTTAGCCCCTAAGCGTAAGAAGGGAAGCCACTACTACCAACTTTAAAGTCTATGGTTTGACCCGGCCAAGGTTTGAACCCGCGACCACCCGATCTGTAAGCTGACGCTCTAACACTTGAGCTATTGTGGCTGGTGGTAGGTGGGTTCTGTTTCAATATAGTAATGGTGAGAGAAAAACTGCATACAAGTTCCATTTTGTGAAAAAAAGTTCATATATCAATCATTCTAAGTTCAGATGGCAGTAAGGTCTAATTCATGTCACTACATTTATTAAATAAATAAACTTGTACTTGTCACAAAATTTCAACAATGTAATCATATTATTTAAGGTCAACATTTAACAGTACAACAGTCTACGCAAAACCTTTTTCCCTTCACAGGACATGATGACTGGTAAACACAAAAAGTTTACCAGTCACACCAAATTTTTACCAGTCACAATGTTTTTTTTACTTTTTTGTAACAACAAATTGAGTTATTGATCTTAATTGCTGTTTTATTACAAGCATTAGAAATACTTAGCTTTAAAACATAAATTTAAACATATGGATTGGTTGTTTTAGACTTAAAAATGTAAATACAGTGTTAATATATAAGTAATACTGTATAAGTGTTGCTCAAAAAAGTTTTGTCACAACTATTTTCTTAGCCTGATGTTTGACTTCATACTCTCGGCCAGGCATATCACCCTCCTAATATCTTCATAAAAGCAATGAACGGCCTGCATCTGACACTTACAGTAAAAGCTGGGTGGGGTTCAGCCTTTTATTTTCTGTCATTTTTCTATATGAGTATTTGACACATTATGTTACTTTGCAGCCTCAATTTTCATGTTACAACCTGCCACTTCTCCGACGTTTCCTAATTCCTATTACTAAACATAGAAGTTATTTCTTTTTAACTGCATCAAAGGTTACCCATGTAAATATATTTTTCAACGACTCTGGAAACGTTCTTTCCCGTTTTTTCTTCATATCCCTTGCGTGCTTCCTTGTCTGTTCTTATTTGCTTGAGTGATAAAGGTTTATTACCTTTTACATGTGAAAAAGTGTCTGCAACTGCCGTCCATGGCAATCGCAACTTCGCATACATGGGCTTAAGGATAAGTACCAAGTTCATCAAAATCGTATCACAAAGACGCTTATTAAATACTGCTGTGATTCGTCTTCGTTCACAGACATGTGTCACGTTACGTTGCGCTGTGCTATTTAGCTCTTTAACAGATCAAGGATGGGAGATTGCCGATGTTAGGGAAGAAACATTCATGTTCATTTCAGAATTTTCATTAAACATTTTCACCGGACATTATGTCTGACGATAACAGATGTTTTCGTTGGTCATAGTAGAAATCTATCAAACATGTCCGACCAACCGACGGACATTCCCATTGACTGGTACAAATGATATTTAGCAAAAGTATTTTATGTTTAATATATTATTTTTGAAGAACATTCAAAGAACTGTGAACTGGTAAAATATAAAAGAGAATTATTTTCCTTAGATTTGCCCAAACCATATTAAGTATTTCTTTTTTTCAAACTGAAAAAAAATAACAAGTAGGTGTAGGATTTTCTTTATTTTCTTCACAAAAGAAAGTTTTATTTCATGATTTTTGTATCGTAATACTAAAACCCAATCTTGTTTTATTCCATATGATACAACACAGAAAAATTCTCAGAAAAGTTTGAAAACACACCTACAAGGGAGATAACACAATGTAAGTTGAACAGATAGAGTACTGTCCCCTAACATATGAAAAACAGAGAATTTTCATTTAAAGGAACAGATTGATTTTATTGAAGCCTCCAGACTGTATTAATGTTTTGCCAGATGGAGAAATATAATAAAAACAGGAAGACATAAAATTTAATGTAAATGGATGAATAAAAAAGGGCCATAACTGTTACTTGGTCTTGTCTTTCTGAAGAGAAAATAAACAGGTTCAGGATTTTTTTCTCTCTAGATTTCAGAGATTTAAAATGGAAATAAAATATAACCCTATTATAACAGACTCTGTTTTCAATCCTTTTTATTACAAAATGGAAATTTGAAAACATAGTCTGCAGGCAGACATATATTTAAAGAGAAGAAAGTATTTTAAAAAGATACTTAACTCTAGTCTGGAAATTCAAAATGGAAAAAATGAAAAGTAAAAACAAGCTGTTACAATGACTTAAAGTTGAACGGTGAGGATATCAACATCTAATGGTGTACAATTTCAACAAAGATGCCATATTTTTATACAACATAAAGAAGTATTCCCTGTTACTATCATTCAAGGATCTTAATGTAATTTACATTGAAAACTTCGGGTAATTGATTCCAACAAAATATTTGAAATTATCATGTCTAGGTTTCATAATAAAAAAAACCCACACTAAGTCAAATTGTTTTTTTAAAAAAAATCTGCCATCAAGTAGATTTCCTGCATAACAACTGTCTAATTCTCTATTACATCTTATTTTGTTTTTAAACCCAAATTGCACGGAAATTATTACATTCTATAATAAAAAAGTTTGCATCTTACATTGTCTTTTAACTGTTTTACTCTTGAAAACGGTAATCATTTTGTATTGCGACCTCAAAATGTAAAGACTGGATGAGTTAGTAATCTTTGTGAATAAAAAATAATGTCATTAATTATTGTATGTTTGTTTATTGGGTTTATTGTCCCACCAACAGTATTTCAGTTATCTGGAGAAGGTGTCCACATAAAGCAGATATAGTGCTGCCTTCACTGTGTAATGATATTTATTCCGACATAAAAAATAAAACCTACCTGACCTGGTAGTGTAACCAGTAGAGCGTCGCCTCCAGGTACGGGGGCCCCGGGTTCGATTCCAGGTAGAGACATACCAAATTACAAATGGTAGTGTATAGCTCTCTTGCTAACACTCCAACAAAAAAAGGGTTAGTGCGATGACTGGTTAGCCTGGTGTCAGGAAAATGTGACTGTGTGTGTTATCATGCCAGGTATTCATGGCATGCTATACATAGTGAAGGTAGCACTTTATCTGCTTCAGGTGGACACCATCTAGAGGTAACTGAAATACTGATGGTGGGACGATAAACCCAATAAACAAACAGATGAAATCAGAAGCCTCTGGGACAATTTGAATTAACTTTCAAAAATACCAAAACACTAAAGAACTTTAGAAGTGCAATGTCTATTGTACCCATGTGTGCAAGGGCATCCAGTAATGACTTAATAAACTTTTGCTGTCATTACTTAATATCCGAACAAAACAATATTTCAAGAACAACTGTGTTTAAAACAAGCAAATTTGTTGAGTTGATATCCCCCGCCAAAGGCAAATGAGATCCAATAAAAATCAGTTGTGAGGTATTCCTATCCAGACCTGTGATAGGGCTCTTGGAAAATGGAATAATGGGAATGCTTTAAAATTTGTTGACATCAAATTTTTTGCTTGTTTCTTTCCCTTCAATGGTTTTAAAGCTAAATGGCTGCAGACAGATTTTTTTCCATTAAATAAAGGTCAGTAACTCCATAGAAAACTGACTGATAAAAAAAATGATGGGCATCATCACAGTATGTTGGTTCAAATTTATTCCAAGTTTCATGAAATTCTACCAGCCAGTTACCAAAAAAGTGTTAGTTGACAGACAGGAAGACGGACAGACAGACAATGCCATTGCAATATACCCCTCCTGATTTCATCGGCAAGAGATAATATAATATAATTAAATAGTATGCTAAATGTTGCATTTGCAACCATAGCATGGGCAATGATTGTGGGTAATAAGGAACAAAAATATTAAGCTAAAAACAAAAACCTGTCTGAATTACTCCTTATCTGGTATTTTTGATATTTGTCAATCAAATCATAACTTTAAAAACCAATTATAAAGATTTCAGAAAACCAAATTTACATTTAATATAAATAAGACCAACCTGTGGGGGTATATTTGGCAGCTGTACTTGGATCCTCTGGTCCACTGGAAGGTTGTCAACATGTATAGGGTCCCCCTGGCAGTTGTAAAGGTTCAGACCAGTCACCAGACTCTCAACCTGTAACAAATATTTTGATAGGTTAAAAAATTTGAATTCTTGGTTTTTAATTGGTCAAAATTTAAATTAAAAAAGAAAGAAGGCATTTGATTGGATAGCAATGTTGTGGCTTTGGTTTTGGTCAGCCAGATACTCAATCATCACAGAAAAAAATGCATTAAATTGATTAAATATGTTGTGCTACCAACACTTATTAGTTTCGAACAAAGTGATAAAATATAGCTATGTTGAAAAAAGTTTAAATAGAAGGAAATTAATTAAATGTGTACTAAATTTTAACTGAACAAAAATGCAATTAATAAAGGATACATCTTGAACCAAGTCACAATAATTTCAAGTAAAATTGTACAATAAGCTTATTGAACATTACAAAATATCTGCTTATTCTTCATCTCTTTTATATAATTACCAAAGAATCATTTTAATCAGAATTGACTGTATCAGAACTTGATTAATAATCCAATCAGAGCATTTACTCTGGGAGTTACAATCTCACTTTTCAACTCACCCGATCATTAAATCAACATATTTCCAAAACCTACACACAGAATGTCAATACCCTGTTACATTTCAATATCTCTAACTCACCCACTGTATAACAGACCCCAAATATTGTGTGTAGTAGATCCCACCCCCTGTGTGGTAGATCCCACCCCCTGTGTGGTAGATCCCACCCCCTGTGTAGTAGATCCCACCCACTGTGTAGTAGATCCCACCCCCTGTGTAGTAGATCCCACCCCCTGTGTGGTAGATCCCACCCCCTGTGTGGTAGATCCCACCTACTGTGCAGGAGACACCACCCACTGTGTAGCAGACCCCACCTACTGTGTGGAAGAGTTCAACTTCAACATCATCTGAATCCTGTGGAAGCTCAGGGAGTCCATAAGCTCCATCATGAATCCCTGTCAACTGAATGCTTCTAAAGACTTTAACCCTAATCCAAACCTTCATCCAAATCATTTGAAGGCTAAAAGATGCACCTTTGAGTTTGAAGAAACTATGAGAATTCCAATTTTATCAAAGCCCTCTAGAGGCTATAACGATTTTACCTTAATCAGTGTCTCCTAGAGGCTATAAAAATTTCACCTTCCACCCTGAGTCCCCTGGAGGCTTTGAGGACTTCAGCATTGATCTGAATCAGCTGGAAGCTTTGAAACGTCCACTTATATGTCGTCACCAGCATCCATTTAGTACAGTCCAGTGGAATGGATTATTCCCAATCAATGGACTTGCTGGGTTATTTATTGTCAACATAAACAGCCTTTAAACTAATTACACCTTGTAATGAAAATCAATAGGGTATCTGATAACGAGGACCATAAAGCTATAGTGACATAGTCTTTGATTACATTCTTCGCCAATAAATGGATATCACAAAGAAAAAAAAAAGAAGAAAGAAAACTGCATCTAGTTTTGCTCTGTCAAGCAATGTTACACAATTACTTGATAACATTCACTAACTGACTATAGGAAAAAAATATTTTCAAATTTCCTCCTTCACTGCCAGCTTTAGAAAGATTTCCATACACAGTTTTTAATGAATTGGCAATGTAACCATTTGTTTGCCATAAACCGTTATCATGAAAATGGATCAATAGCAGCAGTTAATGCTGGCAAAAAAAAATTGTCAAGAAAACCAATGTGGTCAAATGGTGTAATTAACTGGTGCTACAGTAAATTGTATTGCTGCAGGTATAAATGTATGCCAATACAGTTTTCAGTTAAAATAATATCTTTCCACATCACCTAACAAAGAGCAGAAAATCTTATTTCACAATTGCAAATAGTTTCATATTTTTAAAATAAATCCTATACTGATGGTAATTTTAAGGTTTGTATTGTTTTGTTTGTTTTTGAAATACATTGCAGCGACCATTTATGATCATTATAGCAATGTCCAGCTTTCTGGTGGAGAAAAACCCCAGACACAAGTCTGGATAGATCCATCAGCGCACCACAAGTCAGCTGGAAGACCTTCTGACATTAAGTCCTTCGCCCTCGAACCCACGTGGGGAGAGGCTACGCAATCAGAAGAGTTACAAATTTGCGATTCTACCACTATGCCGAGGGCGCCCCAATCATAAGGACTGTTACATTGATAGGAATCTAATGAGGTATGGAGGGATTGAAGGTAAAATAAAGGATAAGCACAATAAAACTGCACTTAATATAGATGCCTGTTTTTGTCACTAAGCTCAGAAATCAATGTCTGAAGTCCTAACAAGTGGAAGGCATTGTTCTCAGGGACAAATTCTTAAATTTTCTTGCTGCCTACTAGGCAGGAAGAATTTTTATCTGGTTGCCCAGAAAATTGGATGAAATTTTCCATCATAAATAACACATTTTACATGCAATAACATTTATTTAACAATGCATTCCTTAATTATAAACTTGTCCATACAATTGTTTAGTCCCAAACGTGACTGAAACTGTCACAATCCACAATATATTGACATTACAAGAAAGAATACCAGCATTAATGCTTTACAAAAAATAATTTAATTAGGTTAAGGTAAATGGTGTAGATCCAGATCAGTCAGTTCCTGACTTCGACAATCTTGAAAAAAGAACAACAAAATGCTTGGTGAATAATGTTGCATTATTGAAAGTAGCTTGAGATAATTAAGAAATATGACATGCATTATAATTCACTTCAAACAAATAAAAGGTTATGGTTTTGTGTCTAATTTCATTATTAATAAGCCCAATTAAGAATAATTTATTTAAGAAAACTTAATAGTTATCTAATTAAACTTTAGATAATCATATCTCTGTAATTCATCATTTATATAGAGCATAATTGCATTGTCTTTCAATAGTTTTACATTACTTGAATATTGTATGCAAAATAGTTTTAAAAATATCTACTTAAATTCAAAACCGCTATGTCTTAACTAAATTGCATAGCCTGATTACAATATACGCTTAGGAAACAAATGAGATATAACAATTAATTTTCAATTATGCCTCATCTAGATGTAATTGTTATTGCATCAAATATTAAGGAAAATAAAATTAGAATTAGGGTGGGGTTTGTTTTATCTTGCTGCCGTTATATGTGTTTCCAAGAAAAGGGGGAAATGCTGTTTTCATGCTTAGCATGACATAGAGGAAAAATTCTTCTTTAACCCTGATGGCCAAGAAGTTTGAGTCGCCAACTTGGAACTCTTCAGATGCTCACCACCTGGGTTCAGGTACGTGCCGAGGTGAGTACTTACATGTGAGCACCTCAGTTCCCCAGCCAAACTGTGGTGCATCAGTGGTTCTACCAAAACTTAGATATGGGATTTTCCTCTGCCGACAATTAGCTGTCATCATTAATATAACTATAAATGTGTTGGTGTGATGTAACAAAATTACAAGTACAATACAAAACATTACTGTCATCATACTTAATACATTTCAATTATAACCTAGTAATTCTTAGTTGTCTTCTTACACTTGCACTTTTCTGCCTAAGACTTATTGATATGTTCCTAGTGGGCCAAAAGAAAACTGGTGTTCTATTAGCAAGATAAGACAGAGCACGGACATGAGACACCCAAGGCGCCAGGGAGAACATCATGTGCTTTGGTGATCCATGATCAAGACAAGACAGAACATGGACATGAGACACCAAAGGCGCCAGGGAGAACATCATGTGCTTTGGTGGTCCATGAGCAAGACAAGACAGAGCACGGACATGAGACACCCAAGACGCCAGGGAGAAAGAACATCATGTGCTTTAAATAAGAAATGGCTATTTTGGAAACTTAACACACTCTTACACTGTCAATGTATTAGCTTGATAAGTGACAGTAAAGATCTGTAACTTTGATGAGAACTAGACTATCTGCCACTTTGCTTACTTTGTTCGTTGTTTGCTACATCTGAAATTACAAGCTGCATTGTTAACATCGGCATATACTTGGTTTCTTTTGTTCAACAAGACCTCGACAAATAGTGCAAATTCACTTTAATGCATGCTACCTTTTCAAAACTTCAAGCTACACTTGACTGATGAAAGCTACATTGATAAAAGCAGAACACACGGTTCTTTTTGTTTGGAAAAAGGTCTTGCAGAACAGCTGCAGTTTCCTGTTATTGCCTGCTACAATGTACACTAATGTCCCCATCAATAAATTCATTCCATAAGTGGCACCAATAATAAGACTTTAGAATGGCATAAAACATGAAACAAATAGACAATGGACTTTGCAGTATGGTATGTGTTGGTTGTTGTGGACATATGTGTGGTTGAAAATTGTTCAATTTGGTGTCATGATAAGAAATACAGTAAAGATATTGGTGTTTGAAGTTAGGGATGTGTGGTTGAATATTATGGCCATGTGTGTTATCAAAATTGTCCAAATTGATTTCACAATAAAGAATGTGACATTGGCAATGCAGGGTTGTCATTAGGAGACGGCTGGCAGCCAATTTTACCACCTCAAATTTGAAAAGAAAAATGAAAATCGGTCAAGAGCATGCCCCCAGACCCCCCTAGCAGCGCTTTGTGCCTTTTGGCGCTGGCATAGCCTAGCCTCCTCAAAAGTTAGTTGAGCCTGCTCAAAATATTTCTAGTGACAACCCTGGCAATGAAGCTTGCTGTAAATGATGTCTTGTTGGTTATCATGGACATTCATGTCATGTGTCATGTTCAAAAGCGTGTCGTCACATATTATGTCATTGTCTAAATGGAACATGCAAGCATGGATGTACTAAATTTGATGGATACTTTGGTGAGAAGCGTCATCTGTGCTTTAAATACACTAAAGTTATTAGCGTTGTTTGTAATAATGTGATTCTCGCTGGCACTTTTTTTGATTCATCAAAATCTGTCTGGTTTGATTCAACAACAGCAGAAACATTTCAGGGGACCAGAATCAGTTCAACATTTACAGGCACTTCAAAAGATTCCCAGTAAAGAACCATTAGAAATGGTCCAAAAGAGATCAAACAGAAAATGACATCCTCAGATGTAGCTGGAGGGTACCAATTACACTGAGGAGATGTGTATTGCCACTGTCAATTAAATTAGCTTTGCTAAGCCAATCAGATCTAAGGATGTGTATGCATTAATCAATCAAACCAAAGTACACATTTCCATCAACCAATCAAATCAAAGGACATATTTACATCAAGCAATTAAATTTCAGGACACATAAAGACACTACCTGGGGCTTTTCTACAAAGGAAAAAAGCACATTAGTTTGAACATCAATGAATGTTGTTATTTTAGCTCACCATTAACCACTGAAGAGTTTCCATTAACTCAATTATACACATCATGTACATGTGAATGTATCATGCAATTTTTCCCTTATCATGCTACATTTTGTACATAACCCAAAACTGATTCACACATGGATGCAAATATGTCTATATATATTGCTAGTCTGAGCGGCAAATAGTGTAGATCTTGATCTAACACCAGAAGCTGTTGTTTTGGATTTATATTTTTTGCAAAATCTTAATCAAATTTCTTAAATGGTTAGTGGTCAGGTATTCAGTGTGACTTAAAATTTAGAAAACCATCATTTTGAGGTTTGTACATTTTTTGTTGTTTTATTTAGAAAGGAAAGACTTAAACTATATTTATTACCTAATCATTTTTAACATTAATTTGGCTTTTTGACATACATTGCAGTGACCATTAATGATCATTAAAGCAATGTCAAGATTTTTGGCGGAGGAAGACCCTAGACACATAAGTCTGCTGGAAGACCTTCTCACAGTCAGAAGAATTAAAAATCGGCGACTCTACCACTACGCCACGGGCACCCCCACATTAAATTTAAAAAATCCAATTTAAAGCAGTAGGTATCATAGAATGACAAAAAACATAACCTCAAACCTTCAGTAGACCTCGTCTGATGTAAAATCTCCTATGTGATTATTCAATCACTGAATGCAATTTCGTGAGAAATTAAGTTAAAACGGCTGCACGTTTCTTTAAAGGCACATCAATTGGAATTTTCCTCTGGTGCTATTTTTTTTGCTGCAACTGGCACACACTAAATACAATTTTGCTAACTGATTGGCAGTAATTGTGGAAGTCTATTTTCGACAAGCACTTAAATAGTTGGAGGGTCTATGGATCTGGCGTCAGACGTTGATCAAATATTTCAATCCAAAACCCTAATGAAGAAAGATGGACTAAAATATTTCTGTGTGTAATTACACAAGTTGATAAATGTGCCACCATCTGATGAATCGTGATGAATGCTTTGTACTGTACAATGTCATATGCATCAATACACTGTTCAACAAACTTGGTAACTGTTATTATGTTTCTACAAGGTATGATCCAGAAAACCAGATATGAGGAAGTACAACTGCTGTAACTCTTTTTTTTCCTATTCCAAACCCTGTATACCTGGTACTTGTTAGAACCGTCTCGATCAGACAATTCCAATTAGTGCCAACAATATAGCGTTTGGTTAAGAATTAGTGGATATATATTATTTTTCTACTCAAAACCCTTTGTACCTGATACTCATTAGAATCGTCTCAATGAGACAACTTCATTGAGTACCAACAATATAGGGTTTGGTTGACAATTATGGGATATCCTGCGATAGCCTGTTCAGTACATATTAATAAGGCTAAAGCAAATAGTTTAGATCCAGATCAGCCTTCTAGTGCTCCATATATGAGGGATAAAATTCATGCTTACTCCTTTATTTCTCTTTCAAACCCTTTATAATTGGTACTCATTATACTGGTAGTAAACAGGTAGAGCATCGGCTCCATACACTGGAGACCATGGGTTCAATCCTGGGCTGCAACATACCAAAGTCATTAGAAATGGTAGTGGTATAGCTCCCTTGCTTATGGTCAAGCAAATATACGGGCAGTTCCACGACTGGTTGGCCAGGTGTCAGGATAATGTGACTGCGTGTGGTATCGTGCCGATAAAACAATTTTAATGAGTAATATATGGTTTTGTTGAGAATAATAGGATATACAGCAACATAAATTCAGATTTACCTCTCTTATACACAAAAAATATGCATGAAAAAAATGCATAACACAAATCCAGAAATACCAACATATCCATAAATCTTTTAAATTGTCACACTTTGGTCTTAAGTCCAATATTTATCCCCAAACTAAACAATTTTCAAGTTTAAACATTTGCCACAGTTCAACTGAAACCTGCTGAATTTTCTATCCCAATATTCAACATAAACACAAAACTAGCTGTCTTCAACTTTGAAACAGCTGACATAAGTCAGATTAAAATGTGCTGCAAATTGAAATCAATTAGGATCCAATTTACTTTGTATATAGATTAAGTTGAATAAAGACTCCTTGATAACCTTTATCTGATTCCCTTTGTCAGTGATAGACACAGCATTATAGAAATACAGCCAATTTGCATATCCCAGCCTTATCAAATCAGGTTAATTTGCATATTTGCATAATTACATAAGACCTTCTCATTAGCATAATCGTGCTGTATAATGCTACAATTTTCTATTTGTTGCAGCAATATAAACAAATCTAGATTGTCAATAAGTCCAATGATCTTGCCCACCATGTTTACCCAAGTATCCACACAGGTTAATTATTGCCTGGGGACAACGAGTTTTATAAATTGCAAGATTTAACATTACTAGGCAAAAATCAATCATTTGGAAGAACAATGGATGATTAAAACTGGAGGCACATGTAGTGTCACAGGGACAGGTGAACTGTGAATCAATGGACAGCACTTCAGCACAAGTATAAAGGACTTGGGGGCAGTCATTAAACACTTGATACCCTGATAAGCTCTAATTGATCAGAATCAGACAAACAGTGTAGACCCCATTCAGCCATCTGAGAACAGTCTGATCGAGATCTACACTATTTGCATCAGTCTCTATGTTTAAATCTTGTTGCATGTGTATTTACACAGCTTCTAAGCAAATATCTCAGATTTTGTACAGTTCATGAATGTAGCGTGACAAGGGTTGGTAGTTTGAGAGAGTTACTGTATCAATATCCATTAAAATAGGCAACATAATATACTATAGATAGTAGTCATCCAGCTAAAGGCCATATTTGATGCTGACGCATGTAGTAGAAATATTAATTCCTCACGGTTGAAGGACAAACTTTGGCAAATTATGAAGATCCAGATCAGTCAGCTCATACATGGAGATGTGTGATCAGCATCTATACTATTTGCTGGTGTGTTTCTGGCACTTTCTACCTTGGATTATAGTTATTAGCAAAACAACCAGAATTCTGTATTCTATGTAAATAGTTGTAAAACAATACGGTCCTGCTACTAAAACTTTGAGTGCAGAAACATGGTGGCATGTTTTTAAATGGCAGAAATTGAACTCTTTTCGTTCACGCATATGCCATTGTATGCCTTTGCAAAACATTCACAATTATTATTTATCTTAAAATCTGCATGACAAAAGATTTATTTGTAGACTGGTTTAGGATCTATGCTATTATATACCAAACATACATGCAGTCAAGATATATTTATAACTTTAACACAAAAAAAATCAACATAATTAGATAAACTTATATAAACATGCTCTATGAGAAAAAGGATTAAACAGGTAATTATATATAATAAATTTTTTAGTATGATTGAGCGAGTCATTGAAATAATTATGTTATAAAAAAATCTAAAACGTAACTCCACAAGGCTAGAACACAAAGGGTTAGTAACTCTAGCGTGCAGTACACAAGCTAGGACATTAGAATATTTCCGGTAGGCACACACAATGACAGAAGTTTAGCATCTCATTAAATGGCATGCCTGGACTTGTCTGTGGCAAGGAACAATCACTGCAGCTCCACTAGACAGCCTAGCTATTGATTGAGCTGTCTTAATTAAAGCTGGCAACACACATTATCTCACATATCCCCCCATCCCTCCACTCTCTTACACCAAACACTGGACCTCAAGTGACAACAAACCTGAATTTTTCCTCTGCCCGTACAGTTGATAAGAGAAATTTTTATGATTTGTCCAATGTCCATGCCTTGGCAGCAACTGAATCATTTAATTGGATAAATGACAAAATCCACCCCCACCACCCCCATTTACACTCTCTAAAAACTGGATTTGTAAAATAAATAAAAACCTGTGTGATTATGTTTCGATTTCGATAATTCTCTTTCCGATTTGTATTACACACTAAAATTCAGTCTATGCCAAAATGACTGAAGGGAAAGAGGAGAGTATCTTAACTTTGGTATAGATTTGTTAATAAGAAATGAAAAAGAGGGGGAAAAATGTTCTATGTGTCATACCTAGTGTATAACTCAATGTGCCATACCTAGTGTATAACTCCATGTGCCATACCTAGTGTATAACTCATTGTGTTCCATACCTAGTGTATAACTCATTGTGTGCCATACCTAGTGTATAACTCATTGTGTGCTATACCTAGTGTATAACTCATTGTGTGCCATACCTAGTGTATAACTCATTGTGTGCCATACCTAGTGTATGACCTTGCATTAAAATAATCATTATTGATCTAATTTTTCTGAGTATATATGATTTATTCTGATATAATATATAAGTAAAAAGAAATGACACAGATTACTTTTTTTATAATCTTTATTATTCACTAGTTCAAATTATATTGATGTGAGTAGTGAAGTCACTGTAGTAGTACTGGTTGTTGTAGTTGTAACCTCACCTACATATATTACACAAAATTGCCTTGTTAATAATTTCCATTGATTACCAATCCCCAACCTTTCTTTTCATTTCTTACAAATACATCCCCAATATTTCCATCCAGTCAATTAGTTCCTTTGGTTTTTCCACTCAGAAATCATTTTCAGACATTATCTCTGCATGTACATGGGCACCAGATCACTAGAAGCTAATTATCCTACTCAGGTGATTCATTGATTTTGCTGTCAAGGCGTCTAAAAAACGATCTAAATGCCGTCTCAAACTATGGCACCCATATTGGAAGTGCGCTGAGAAACCGTCACCCGGGTTACAATCAGGATGCCTTCTCACAGATCTCAAGTCTCAAGTCGCCAGGGATGCATATCCTGACCATGCCATTACAGTATTGATCCTCTTGAAGCCCAGTGTTTAAACCTGTCTCCATTCTACGGATCTATGGGATCCATGGAACCAGTCTATCACAACATCCAACATTGCCACAAACTGCCCCAAGGTGATCCTAATATTGATGGACTATTGTACAGAATGTTTGAAAGAGACCTCATTATGTTGAAATAAACCAGATAGATAATTGCTGTTGTTGTTGTTTTTTGTTACATTGCAAAACTACGATTAAGATTATATTGGTCACATCCAGTTAATTATTGGTAAAGGAGCTAATGCCTGGGTAGAACCACTGATGCTCTGCATGTTAGCTGAAAATCTCCCCATATGAAAGTTCTCACAATATCAAATGGGCTAAATAGATAAAAATGTTAAAAGATTCTGAATAATGTTGAAATGGGCTTAATTGATAAATATATATATAAAGATTACAAATTGTGTTAAAATGGGCTCCATAGATAAATATGTTAAAAGATTCCTAATTATGTTGAAATAAACAGAGTAGATTGCTAGTTTTTCAAATACATTCCATACACTGATGCAACATAACTTTGGTTATTACAGGGGCATCCAGCACTTTTGGTGGAGGAAGACCCCAGACAGATGTCTGGGTAGAACCACAGGTGCACCTCAGGTCAAGTCAAAGTAGAAGTTTATGAATATGGAGTTCCCTTCTGGCTTGACTAAATCCTTGTCCTGACAACAACTCTACAACAGGCAAACTACAGCAGCATCCTACATTCTCAGGCTGCAGAGAGCTAAGGGAGTGAGAGCAACTGGGATTAGACCAGGTTGCTATGGTTACAGACTGGCCGTGTGTTAGAACTGGACACATCCTGGTGACAATAACGTCCAGTAAGTGGCCCCCAATCACGCTCAACAGCGGCCAATTTGCATACATTTCGATGCAAATTTTATTATACGACTAGGCCGTAATTGCTGTTGTCAACAAATTGTCTTGTAGAGATGCCTGTTTCTCGCAGCTTCTTTTTTTCTCACATTTCTGTCGACTCTCCTACATGTGGTAGTATGTTTTTAGCACGGCTTTTTTTTTCTTGTAGTTTTTATTTCAATTTTGCAGAACTTTAAAAAAGTTTTTAAAAATCTCTTTTACTGTTTTTTAACTTTAAATAACTTGATAAAATAAATTTACCTCAGCTGTTGCTTAGACATTCTATGCATCTGTTTTTAAAGGCGGTATTCAACAGTTTGCCTACTTCTTATATATGTAACGATATCAGTAAATAAGAACGATCAGGAATTCCTGCAACAAATAGACACAGATGTCACAGCGGATGACGTTGATGAACTAAAACATTAATGGTCACATGGTTTTCTTGGTTTAAAAATAGCTAACTGTGCAGTGAGGCTCAGATAGGAAATTCATGTTGAAAATATTTTTGGTCTGTCGGATACCAACTTTTAGGATTTTTATTTTAATTTATAACAGTTTTAGTTTTAATCAGTACAAGTTGTTATGCCTGTGTTTGCAACATCATCTTTTGAGGTTGTTTTTTTAGTTTTAAGGTACCAATCAAAGCAATGTGATTAACCGTGTACAAACCTACCTTAGTGGATATGCACATTAAACATTCATGCAAGCTTAGCAAAAGTTATGATATGTGAAATAAGTTGTTGCAGAACTGAGTCAATCTCCTTTGCTGAATCTTGTTTTTGTGAATCTTGTTTTTGTGAATCTTGTTTTTGTAACATCACATCAACAAAATTATGGTCATATTGGTGACGTCCAGCACATATGCCTGGGTAGAACCACTGGCACACCATAAGTTCCTCTTTTAGCTGTAGAACATGTGGGCTAAACAATGAATCAGAAATGTACAATTTATGCTCCCTTTTTGATAATCTCCCCTACGAATTCTTCTGACATCTGACTTATATATCTTCACATATTGTCACAGATTCAGCAGCAAATGGTGTTAATGAGCTGTCCTCTCTGGAGCTGCCCTATTTACTTAAAACTTATAAACACGTGGCTAGCAGGCTAAGAGTTAATGAATGTATTTAGACAAGGAACAAGCTATAAACAAATATAAACCAATTTAAAATACCTTAAAGTAATTTACTTTTTTAATATATTGAATTTTTTCATTCTAGAATCCATTTTTTTAGAAGTATGTTAAACAGTCGATGAAGCGTTTTAATTAAATATAAATGACTGGCGCAATATGATTTATGACAACAGTAAGAATATGAAGAGAAAATACAATCACAATACATGCGATACTTTACAGCACAGCAGCTGCTGTTGTTACCACGCATATTAAATGCTACATTATTGGATAGAATCGGATTACTTATTGAATATTTCCTGAATATTCACGCTTAGCATTTTTTGCATTTAAAGAGTGTTAATGCAACATTTTACACAAGGAAATATTTTAGTTATAAAAAAAGTTACAAAATTAAAAAAAAAATTTGAACAGGTCCAACCTATTGGTTTACATGTAGTATGTTTTAAATACATCTTCAACAATTTCAAATTATTAGGGATTTTACGGCATTTTTGCCAATTCTGTGCTGCAATATTTCTATCATTATAGCACAGGGGCACTTATGACACCTACACTGACACCAGCGAGTCAGGCGTAATGATGTCCCCTTAGCCCTGAGTGTTAGGAGGAAAGCCATTACTACCAACTTTAAAGTCTTTGGTTTGACCCGGCTGGGGTTTGAACCCGCGACAATCCGAACCGCAAGCTGATGCTCTACCACTTGAGCTTTTGCGGCCGCTCAAATTTTTATGAGAATGAATGTGAAGATGAATGTAAATGTGTACAGGTAGAAGTGTAAACATATTTAAAAGCTCCTGTGTCCCTGACTGAATACCTTACAATTAGTATAAGCGTAATTTAAAACAATTTTATCTAATGATTTACAGCTTTTGAATAGTTCGCAGTTTACTAGTGCAATTATAATTTGAAAATAAAAATGTTTTGTCACTAAAGTAAAGCTATATTCTGTATGACTCATACAAACCTTTTAAAGGTGTTCCTTTCCTTGATCACTGGTCCGGAGTTCAGAACTTAGTAGCTGCGATTCTGGTAGATACATTTAAACTGACTTTTCTTAAATTCATACACGTCAATTTGACTAATGCACTTCATTCTTTACTGTCAAAGATATCAAAGCTTAGCAGCAAATTGGCACCATTTGTTCAAAGTTTTTCAAATCACCAAAAATAAAATGTTTCTTGTTTCCTCTGCAACCACAGATTCAGCACTGAATGTCCAATTTAATTAATCAGCCTCAAAAAACACTTTACTTATAACCATGAACAATCACTCCCACTCGAAGAAGTAACAGTACATACATATATGTCCATGTTTTCTGCTTGAACTCAACTCAACATCACAAAATCTTTCCAATGTTCAAGGTCCAACTTCTAGTGGTTAGCCAATGAAAAAAGAAAAAGCTTTAATCCAAGCTGCCCTATTCTTATGATACCACCTATATTTATTGGTACCATATTAGTTTTTAACCTTCACTCTGTGAATTTGTCAGACAAATCTATATGTAAACAAACCTACTACTGCAAGTACCATATTCTCTGGTACCATATTGCATGTTTCCATTCCTAGAAAAAATTCTCACCCCACCCACTCTTCTACTAGAATGATGACCAATGTACTGGATCCACCTCCAATGCTGGAGAGTGGAGAGTCCAATGACTGCTCTCCATGACACCCTAGCATTCTCTCCACCTCTCTCCCCTTGCTATAACTGTCACTGCCAGCCTAGCGCAGGGCTGAGTTTTATGCACAAGTTATTGATAACAAATTAATTGTCTCGCAATCAATGTACGGGCAGAGACAATTCAGTCATTGATTACAGCCTGGGCCTTTAATTAAGGCCACATCAACTTGGGTAAAGGGAGCTGTGTTTAGACTGCTTTTGTGATAATGAGTAAAAAGGGATTTTGCAGGCGAGGTGAGTTAGTATGCAAAGTTTAAAAGGACTTTTGTGGAGGGTAGTTGGATAATCTTTTGCAAAATTGAGATGAAAAGTCGATTTTAACACTATGAAGGCTAAGGGTGACAAGGTTTAGGAAATCCTATCCTTAGAGGAAGAAATAGGAAGTCCCAAAAAGGAAAATACAGGCAAAGCCTGCAGAAAATCTGACATTTCAGCAAGCAATAATGGCATGGGAAAGCAAAGAATACAGAATCTTGAGTTATCAACAAGTGTCGTCATTTCATCATTATGGCTTGGATCTTAAAAAAGTCACGATTTATGTCACCATGGTCAAAGACTATGCTTGGATTTGTGGGTGAACCTGGCCAACTAACATGCTAGTGTAGCCCTAAATCACACTATCATGACATATCACAGCTGTTTGGTTATCATCTTAATTGTCTGGCAACACAATCAAACCAGCCACTCATTATATGTAAGGCACTTCTACATATTTATGGAAGGGTGGGGGATGGGTCGATTCTAGTACTAGTACATGTAGCAGATCAAAGAGGTCATTAATAAAAAGGCCCAACCTGCTAAGCAATAAGGGACTATGATCGCTGCACACAAATTCTGTTTGATCAACATCTGTGGTGTCTTGTACAGAGATCAAACCAAAGCACCCTTTAACTGTGGCCCCATTATCTAACTATTGTGCCACCATACATTAGATCTAGAAGGCTGTAGATGAAGACTCAAGGCACTTAAGGCTGTAGATGTAGACTCAGGGCTGTAGATGTAGACTCAAGGCTGTAGATGTAGACTCAAGGCTGTAGATGCAGACTCAAGGCTGTAGATGTAGACTCAAGGCTATAGATGAAGACTCAAGGCTGTAGATGTAGACTTAAGGCTGTAGATGCAGACTCAAGGCTGTAGATGTAGACTCAAGGCTGTAGATGTAGACTCAAGGCTGTAGATGTGGACTCAAGGCTGCAGATGTAGACTCAAGGCTGTAGATGTAGACTCATGGCTGTAGATGTAGACTCATGGCTGTAGATGCAGACTCAAGGCTGTAGATGTAGACTTAAGGCTGTAGATGCAGACTCAAGGCACTTAAGGCTGTAGATGTAGACTCAGGGCTGTAGATGTAGACTCAAGGCTGTAGATGTAGACTCAAGGCTGTAGATGCAGACTCAAGGCTGAAGATGTAGACTCAAGGCTATAGATGAAGACTCAAGGCTGTAGATGTAGACTTAAGGCTGTAGATGCAGACTCAAGGCTGTAGATGTAGACTCAAGGCTGTAGATGTAGACTCAAGGCTGTAGATGAAGACTCAAGGCTGCAGATATAGACTCAAGGCTGTAGATGAAGACTTAAGGCTGTAGATGTAGACTCAAGGCTGTAGATGTAGACTCAAGGCTGTAGATGTAGACTCAAGGCTGTAGATGTAGACTCAAGGCTGTAGATGTAGACTCAAGGCTGTAGATGCAGACTCAAGGCTGTAGATGTAGACTTAAGGCTGTAGATGCAGACTCAAGGCTGTAGATGTAGACTCAAGGCTGAAGATGTAGACTCAAGGCTGTCGATGTAGACTTAAGGCTGTAGATGTAGACTCAAGGCTATAGATGTAGACTCAAGGCTGTAGATGTAGACTCAAGGCTGTAGATGCAGACTCAAGGCTATAGATGAAGACTCAAGGCTGCAGATATAGACTCAAGGCTGTAGATGTAGACTCAAGCTGTAGATGTAGACTGAATGCTGTAGATGTAGACTCAAAGCTGTAGATGTAGACTCACTTGATGGAAATGACAACCTGCTATGTGGAGAAGCCAGGCAACACCTATACCTAGAGCGCTGTATTATCTTAACTTCTTATAATGGTGCATGTTTGTTTGTTTTGTTGAAACACTTTGCATTTGCAAATTATGGTCATTATAAAAGATGTCCAGCCATTTTGATAGATAAAGACCACAGACAAATTTCTGGGTAGAACCACTGGCACACCACAGGTCAGCTAAGATACCTTCCTATATTAATTCCTTTATCTTAAATGGGACTCTAACCCTGACCCTGGGAGGCTAAGCAGTCCAAGGAGTTACAAGATGGCGACTCTACCACTACGCCACATGCCCCCAACCCTTCTGCTACAACATAACAAACTTAAAAGGATGTAGAACATAGATTAACTGATAAAATGGCAAACTGCTAGTGGAGAAGACTTGAAAGCACCTCCTTTACTTGCTGACTGGTAATATCTACTCTGTGTGTCAAGTCACTAAAATGGCCAACACATACCCTTCTAGAAAAAGTGTAGGACCTAAGAGTAGTGCCAATCAATTGATGGATAAAGCCGAGCCTGCTAACTGGACTCAAACTTGTATGAATGAACCCAAACTTGTATGTTTGTTGCAACTATTGTCCTACCAACACTATTTCAGTTTTTTGGAGACAGTGTCCACTTAAAGCAGATATAGTGTTGCTTTCACTGTAAATAGCATGCCGTAAACATCTGGCATGATATGAAACCCAGTCCAATTTTTTTGACACCAGGCCGACCAGTCATGGAAGTACCCATATATTTAAATGAGCATAAGCAAAGGAGCTATATCTCACTAACATTTTTAATGACTTTGGAATGTGGCAGCCTGGTATCAAACCTGTGGCCTCTTGTACCAGCAGCTGATGCTCAACAGCATGCACAATTGGGTCTGTTGATTCAAACTCAACACCATCTTCATCCTTGGATAATCTACCACGTGTTCCATTAAGGCAAGTTCATACACTACTAAAGGAAGTGATGGACATGGCTGTAGTGACAATCAATGTATGGAAACAGCCCGGCCTTTTAACTGTGAAAGGCATAATCAATATGTACGGAGGCGGCTGATTAGGCAACTGGATGGAAGGTGACAGGCCAAAGAACACAGAAGATTGTAACTAATGTACATTTCAGGTGATCACGCTGATTTTTCCATTTTCTGATTGTCTTTCATCTAATGGGAGATGATATTGATCGTCTAACCTGATCCATGTATCATTCACATATTATTTGGCTCAATAGTTGAATTTGTTAGTTTCCGAGGCCTAGTGTATTGAAATGCTTGATTTGAGATTGGAGGGTTAAGGGGTTCAAATCCCAAACTAACCACAAATTCTTGAGCAAGGCTTTTAATGGCACATTGCTTCAGGCGGTTGGCAGAATAGAAGATAATTAAATATGGCTTAGAAGAACACGTGTCTCAATTGACAATATATAAAAAATGTTAACACTAGTAGTTAAAAAATGGTAAAACAAATTACTTTTTTTTTGTAATCTGCATGACAAAATTTTGCTCAAATTGGGGACTCCCAGTTAATTAATGTTAGTGGACAACCTAAGACTTTTATCTGGATATGACCACTGGTGCACCTCTGGTTAGCTGGAAAACCTCCCCACAGCTATAAATCCTCCCACATGAAAGTTTTCACCCCACCCAGATTTTGAACGAATGTGGTGAGGGCCTGAGGAGCTTCAAGTGGCCGACTCTAACAGCTTGGCCACAGGTGCCTCTTAAACAAATGAACATGTATCAACATAAATAAGAATGTTTAACAAGACATTTGAGATAATCGATGTTGTAATTAAAGGAGTACTTCTTTCTTAACAGATCTCCCTAGCACGTACTTACTATTGATCTGTTGGGAATATTTACTATTAACAATTAAACAGTCATGGTAAGACTTGATAATGCAAGTATAAGCTTTTTCAAAGGATTTCTTGGTTTAAGGTTTTTAAAACCCTGAGGTTAAGTCGGAGCTTATTTTCAAGCTTCTGATTGGTCAGATTTTGAGCCCTATTAAAAAAATTAACCAATCAGATGCTGGAGATTGTTCTCAGACTCAAGCTCAAAGTTTTATATCCAATGACTCATGTCTTTTATTCCTTGCACTGAGACATTCATTGACGCAATTACTGTTTATAACAGACATCCATCATATTTTTAGTGGAAGAATATCTCAAACAAATGTCAGTAGAACAACAGTGCACCTCATTTAAATTATTGTTCTTTGTTGGATTTATTATCCCACTGGCAATCTTTCAATGGGAATCACCACCAGTTTGTTGTTTGTTGCAAATAATTTGCAGACTGATACAGTTAATAGAGCAAGTTTTCACAGCCCTTCTCCCCTCATTTTCAAGGTTGTGTTACATTACACTGACACAAATGTGGTCATATAAATGACATCCATCTAATAAATAGTGGTGGAAGTCCCAGACATAAGCCAGGGTAGAACCACCAATGCACTGCAGGTCAGTGTGAATACCTTCCACATGAATGATCTCGCCCAGTATGGAAACCCATGTTGTGAGGTGCTGAGTAACTATGTGTGGTATGATGAACTAACTCTTGGCCTCCTTAGCATGACTTGATCAGGCTTATTTTATTGCTAGTTGTAATGTATGTATATAAGTTCATTGTAATTGTTTTAAATCCCCATGCAGGTGCTTACTGTTAGTTGTTTCACTTTGACGGGATGTTGTTATTTACACTGTTTGTTTGCTAGAAAAACCTTCAGGAAGTGCAAGGTTGGAGCGCTCCACAAACCAGGTTTAAGCACCCCAGTTGGCCCTTTTGCCGACTGACCGTTCCAAGGCAATAACTGATGGTTTTTCTTTATGTGTGTTATGTCTCGTCTCTGTGTTTGTTTGTTTTTCACATTTGCATTTACCTTGTTTGCCTTTGTCTGCTGGTGGATAAAATTTAAATATCTGTTGGAGTTTTGATAGGACCTTTTTTATTTACCTATTAAGAAAAAAGAGTAGCTCCTGACCAACTAGCTCCTGTTGGTAGATTTAAGATCAAGATCTGCAGGATCCAGGGGTAAGGGGGTTGGAATGCACCTTTCCCCACAACTACCACCAACCAGGTAAAAGAGTCAAGTTGTGAAAACACATACAAGTAATCTTAAAAAATATTAAGCTTTTTAAGTAAATTTTGTCTGTTGACTGCTTAGGTCAAAATTAGGGTCCCTTACTTACTTACCCAGACCAAAATTTTCTGGGTCTGCCCTTGATTAGTACATGTTAGTATTTAGAAATTGTAGCATGATACCATTTAAAATATATTACCATTGATTCAGGAAAGTGGATTCATTTATGAAGGCTTTCATTTCCTTACATCTTTACTTCTATACTTGTTGATTCATGTGTTGTACAACTCAGCTAGCATCAAATGAAAGAAAATCATCCTATAATGATCCAACACAAACATGCCAATTAGAGAAATTCACCAGAAAACTTCAAACAAACTTAAAGATCAAAGGCACATTGTAGGATTTCTTTGTTGGCAAATGATGCAGATGACACAGAATAAAACCCCGAGATCCATTAAGAGAAACAGAAGAATATTCTGTGCTGTATTTTTTTTTGTCACTGGAAATAGTTGCAAGATTTCTTGTGTGTACTTCTTTGTATCTTACAGTCACTCCTTCAAAAAGAAAGAAACAAAGATGATCCATTTTTCACTAGCTTTTATCATTAAAAATATCCTGAAACATTTAAAATACAAACTAAAATGACATCAGATACGGTCTAGACGAAATCCTGATGTGGGGAAGTTGTCTAACTGTCCCATCATGCATCGGTGGTTCTTCCCAGACATTTGTCTGTAATCTCCTTCACTTATTATTGCAGGATGTTGCTAATATGACCAATGCTGGTACACTGCAAAGTATTTAAATAAAACAACAACAAAAAGCAACAAAACTTGCATGGTACTCTTATTTTCTGACAACAAATACTAATGGTCTTCAATGTTCACTGTGTGTATATGTCTCAATATGTATATGTGATATTAACATTATAATGAGGGTTGTATATGACAGGAGTAGACCGCTAGACCGTACAAGCAGTTATCCTAGTATACTGACATGTTGACAAGTACCGAGAGCATAAATAATGCCTGTAACATACTTATGGCTGAAGTTTAATGCCCTTTTTCCATCTTTAGTTTGCTTTGCTTTTTATTTCATATGTTTTCTCTCGAAAATTTTGGCACTACCCATCATCACCTTCAAATCTCCTCAATTTATACTTTCCTTCTCCTTTTTCAACCTCACAAAACAAAATCTTCATCTCTTTTTTTTTTTCCCTTATCTAATTCTCTTCTTTCTTCCCTTTTTCACTTCCAATCTGTTCTCTCTCTCTCCAGTTCTTTCTCTACTCTCCTATTTCCTTCTTTCTGCTTCCATTCTTCATTTCTTCTGCTTTCATTCTCTTTCTTTTTGTCTTACCCACCCCTTTATCATTTTCTCTTCTTTCTCCCATTCCCATGTTTCAAACTTTTAATCCCCTCCTTTCTTCTATTTTTTTAGCAAAGCACAGAGGTTAGGACATTGGAGACCCAGAGGGTGCCCAGTTTGAACCCTACACCAACCATTTGATACCCTGGAACATAGGGTGCCCAGTTCGAACCCTACACCAATCATTGGAGACCCTGGAATATAGGATGCCCAGCTCGAACCCTACACCAATCATTGGAGACCCTGGAATATAGGATGCCCAGCTCGAACCCTACACCAACCATTTGATACCCTGGAACATAGGGTGCCGAGTTCGAACCCTACACCAATCATTGGAGACCCTGGAATATAGGGTGCCCAGTTTCAAACTCTACACCAACCACTGGATACCCTGGGACATAGATGCCCAGCTCGAACCCTACACCAACCATAAGATGTCCACAGGGGAGAGTATTACCTTCACACTACTCCTGGTAGTAACTACCTTAGTTTGATTTATTTTGTTTTTGCAATACCTTGAAAGGACACAATTGTGGTCATTGTAGCGATGTCCAGCAATTATGCAGGGAGGAAAACCCCAGACAAATGTCTGGGTAGAACCACTGGCACACCACAGATCTACTACCTGAGTACTGGTTCTACCAAAGAAGTTGGCAGGCAAAATGGATTCATACAGTATGAAAAAAGCCCCAGGTGTCCCAAATGACTATAAATAAATTTAAACTAAATTAAAACCATTACATGACTTGCTTACTGATCATTGTCAATACATACAATGTAAATGACCTACATGCTCTACATTGACCAGGCATTGTTAACAAGGCATAGTCACATGCCACTATGAGGTACAAGTAATAAATGGCCATGTCATGAAACAACATCAGATCATATCCTGAAACCTTCATTATGACACTCATGGCACGCCTATATCCACTACTAGTGAAATAAGCCTGAATATTTTCAATATTTTCCTGTGATATCACTTTTTGTCAGAAATATACATATTAAAGCAAAGAAGTGGTTTCGAGTCCTAAACTGGGTGAGAATATTCATGTGGATATATATAGTGTGCTGCTGGTTCTACAAGACATTCGTCCAGGTCTACCTAAATATAAACGAGTCTTCTTCAACCTCTAATATCTCTGTCACAGGAAATTGTCCTTCCCTACCACCAGCAGTTTTATATCCCATGAAAGGGTCTTCCTCAATCAATTAATAGCTTTATGTCACAGTCAGGTAAAAAACTTGTGATGAATTTTTTTGTGTTATATTGAGTCAACACAAATTTGGCCATATTGGCAAGCTCCAGGTAATTACTGGTGGAGGAAGACTCCAGACTTATGTCTGGGTAGAACCACCGATGCACCGCAGGTTATACAGAAAATCTCTCCACATAAAGGTTTTTGCTCCACAAGGACTCAAACCCATGTCAGTGACACTAACCGCTCTGCAACAAACACCCTAAACAATCAAATAAATGTACCAAACCCTCTCTTTTCCTTAGTGAGCTTTCTGACAAAATGTCAAAATGAACTGAAAATGCGTAAATGATTCAAAAAACAACCTCAATCCATTTAAATGTGAACCACATATTCATGGAGAGATTTTCCCAGGCAGCCAAATCTCCATGAATTGTTAATCATCTCCCTTAATGAGAGCACAATTTGTCTATAAATAAGATTCTTAAACAGGTTTAAAATATGCAAATGTCTTGCCCTGAATAATATTCCTGATGTGGTTTCAAATTAAGGATTTAATTTGAATATCACCAATAGGATTTTTGTGATAATTTTGTGAAATTCTCTCCGGAGAAAAGCAAGACAAAGGAAGCAATTTTAAAAGTATGAGTTATTTGTTGCAAATAAAAATATGCACATGTAGCTTAGTCATGGGAAACTAAGCAAGAAGTTTATCTGAAGTTATCTTGACTTAATCTGATCCGTTTAAGGTTAGCCCTTTAAAATTAAGAAAGCATTATGACACTTAAATAAGCTAGTTAACTATATTGCTTTCATTTTAAAGGTGGCATCCGACAGTTTGGGCCTAAAATATTTTCGATTAACATAGTAAACCACTTTTGTTTGAATAGATCTCGGAAAATGCTGTTAATTGATGTCCTACACCTGTCTGAAATGTGAATCATAATGCCACAAGCGTCATTATAAACATGTATTTCCTATCTGATCCATGCTGCACAGTTAGCTATTTTTCAACCAAGAAAACCATGTGACTACTACTTATGTTTTAGCTCATCCATGTCATCCGCTGTGACGTCAATGTCTATTTTTTGCAGGAATCCCGATCGTTTTTATTTACTTATTTACAGATATCGTTACATATAGATGACATAGGCAAACTGTCAGATAACACCTATAACACTTAGATAAGGTTAAAAGTTTACCTACTTACCTTGTAAATGAAAACTATATAAAAACTAATTAACAACACATTTGTTCTAACTACATCTCATTATTTGGCCAGATAATTTGCAATTAGTATATCTGATAAGATTGTTTTGCTTTGGTATACAGTAAGAATTGGCGGAAAACGATAAACACAATAAAGCATTTTTTTCCAGACTGAAGACCCTTTTAACTTCATTTCATATTATGCAAATGTAACAGAATCAAAACATCTTATTTTGGAAACAGTCCCAAGACTAAATTATTAAAAACAGAATAAAACAATAATAGCATAATATTAAAAAAAAATATATATCAGAGAGTTAAAATCTTGTGCAAATCTCCATTATCAATCCATATATCTGTTTGCTTCACGGTGAGAAAGGTAACTGTGACAGAAAAGCAAGTGACCTCTGTGACCTGGGACGTCAGTGACTTCTTTCATACAGACTGCTTTAAGTGGATTGAGTGCTATGGTCATCAAATAGGTACAAAGGTCTGGTCTGCTTTCTTATCATTATAATTAGGATGTTCCTTGAAATTACAATATGGATATTTTTTTAATAAATTGTAGCAGGCATTTCTTTCCATTATAGCAACGTCGAGCTATTTTGTTGGGGAAGACCTAAGCAGTAAAATTAGTTACAAGTTTGCGACTCACCTGTGCCCCAACCAAGATGGTGGCTTTATCTCAAACTGAGATACTTTTTCTCCCCCTGATTGGTGTATTTTTCAATTCAATTGTAAGAAATGAAATTTCTCCAAGAAACCCACTGCATAAAAATTATAAGGACTTATTGAAGAACATTCTAATGGTTTTGAACAATCTGTACATGTAACATTGGTTACCTAATCAAACACAATGCAGGATTCGTTAACTGAATTTCAATATACAAGGTAATATGGCTTTATGATGCCATGATACTTAATTAACATCCAATACTCTGAGGCATTTACTTTGATTGGGATCCTATGATTGTGAAACAATTCTCGCTAAATATCAATTAAGGTGTTGTCTTTCTGCAGGGGAAAGATAAAAACAATGTTATAGTAAAAGAACCCACAACGTCATCAGCAACTTTGTAACATGCAACATGAGACTGAAGGAAAAAATTGAGAATATTTGGACGTTTGTATTAAAAAAAATGTATCAACACTTAATAGTGGTATTCGACAGTTTGTTTCTCCCAAACATCCAAATGAATTTTAGTTGCCTGAAAAGATCCAATGAAATGCTGTTTATTTATGTCCTATATCTATGTGAAAAGTGAAGAATAACACCCTAGCTGGCACTACAAACATACATTTCCTAACTGAGCCATGCTGCAGTATTAGTTATTATTACCCTCAGTAAACCATGTGACCACTTACTCTTGAGAAATCATTATATCATCATCCAGGTAATCTGCGCTGACGCTGAAATCTATATTGATCAGAAATCACCAAGGCGATTGTTTATAGACTGGAAATAATGAATATTTTGAGCAATTTCATGATTTGTATTGTCGAACAAGTCAGGTATTGTTCAAAATATTTATTTTTTATACTAAATACAATTATGTACAGATATTAAATCAAAATTAACCTGAACATGATAAAGATATTGGTACATACAAATGACATAAGCGAACTGTTGGATACCTCCTTTAGCCTACTAAGATGGTACTGATCCTGGGCAAAATGTCCAAGAACTGATCAGTTAGACAACCCTGGGAGTTATTTGATCAGTGTCTGCAGTGCCGTTAGATCTCAAAGGATATGGTTATTTTATTATATTATTATTTTGTTACATCGTACCGACATCGTTATAATCATACTGGCAACATCAAGGCAATTATTGTAGGAAGACCCCAGACTTAAGTCTGGGTAGAGCCACTTGCACACCGAAAGTTAGCTTGAAAACCACCCCACATCACAGTTCTCACCCCGACCAGGACTTAAACCCATATGGTGAGGGGCTGAGGATATGGCTATTTCTCTTTGTTATGAAGTGACTAAATAATGGAAGTCCTTTAAATGTACTCTGTTCTAGGTCATGGCTCAACACTTGGCCAGCTTGGGATACATTGCTCAGACTAAGGCAAATAGTGTAGACCCAGATCAGCCAATTCCCTGAAAGTATGATCAAATCAGGAGCTACACTATTTAATACTAAGTGTTAATTATAACATCTTGTGAATCATACATTAAAAGGACCGTATTCACCAACCATTCTTTAACCTAGTTTTTGACCTAAGCCCAAGCGACAATATTCATACCAACAAAAATAAGCTTATTTATGAAGTTTCAAGGTGATTTTAAGCTCAAAGTAGCAAACTTAGAGTGTCATGTAAAAATACAGACTTGTAGCTAAATACATAATAAAGATATATTGCATTGAAATCAATGACTTGAGCAATTCTTACTATAGAATAGTTGGTGAATACTTGCCTGCCTTTGTTGTGAGCAGACACTTGGTTATTTCCTAAAAGCCCTATAACTGCGGGGAAACAACTTCAGCATGGGGCGTATTTTTGAAGTTAATGGGGTATCCAGAATGAAAGAGCAGTAAAAAATGAAGCATGCTAAGGTTAAGTGATTTTAAGGAGCTTCCTGGATAAAAGGATGAAAAATGTAACATGCTAAGGTTTAGTGATTGAAAGGTGCTTCCTGAACAAAAAAGGCATAAAAATGTAACATGCCTAGGTTTAGTGACTGGAAACAAGGAGGACTTTATGGAGGGGTCAGGTTGACAAGCGACTGAAATAGATGGGTAGTGATGTACAAGAACCACAATATTGCATGAGATACTGTAGTCTGTTACCTGGTTTCTGAATTTCCAAGGACATTTGGAAGAGAAAACAGAAATGAGGTGGGTGGGTGGCCAAGGGCAATAGTGACATTTACAATGGAGAGAAACCATATATGCGTGTCAGAATAAGTTGAAATTTAAGCTTTTGCAAAAGTACAAAAGGCATTAACGATGAAGAACTGAGAGAGGTATATTAGATTTCACACTTTAAATTGGTTATGTTTGTGAGACACTGTTTAGCAGACATTATTGGAGTTTTAGAATAATTGCACGATTTGTTGTGTAAATCAAACAGATATGTTTTTAATATATTATTATATTCAATATCAAGAACAAGAGCTCTCATACACAGAACACTCAACTTTTCTCAGTGCTAGATAGTATAATATTGTCCATGTTAAAAATGGTGAATACCAGTGCCAAATTCAATTTTAGGATTACCTTCCCTATAGATGGTTATCGATTTTTCACCAAGATGCGCGCGCACCTGTTTGTCCGCCATCTTTGTGGTAAGGTGAATCAACATATCAGTACCGTGAAAGCGCACTTTTGTTTATAATTAACCATTACAGGCAAGGAAGACAATGATTAAGCCTTGTAGTGTTGTGAAATGTCACAAAATATATAATCCGGATCAGATTTCTTTTTTTCTCATTACCAGCCGTCAGTACAAACCAAGGGGAAAGGACGAGAAAACTTTCGGACGTCTTGCTTTCGCGCTTGAACAGAGCATTCATTGTAGCTAAGCGTTTTAAGTGTTTTGGATTGCATTAAAAGTCGAAAGAAAATATGTCTGTGGAAGTATGTTATAATGTTAATAGCTATTTTGTTGTTTATTTTATTGTTATTATTAAGATACAGATAATTAACAAACAATTAAGAAATATATTGCTTATTTACTAGTCCTAAATAAACTAAAAAGCTACCAACAGTATCGATAATTTCCATCAAGGTCAAATTTTAGACAAAATGTTGTCAGCATGTGCCCCTCATGATGCTTGATGCACAAAATTTACCCCCAGATATTTGACCCTTGAAAATTTTGACTGAGGAATCAATGACCATTGACGTTTAGCGTCTATAGAACGCCTTGTATGTGGTTGTAATGTGGTATCCGACAGTTTGCTAATATTGTACCCATGTAACAACACATGTTACTTCTATTCTGGGAAATTTATACATAATGCTTGAATAAACTTTAGTTAAAGTGAAGACTGTTATTACACTAACTTTATTGTTCGACAGTGTGAATCTTAAAAAATATCGCATTAAATGTCCATTTTTTTAAATAGGCACGTTGATGATTTCAGGTTATCTCAGATAGGAAAAACATATTTGTAATGACAGGCAATGTGTTATGCTTTACTTTTAACATGGCTGTAATAACAAGGTTGGGCGGTAAATTCAACCCCCGGTATTTACCTGCTAGAAAATACTCCACAAAGTGACAAATACAACTATGATTTTTTTTGCCTTAAAATACTGCAGAAATCTTAATTTAGTTAACTTGAAATAATGTATAATCATATTGATAATTAAATTACTCAGATATTTTAATTTAACTTCTTTTTTAACCTATAATACACGTGAGAAAGTAATGCTAATCCACCTGCACCTGGCCTTTGACACTCAGGAAGCAAAGCCATATGGTCTAGACTATTAAAACAACAAGTTTCAGACAAGGGGCTGTAAATAGCCAGGGGCAACATGGGGAAAAGTAAAATGTCATACATAACCTAGACAGTTTGTATTGGTACAAGTAAATGGTTGTGTATTGAGTATGGCATGAGCTAGAGTGTCAACTGTATGGCTTCATCCCTGAGTAACGTTTTAAATTTCTCTTGTCATCACCACTTCTATAACTTCACTCCACACCATTACCAAGCTACTATTCACCATAAAGCCAAAGAATCCAGTCCGGAATATAAAACAGCATTTTGCGGGATCTTTACAAGCAAACATCATTTATTTGAATGCATGAGAGAAAATTGTTTCGTCCAAACTGCCAGATACCAGCTCTAATAAAGTGTAAGAAACAAACTGTTTTCAGAACGAGCCTGAACTAGCTGTTACAGCTAAGTTTTTTAAATGGTTTTGCTTTCACATTGACATTTGTCAATAAATAATAGCACATAGTGTTTTTATTTTTATTATTGTCCTACCTTTTAGCAAATTTAACAAACTTACATTATATTAGAATAATAATTTCACAGAATATTGAATTCAAGTTCCAGTACTTCTTTTAGAACCAAACCATTTCTGAATTAAAAACAACACATTTAACGGTAACAAGTATTTAATGACAGTAAATTCATCGATCAATAAACAGGAAAAGCAAAATCAGTTAAGAAACAAACAGACTGCTAAGGAAATTGGAGCATGTAATGGTATTCGATCGCATTTAATAAATATGACAACCATAACATGGGTTTTAAGGAACTTAAAACAATGAAAACATAGTATAACATGATGTAAAGAATTGAAACCAGTACACATAATAAATGACCCTGTTTTAAAACCAAAGTTTAGCAGTGCCTGTGTCCAAGCAGTTGGTGACTTGTAACTCCTCAGCCGAGAGAGTGCATGAGTTCGAGTCCTGGTCGTGGAGGATTACCAGCTAACCTGCAGTGTGCAGTGGTTCTACCCTGGCACAAGTCTAGGATCTAGCTCCACCAATATTTAATTGGTTGTCGCACTTTGCTGAAACACTAGATAGTTCACTATGTCTGGATATGCAATGTCCGACTGTAAGTCATCAGGCTGTCGTCAAAGACGAGTACGGATCAAAACCGATCAAATTAGTGTTCTTCAAGTCCTTTTCACGCACAATAGCTCCAGCGTATAATTAATATAGTCATATTGCACTTTGTAGCCGTTACACACGACATCTTTCGCGAAATAATCGATTTAATCGTCGAACTGTAGAGACCTAGCTGTCCTAAGCAGACATAAGTAAACAATGGCTTTACCACAAATATGGCCGACCGCATTGCATGCTGGGAAATGTGTGACGTCATACGATAACCATCTATTGAAGGGAGTTCATCTTACAATGATAAAATATTCCAAGTTTGAAGTAAAAATCTTTTGTCAACTCTTACCGATATGGACCTCAACATAAAAGTTAATGAATGGCAATGCCTATAGGGTTGTCATGACAACAGCTTTACTTTTTCATCTTCAAATGTGGACCAATAATCTACCATAAGCTTGCTTCATATTCAGTAGCAAAAACTGCACATCCTTATCAGACATCTCCCAGCTGAAGCTGACCAATTTGGATCATCACTATTTGCCTGAACCGGATCTATTTGTGTTTAATGAATGAAGGAGTATCAGAAAAGCTCACCTTGAGCATGTTGTGCTCAGGTGAGCTAAAAATGGTATTAATGGTATCAATGCTCCGGATAAATAATTTTAATTAATAAGCAAAAGTAATTAGAATAAATAAATTATGAAACAAAGGTAAAAAAAACTAATTAAAATTGATTTGTTAATAGATAAAAAATATTATTTCAAAATATACACATTTCATGTGCCAATATATGCCAGCGTATCTAAAATGAGTTTTAGTAAAAAAAATATCTATTTCAAGTTATACATCTTTTATAGTTAATGTACTTTAATCATATCCAGATTAGAACAATTATAATAAAAAGCATTGTACAATGGCACTTTTTGTTTTTAAAAAGATTAAAAAATAAAACAGAGCAAATTTTAAGCCCTACATATATCAGGGAAGGATATAGATATGAAATGGCACATCCTCCCCCCCACACCCCACCACAAAACTAAATTAAAAAAATATTGACATCAATAAGCCAAAAATGACTGAAATGCATACATGTTACTTACTTCAACTAAATGATATGTTCAAGTTTAAAATATAAACTAAATAATATGAGATCAGAAGAAATACTCCATTAAATTTTGCATGATCAGAAGAAATACTCCATTAAATTTTGCATGATCAGAAGAAATACTCCATTAAATTTTGCATGATCAGAAGAAATACTCCATTAAATTTTGCATTAATATCTAACATGCGAAACTGAAATGTCACCATACGTCTCCTACGTACAGTCCTAGATCTGCCGCTGTAAACAAACACATCCTGGTTCATACAGCCCTCATAGAATGACTGCCTATTATAATTAGAACACAAGAGACATCTCCTCCTGATGACTAGTATTCTGTAGGTTCCTGCATTATTCCCAAAGTTATTCTGACAAGTATTCTGTAGGTTCCTGCATTATTCCTAGAATTATTCTGTACCTATCAGAGATACTATTGGCAATATACAGGGAGCATCTATTATTTAGCTGGCAATAATTAATGAACCCTCCCTTTTCTGAGAAATTTTACATGTTTTTAACAGTATATTGAGAATTCTGTTTGGCTGTGTACTTCCTTTTGGCAAAGTTAAGATTAAAGAAACAACTCAGTAACCATTGTTCTGTTTAAACTATTTTAAGTAATTAAGTACCTTGGAGACTTGTGTTTTTAAAAAATGTAAAATACATGTGTAATTAAATGTAACATGCATGTCTAATTAAACAATCAATGATGAATTTGATGATTTGTAAAGTTTGACAAAAAATTAGCAAAGCATCAAACAGAATATTTGATAAAAGTTAAAATCTGATGTAAAAAAAAAATCATTGAACATAACATCAGTCAACAATTGAGCTGAAATTTCAGCCGATACCATAATTATTGCAAAAGGTAAAAAACCAACAATAAAACAATAAAGAACAAAACACTTACACAAAATACCTTTATACTACATGTTTAATATTCATGCAAAATGCAGATTTGAAACTGAGCCATAACCTGTAAATCTCACCTCTTAAAATTCACAAAAAAACCCCACTTCTTTTTACATATAACATCTCCTAAACTAATCCACACGGCTGGATCTTTAGGCCATACAAGCAAATTCCATATACCAGGAATAAATGAACTCTTTCAGCACTTCCTGTACTGATTCACCCTGTGCTATATCCAGGTTTACTGCATGCTGCAGACTTCCTCCATCCAGCAGCTTATTGACTGTACCCACTTGCTTGTTTCTTTCAACACTACTCTTATTTCATGTATTTTTTCTGTCTATTTTTCAACAGCACATTATTTTCTGTTCTTATGTTTATCCTATGATTTGCATATGCCCCCAATGTTTTTTATATTTATATGTATAACATCACATTCTGCATTTAGTTTTTGCACTTTTATTTTTGCACCAGCCAATTTTTATTTTTTATGTCTACTTTTTTCTATCAACACTATCTTATTTTATATTTATATTTTCTCTCTCAATCTTTTTGAACACTAGCCAAATATTGTACTTGGTTTTGACCAATAATACAATATTTAACTACATCCAACTGGCAACTCTTCAATCATCAAGTTTATACAAGTATTTTTCTAGCTTCACTTTCACCTTTTTTATTTTCTTAAGCAGCTGTTTCTTGATTTCTATTTGCTTTCTTTCAGCTTTCATTTATTCTTATTAAAATCTTACCCCCTCTATCTTTCCCTACCTTTACATCTTGCATATGTTTATCATTATGTCCAACGGCCTATAGCAAGAAGATGTTTCAACACGGTCAATAATAATAATTTTAAATTATTGACATATATATGTCTGTCATTTTAATGTCAAGACTTGCTTAATGCCTTTTATGTTATTTATTTCTTTGTTCACATCCTAAGATCCTACCAACATTTCTTGACAAATACCAGTTTTCAAAAGGTCAAATACCAGTTTTCAATAGGTCAAATATTAATATTGTTCAAATATCAGTTTTCAATTGGTCAAATATTTATATTGGTCAAATATTATTATTGGTCAAACAGCAGTTTTCAATTGGTCAAATACCTGTTTTCAATTAGTCATAGTTTTCAATTGGTCAAATAGCAGTTTCCAACTGGTCAAATATTAATATTGGTCAAATAACAGTTTTTTAACTGGTCAAATAACAGTTTTCAAAAAGTCATATTTTTCAATTGGTCAAATACCAGTTTTCAATTGGTCACAGTTGTCAATTGGTCAAATATCAGTTCCCAGCTGATATATGTATACTTTGCTTTTTTGTTTCCTTAACCTTTTCCTCTCCATTTTAAGTATATATGATTTTTCCAAATTTTGTTGTGTTTCTTCACCTCCTCTAGACATCCACTCAAAAAGCTCCAACTCTTTGCCCATTTTGAGGTTAAATCTTTATCCATTGAAACAATAAAAATTTGATTTCCTTTCACACTTTCCTAATCTTCATTTTTTAATTTTATTTTCACATACGCTCAGAACATCCATCTATCATTTAAAATCTTCTTATTTTTGGGCTACTTATCTCAATAATAAACTTGTAACTTCCAAACATTTTGTCCTTTTCTTCACTTTTCATTATTTTTCTTATAATATTATCTTCCCTCACTTCCCTTCAACTTACGATCAAGTAGACAGTTCCAAATCTTAGCCCATCCTGTAATAACTTATCCGATTTGTTGCAGATCTACAGTATGGTAATTAATTATATACAGGCTTATCCCTAATGATATTCTATAGCCTGACTCTGAGAAAGAAACCACAAAACGAAAAGTGATTGCCAACATATGAAATGTAACATACCTTGGAAAATAGCCATGCAAATTTGGCAGATGTTTGGAATTTCTGAGTTTCCTTCTGGAAACGTCTCATCTACTTGCTGTATAAAGTGTTTTAACCCCTTAGCATGCTTTCTTTTTCTTGAAAAAATTTTTACAAATTCTTAGTCAACTTTTTACTTTAATACATACAAAAGTGAATATAAATATTCCAAAAGGATCTGACGAAAACAGAATAGATTCTGCGAGAACTATCTGATTTAGATCGACACAGCATGCCGAAGCCTTATCCACATGCATTACACAGGTTAAGAGTTGAAAATCAAAAGATTTGTCCCTTGGCAGCTAAGTCTCGACAGGAAATACACTTTCACAGGTGGGGGAAACAAAAACGTTCACCTCTGGTTTTAAAATCTTGTTCTTAAAATTGGAACTTCCCTTCTCACTGAAGTCATGGGAAACATACAGTCTACAGGCAAATACACAACAAAAAAAGCTTCAATATCTCTGTTTTGAAATCTTGATCTTAAACCTGGAATTTCGTAAACACTGCAGATATAAAGTTTTAGAACTCTAAGTATACAAAGCATAAATTGATCAAGCTCAGGCAAAAAGTGTAGATCCAGATCAGTCACCTTTAAGTGGGAGCTGTCTTGATCAGAATATATCCTTTTTGCTGCAAATTCTCTATCAATATGCATTATTACCTTTGAAAGAAGTCGCTGGCGGATAACTTAGCATTCAGTGTGGATTATTTGTTAATGCAACATGTTATGTGATAGAACTGGTACTTTCTATAACACTGTTTCAGCAGATAACATAGGAACAATGTTATCATGTTTTCCATGAACTAGCATAGACCAAAGCCTTTGATTTTAAATTCACTACCTTGGTCTAGGAAGAATTATTTTCCATGAACTAGCATTGGCCATAGTTTTCCAATGAAGTAGCAAGGGTCCAGGGATCATGGTTTTCCATGAACTAGCATGGACCAGGGACCATGGCTTTCTTTGAACTAGCATGGACAATAGTTTTTCCATGAACTAGCAAGGGGCCAGGGACGATGGTTTTCTGTGAACTAGCATGGACCAGGGACCATGGTTTTCTATAAACTAGCCATGGACAAGGGACCATGGTTTTCTATGAACTAGCATGGACAAGGGACCATGGTTTTCTATGAACTAGCATGGACCAGGGACCATGGTTTTCTTTGAACTCGCATGGACCATAGTTTTTCCATGAAGTAGCAAGGGACCAGGGATGATGGTTTTCTATGAACTAGCATGGACCAGGGACCATGGTTTTCTATGAACTAGCATGGACAAGGAACCATGGTTTTCTATGAACTAGCATGGACAAGGGACCATGGTTTTCTGTGAACTAGCATGGGCCAGGAACCATATTTTTTCCATGAACTAGCATGAACCAGGGATAAATAACATGCAACTCTGAAAGTATTTAAAAAAAAATTCCCCTTTATTTACAAATCCTTAAAGCATCAAGCATTCTTAAAGCTGAATATTCTCAAGAAAAATCCTCACCTAATTAAAGAACTTTAAAAACTGCCCGAAAGTAAATTGCTTAATTAAAAAAATATATACAAAATGCAAATAAAAATATGCAAAAATCATCCATTCCTAAACCTTAATTATCTATTCTAAACCAGCTTGTTAGTTAAATCAAAATAGAACCCAAAGTAAATATTATAAAATGCATGAAAATCCATCAGGGTGAATCATGCATGGAATGTAACAAGACCCATCTGTTAGATCGTGGAATTTCACAGCCTCTAATTATAAGGGCAATATTCCAACAAAGACAGAAATAGCAAAAAAATAGTCCACATGTTGCAATTTAGACTAAAACATTCCAACAAAGTGAAATAAATAAAAAGAATAACAAATAACTTCTTTTTCAGCCATTATTGCATAAATCATTTAAATCATTTGTTTAAAGTTGGATGGGGACCCCAGTTCTTTCAAAGAAAGTTCTTTTGACTGGGAACCAAGTATTTTAGTCTGGGAAACAAATGATTTCTATTGGGAATTGATTGTCTTTCAAAGGGCAACAGTTACTGACTGTTAATACTGGGTTACCTTAGCGTAGCAATAAAAATGGTGGACTCTGGATGGGAGGGTCTGGCAGTGGGGGTGGCAGTGATTCTACCCAGGGAACATGGCAGTTAAGAAAGATTATGGAATTTTAAAATTTCTTACCATGAGTGACAGTTGAGGAGGATTGATCTAGTTCTATACCACTTACCTAGGTCTCATCATCACCAGCGGATTCAGACTAAAAGCTAAAATCCTACATTCATCATCACAGCCACCAAAGCCTTTTAATTTTATGCCTCAACACTATTGAGTGCAACGATAACCATGAAAATATCATATACACTAAAAGCCAGCCACTACAAACAACTGTTACAATCATTGGAAGAATCATATACACCAACTGAACCTCTAAGGTTTTAGATCACTATCCCTATATGAAGGTTCAAAAGCAACGATTTTACTGGATAAAAGTCACAGTACACATCCAAGGTCATCTGCAAAATGAGTAAATAAGCAAGATCGTGGTAATATGTTTAATTGTACCTTAGACATTCATTCAGCTAATGTGATCTGATGTTTTGATGATAAAGGCTCTAAAACACTGCTTTTTATAACAGAATACGATAAAGGCTCTAAAACACTGCTTTTTATAACAGAATACAAGATCCTGACAATCTTCAAATAAACCAGATGTTTAGCATTTTTGATAATTCTTTCTTTGAAATTACTTCCTAACAAGCCACATATATTATGTTTTGTAATGCTGTGAAGAACACAATATTAAAATACCAAAGTCAGTACCAGGTGTATAGGAGTTGGAAAATAAAAAATAAAAAAAATCAGCGCCAAGACATAATGAAACCAAGAAACATTTGATCTATCACTAACCTCATTCTAGAACTAGCTGCCCTTTATCTCTAGAATTCCTCACTTGGCTCCATTATCCATTATTTCCTATCTTTTGTGTCAAAACACAATTATCACATGACTTGTAGAGACATAAAATCTGCCATTAAATTCCTCTAGTCCATATAGTATCCCCTGGTGATGAACAATGTACAAAATGTGGGTAGTGTGTGATACATGCAGCCAAGTGTACCATACTCCAGTATCACGTCTGGGCTTAAAGGGATATAATATCCCTTAAATAATTATTAATTATTTATTTATTTTAATTAATTATTTATTCACCCTTTACTTGCTGGAAACATCATTAGGGTGAGGTAGGTATGTTGATGGGTGTGAATTGTGTTTCCTGCAAGTAAGGCTATAAATTTCTACATCATATAGTTAACTGCTTTTGAAAGACATCACAGTGACCAATTATAATTATAGTGATGTCATCCTATTTTGGTAGAGGAAGACCCCATCCAAATGTCTCGGTAGAACCACTGGTCCACAGCAGATCAGCTGGAAGACCTTTTTACAGTAACTTCTTCACCCCTAATGGGACCCAGGTAGTGGGAGGATAAGCAGCCAGAGGAGTTTCAAGCGACCAAATATGTTCATTATAGCAATGTCCAGCTATTTTGGTGGAGAGAGACCACAAACAAATGTCTAGGTAGAAACACCAGCACACCACAGGTCATGTGAAAGACCTTCCCACATTTAGTCCTTTGCCCCGAATGGGACTCGAACCCATGCGGTAAGAGGCTAAGTGGTCAGAGGGGTTAAAAGTCGGAGACTCTACCACTAATCCATGTGCGCACTCCTTGGTTCTAGATTGTACATTTTGGTAATATTCTTGAGTGCATCTTTTTTCTTTCTTACTAAATATCTTGACTTATTCACATAGTCCTTATCAACTTCGTTAAAAAGTGACCTATTGTGCTCCTACAATCCTTAACCCAACATACTCAGGATAACTAAATAAACAATTTCAGTTGGTTTTTGTCCAATTTGTAAGCCATTTATACCTAGACTGCTATTTCGAATTTCTTTGTATTTACAAATGAAAAGTTTGCTGAATCAACTTGATGTCATAACAAAGAAAAATCTATTAATCTGACTGTGGAAGTTTAGACTGCCCCTTTAACATTCTGCAACAGCTGGTTAAAAGTCTTGAATGCACATGGTGTGTTGACATTAGTCATACACTGCATTTGTGACCCTATCAAGGTCATGTTTTACATCACTGGGAAAGTACCTCAGTCCCCATCACTTTACTCATATTACAACTAGTATTTGTAGTTATGCTTTCAACTCTATAATGACATTATAGATGTGGCAGGCAATTTGTTTTAATTTATCCAGTTTTAAATGGCCTGTAGTTTAAAATTAAGACAAAAAACTGGTTTGTCAACAATATTCAGCAGCTGCCTTTACATTTAAACATGTAAAGAAGGTAAAATCAATCAATGCATGCACTTGAAAAAACCTTCAGAAGGGTGAGGTAAGAGCTCCATAAAACTGGTTTAAGCACCCAAGTTGGCCTTCTTGCAGACGGATTGTTTCAAGGCAATAACTGTTGGTTTATGTTTATTGGGTTAATCGTCCCACCAACAACCAACAGTATTTCAGTTATCTGGAGACGGTGCTCACTTGAAGCAGATATAGTGCTGCCTTCACTGTGTATAGCATGTTTGTTTATTGGGTTTATCATCCCACCAACAGTATTTCAGTTATCTGGAGACGGTGCTCACTTGAAGCAGATATAGTGCTGCCTTCACTGTGTACAGCATGTTTGTTTATTGGGTTTATCATCCCACCAACAGTATTTCACTTATCTGGAGACAGTGTCCACTTGAAGCAGATATAGTGCTGCCTTCACTGTGTATAGCATACCATGAACACCTGGCATGATACCACACCAAGTCACATTATCCTGACACCGGGCCATCAATTTGTGGAATTACAGTTATATTTGCTTGAGCATTAGGAAGGGAGCTATACCACAACCATTTTTAACGACGTTGATATGTCATGCCCGGGACCTCCCATACCTGGAGCTGACGCTCTACCAATTGCGCTACCAGGTGCGGTGGTAATTGTTGGCTCTATTTTATATAATGTCTCATTCACATTTTTTTTGTAATAGTTACATTTAATTGGCATGTGAATACCTTTGCCCTGTGCCTTTTCGAATTTTAATATATGTTACAATGCTCATAGAACCTTGTTTTAATTTCATATATGGCAACGCAAATAAATGTTTACAAATATGTAGACAAAATTTTTTTATTCATCAGAATTCCGAAATTTGAGTGAGAGCGTTTTTCAAAAATATATAATTAAAACAGTTCCCTCTGAAACAATTAACAACATTGTATAATCTCTGCTGCAGTGATTGGTCAATCACAATTACATTACCAAATGCTAAGAGGACATACATGTGACACTTGTATGACATTCTGTAAAAGACATGTACAACTATTTCACCAGTCAAGTATGTATGTGTCCTTATCTTTTCCACTTTACTAACTTCCTTCTATTATGTTCTCATACTTTTAACTTAAGACATATTGAACATACTTCATAATGGATACCAATATACATCGTTCTCATTATGAGGGTCTGAGTCCTGGACCAGACTTGCAGAAACATTTCTCAGATGAGATTTTGCTCAACCCCAAAATCTGACTTCCCACAATATTTCTTCCTGGGACAAAATGCTTCAATTTTGATTTCTTATATACTAATCACCTTACAATATTAAGGTATAAACATATTATGGTAGTATAACAAGAAAAGCATCAAAGGCGATGTAAACAATTAGAACAAATTTAAAAGAAATTGTGACATACAATTTTAAACTCAATTAAATATGGTATCCAGCAGCCTTCTTTATATAAATACATGTAAATAAATAATAAAATAAAAACTATAACTCCATGTATGGAATTATGACCCGTATTTTTTCAGGGTTATGAAAGTCCACAAAACAGACTTTCCCCATGAACAAATTTCAGTGAGCATTCCATATACAGGCGTCGGGTTCCAGCACGTGACTAATACAGGTTCTGTATGAGTATATACAGAGCAGTCAAAATTTAAGCAGGAGCAAATTCTCAAATGGGAACACATTCTGCCAGGTCAGGGTGTTGACTTGAGTTTGGAAGTCTTCAGTTGACCTGAGAGCTGGTGGATCTACCCAGACATGTGTTTGATATCTTTCCCCATCAAAAAGATGGAAGCTATAATTGTGTAGCTGTGATGAATTGTATTAACAAAACAAAAATACTAAAGTAATTGCTCTAGTATAGTTGTTTCAGTACAATAAGGTAAATTTTTTTATTCTTTCTTCAACTTTGAATAATTATTTCATAGGTTCATACTTTCACTTTAAAGTACTTTACATAAAACACATGAAATGAGACAGCAGGACACAAATACCCCCCCCCCCCACTCCCCATCAAAGAAGTCATAAATTTCTCCAGAAAAGGACCATAACTATGGTCATACTAAACAGGTAGTAACTAAAATCTACTTGACTTGCATTGTGAGATATCATACATGTAAACCAAATAAATTAAATATGTTACAAGGTTTTGATTGCAATTCCACAGACTGATAGATTCACTAAAGGGGGGTAACTTTTTATGCCTCTTTAAAATTGTTTGAATGGTGTGGTAGACTGTAAGAGGCATAAAACCTTCAGGAATATTTTAAAATATTTTTACATAATAATTTAAGTTACAAACCTTTCAGCAGCATCAAGTTTATCCTTTGCCCTAACACCAACTCCTTGGTTTCCATGGTAATTTAAACATTCTACCATCCTAACCGTATTAATTGTCAACCAACTGCTGTTACAAGCAACACTACCACTACACAAGAAATTTCATCACTCATACAGTCTTTTTTCTCAAAAGGAGAGAAAAAAGTGTACAAATCTAAATTCTTATCAATATATATCCCATAATTCTCAACCAAACCCATGTAAGATGATATTCATTCAATCTGTCACAGCAACAATTCTAATGTGTACCAAGCCTTTGGAGTCTAAACATGAAATAAAGAATTTAGCAAACACAATTCTCCATAAAAACAAGCTGCATCTGTAAGTCTTCCCCACTTCACCACTTGTACAGTGAAATCTAACTCCCAACATCCTCTCTCCATCCCTGAGTAACACCACCACACTTTCTTCTCCTTTCCCTGCCCTTGCTCAACCAACCAAAATTGTATGACATCATTCCCAAATGCCGTAACTCTCCATACCTAAACCATCCAGATAACTTAGTCCTGCACCAAACTAGGAAAACAACCCAGCCTGGAGTTACGCTGTCAATCAACATGGCCTGTCTTGTAATTACCTTTGCACTAGACCTAATGAAACCTTTGCATGTCATGTTTAATTTACATTTTTTGTTTGCCTAAGCACTTAAATAACCCAGGCAATAACAATGGACGAGGTAACTTGGTAGGTCAAAAGTGCCGAAAAGTGGGGTGAGGGGTTTGTTGTGCATGTATCGTAATTATTATGGTATCGTATCACTGAAGCATATCTCTGCCCTGGTACATACAGTATCAGTCCTTTAGGCTGGTCTGCTCACATTTGTTTATCGAGATCCCCAAAGATACTTCAACCTCATTATGCTAATGAGACACAAGCAAAACAACGTTAAATTCAATTTGCCCGCTCATGCAGAAGGAAATCTCTTTATCCATCAATAATGATAGTCTTTCACCAGGGTTAAAAATACCACCCAAACAGATGTTTGATAAAGAAATGACTCTAATGATTTTCCCACTATCTTTTTATTGGCATCAGTAACCTGTTGCTATTTTAACACCACTGTTTCTTATCTGTGGCAGGACCTTTTTTATGGGAAGTGATTTGCTTTGGGAAAAGGGAAATATATATGAAGCTGGTTCTGATGGGAAAAGGTGTTTCCTATGGAAAGTGGAATTCTACGGGAAGCGGTATCTTACAGGAAGATGTTTTCTATGGGAAAATGTTACCTATGGGAGGTTTCCTAAGGGAAAATATATCCCTTGCAATGATGTATAATAGGTTAAGATGTACCCTATGGAAAGAGGTATGCTATCAGCGGAAGTATCCTACAGAAATATGTATTCTTTGGGACAAGGTTTTTTATGGGACAATGTATCCTATGAGGAGGTTTATTCAGTGAGATGACATAAAATGGGAAGACTCATCCAATGGGAAGAAGTAACCTCTGTTAAGATGTTTCCTATGGAAAGAAATATTCTTTGAAAAAATGTATCCTAAGGAAAAATGAATCCTATGGAAAGATGTTATCATATGGGAAGAGGTATCCTGTAAGAAAATGTTACCTATGCGAGAAGATGTATATGGTGATGTCGTATATGGTAAGATGTATTCTATAAGAAGATGTATCCTATGGGAATATATTAACCTATGGGAAAAGGTATCATGTTAAAAAATGTAATCTATGGGAAGATGGTTTCTGTAGGACCATGTGTCTGATATGAATATATTCACCTTTGGGAATAGATTTCCAATAGAAAGTGATATAAGATAGTAAGTTTCCAATGGCAAATTGTATCTTACAGGAATAAGATTTCTATGGATGCAAGATATGACTTGTATGAGGAAGTAAATGTGATTATCAAGATGATTAAGCATGACCCTTTACACAAACCTTTAACTAACGACCATCGATAATAACCCATTCTAATTCATAGCTATTTACAAAGATCTATTCAATAACAGTAAGCAACACTAAGTAGACAAATCGGAACTGCAAGAGACATACAGTTACTCATATCTGCATCAGATTATTTCTAGACAACATTACTTGCCAACACCTGTATTGGGGGGATCTGTCTGATCTAAAGCTAAGCTTTGCATTTTTTTAATCTAAGCTTCATGCTAAAAGCCACAAATGAAGTAATGTCCAATCCGAACTCTTAATATTTGCATCAGCATGATCAATCCTAGATTCATATTTCGAGAGCCTAAATGCTCCAAAATCTGGATATACACCTTTTACCCATGCCTGCACAATTTTATCTTTCTCTGTTTTAGAGCCAACTTTTACCCCTAAATCTGTTTTATCAACATTCCACCAATAGAGCACTACTGATATGTGATTTAATGACGATATTCACGAACTAAGACAACATGCTATTTCAAGCAAACTGGGATTTTTACATAAAACAGAAATATAAAACAGAAGTAAATATATTATCTTATACAGGGCATAGACCGATGCAGTTAATTATCTGTTTTTCTTCAATAATAATCCTGTAATCGATGCCATGAACATAATTGTGGATGGTTTTTAATCCAATAAGTGAAATTAAATAAATTTAGAACTGGAATGTTTTCTAACACATCAGCTTAAAAAGCCATTTCACCAAAAATCTGTTTTCTATTCATCTGAAAAAACCAATGAAGTTGCCATCAAAGATGGCTGCCAAGATAAGGTGTCTTCACTGATGTGGAAATTATCTATTGCTTTAAACCGCATGTCAAAACATCCTTATGACCCAAACAAGACACAGGCAAGTAAAATTGAACACAACAAAATCATGGCAAATTATAGTACAATTTTATAATCGGGCAAATCTAACAAAATTTTGCATAAATGTCAATAAATGATAAAAAAAACAAACTGGGCTCATAAACAAATGGCACAAGACTATGAGTCCATCATAAAATACAGCATTTATCAGTGCTCCTGTCAATTGTTGCCAAAATAAAACATAAAAAAAAATGCAAGGTAACAACAATAAGGATTGTTTGGCATCCATTGTACCTCATAAACATGGCACCATTGCATGAAACATGTTCCAAAAATGCTGCACAAATCAATTTTTTTACAATATAGTAGAAATTAGAAATGGCAAACAAAACAGCATTGCTTTACTGACAAACATTCTACAGCACACATTCCATGATTGGCATACATTCTACTGTGCTTGCAATCGCTATTGGATTTCCTTGTGTTGGCATTTTGGGCCTCTATATTTTGCCTTTGGTTGGTCAGACAATTATGGCTTCATTAAAATTTAATTTTGTGCATTTAATCAACTGTTCAACACAGCAAGGTCACAGTCTTCGCTGAAAATGTTCTAGTGATTCAGAACAAGTATAAAGAGAAACTGCGGTTTTCATTATTTGTTTATTGGGTTTTTTGTCCCACCAACAGCATTTCAGTTATCTGGAGACATGTCCATTTGAAGCAGATATAGTGCTGCCTTCACTGTGTATAGCATGCCCTGAACACCTGGCATGATACCACACCCAGTCACATTATCCTAACAATGGGCCAACCACTACCATTTTTAACCACTTTGGTATGTAGCGGCCTGGGGTGGATGCTCTATCGATACCAGGTCAGGTGGTCTGCAATTATACCGGCTTAATGTTGCTATAGTGATCATAATTATGGTCATCCGTTTGTAGATTATAAATAAAAAAAATATGTATGCTGTTGATGTGACAACATAAGGAGAAAGATTTCTTGAATGAACTTGTCAGTGTACAAGATCTTCATCTGAAACTATAATTTTAACTTAAATATTGTTATAAATCATTGATGTCAGTTTGAAAATTAATAAAAAAATGATGTCTAACATCATTATGAAATCACCAAATACACCAAGCAACACAACCATTTTTGTTGTTTAAAAAGTATTGAATGACAATAACTGCTGTGGAGAATGAAAATATCAGACATCTTGCAAAATGAAGGCAATTTTGCCAAAAAAAATGAAAAGGGTCAACGTAAGGTAGAGGTCAGAGGTCAACAAAATTGGACTATTTATTCCATTAGACAATGACATGTTAGTTCATACACCTTACGTTCAAGATTCCAGCTACATGTTTGATGATCCAGTGGGTGGAGGGAAAAACAACAACACTAGCACCATCACCCTTTACTTGCTAATAACACCATTCAACTAAAAACCCCATTCATCTTTAAACACCAATTATCTTAAAACACCATTCAGCTTAAAACACTATTCACCCTAATTACATAAACAAAACCCAGCCCTAATAGTGTTTCCAGTAAGTAAAGGGTTAACACAAAACTTTCCTACCCCTAGGGTCTGAAGGTCCTGGGTTCAAGCCTAAGTTTTGCATTTCCGACCGTCATTTTTTCAAAAAACTTAAGATCTGATCTTAAATAAAAGAATTTCTCTGAGACTATAGCTTGAGATTATAAAACTTTGATGAAGACAGAGTCTAAAATAAACTGCAAAGACTTGATTGCCTAAATATTTATAAAACTTTGATAAAGACAAAGTCTGAAATAAGCCGCAAAAACTTGATTGCCTAAATATTTTTTAAAACTTTGATGAAGACAGAGTCTGAAATAAGCCGCAAAGACTTGACTGCCTAAATATTTATTAAAATTTGATGAAGACAGAGTCTGAAATAAGCCGCAAAGACTTGACTGCCTAAATATTTATAAAACTTTGATTAAGACAAAGTCTGAAATAAGCCACAAAGACTTGATTGCCTAAATATTTATAAAACTTTGATGAAAACAGAGTCTGAAATAAGCCGCAAAGACTTGATTGCCTAAATATGTATTAATCTTTGATGAAGATGAAGTCTGAAATAAGACTCAAAGACTTGACTGCCTAAATATTAAAAGAAATTTGAAATGAAGCCTATCAGGTCCCGAGGTTACAAAACTTTGAATTTGAGTCCAAGAAAGTTGTCATGCACTTAAATGGTCAGGATTTGTTTCAAAGTCAATATCCGACCAATGAGATGCTTGTGGCTCGGTCTCAGTCTCAAGTTTAAACTGTTAAAACCTTGGGCCAAGAAGCATACGAATGATCTCAGACACAAGGTTTTATCACATCAGAATTTGCAGATACAATAAATCCTTACTCTACAGACTTTACCAAAGCATGCAGTGGTAATATTAGCCACAGTCTCATGTGAATTGCTTCTCATAAGAAAGCAAGTGAACACCTTGTGACTAATAAACTGGCAACATACACAAGATGTTGAGATATCATTTCATGACAATATGCATTATAACTGAGAAATAAACACCCCAAAACAGGAAATACAGAAACTTGGTTTCTTAGAAAAGAAATCCATAATTGCCAGTCTATAAATACTGTATTACAAGTAGAACAGGAAGCGTGTGGTTTTCCCCCGAAGTTGGACACATGATCTGGTTATATTTCAATTGCATGGAGACCAGTCTATGACTCAATGTAATGAAACAGAATAAACAAGTCTGTGCATGAAAGACACCAGAAATACTTGGATACTAAAAAATAGGAAAATGTAATTTTTATAGTTAAATCTGTTTTAGTTAGAAATAATGACCTGCTATTAAATAAGCATTTGGTTATTTGTAACATACTAGTGACTGGAATAAAGATCCATCATTCTTCCCCCATAGGGCCACATAGTACACTGTACTTAGCACACATGCAGGCCCTAGCCAACTTCTTTTTCCCCAATCACTGAGAATGGCCGCTGCCTTCTTGCTCATGGATGGTAACCACAGTTCTAACTGGTTTCAACACTAAGCTCACAAGCTAAGTCCACATTGATTGTTGAAATATCTTGCTTAAGATTAGTATAAAATAATCTCGTCTTGGAAAATTATGGAATATGATTTCATAAATAAAATCTTTGACAGAAATAAAAAAGACAATAATAAGTTGTACTTTCATTAAAATATTACAAAATAGAGGACAAGATAAAGGAGCGTGCCTAGGCGACCTTTGAGTATACACACTATTCCTGGGGGGGGGGGGGGGGGGGGGAGGGGGTTAAAGGGTTAAAGAACTCTCATTTAAAAAATGAAACAGCTAACAACAAGTGCCAAACACAGGTTATGTACGATTTATATTTGCTTTTTGACGTTTTTATTTTTTCAATTTTTGGAAGCAACTATACGCACGTGCGTAAGTGCGTAAGCCCAGGCACGCCCCTGGATGCATCACGGGGCTTTCACTCAAAAGCTGGACTGCTTGTATGGTTATATTTCAATTGATTGGAGACCAGTTTTTCTCTAAATGTAATTAACAGATTCAACCAGTCTGTGCAAATGAAAAATGAGAAATATTTTTAAAATAAAAATAAAAATATGTGAGTATGAGTGTGTTATAAATGGATCAAGACAGCTTCAAACTTGATTGGAGAAAAAAGAAGAGAATCCATTTTGAGTTATTTTATCTTTGTGAAAAAGGTCAAATGAATAAAAAACAAGTTATCTACATAAGAATTTGTAAAGAAAAGTAACAAAGGGCAGTAACTCTTTAGAATAAACAATGCAATCTGAGTAAGAAACAAGACAATCTGAATTATCTCACACCACCAACATTAGAGCTCAAGATTAGTATATCTGATTTTGTCTTGCAAAATATATCCCATAATTCACAACCAAACCTTATATTGATGGTAATAAGGTTTGAGGGACCAATAAAAAAGTCAGCAAAAGTTGCACTGCTCAATCCTTGGCTCTAAAAATCAATCATCCCAACATCCATGCAAATATGAAGAAATTAAGTAGAGGAATAAAAAAGGAGTAATCTACTGAAGAAACTGTACAAGGGACAGACAGACAGACGATGTATGCCATTAACAAAATAAGACCCCTTCTGGCTTATTGTTATTCAAGAAAAATAAAAAGCCCTCATGCATCACAAAAAAATCTGGTAGAAAATAAAGAAAATATTCCTGGCTTGGTTTTACTGGTAAAATGATCCTTAAGAGAACAATAAAGACACTGATGCAACACTGCCTTAACTGGAAGCAGCACAGTACTCGGGACTTTATGTTTTAGTTCTTCTACTAATTACAACATAAAGTAATTTGATAAAATATAAAATTTCCAATGCTTTAATATAAAAGGACTGTTGGTTTGTTTGCAGGGCCATTTCAAAAATGCAAACAAATCTTCTTTGGTCAAAACCTCCAAACAGACCAATAACATCCTGGCGGGGCACCTATAGCATAATGGTAGAGTCACGAATTGCTTAGCCTCTCACTGCATGAGTTCGTGTTCAGTTCAGGGCAAAGGACTTGATGTGAGAAAGTCTTCCAGCTGACTTGCAGTGTGCCAGTGTTTTTTCCTGGTCATGTGTAGATATTTTATTGTTTGTTTATTCGGTTTATCATCCCACCAACAACATATCAGTTATCTGGAGATGGTGTCCTGTTGAAGCATATAAAGTGCTGCCTTTACTGTGTATAACATTCCATGAACACATGGCTTGATACCACGCCCAGTCCCATCTGGCCAACTAGCCATGGAACTACCCTTATATTTGCTTCAGCATTAGAAAGGGAGCTATACTACTACCATTTTTTATGACTATGTTATGTCACAGCCCAGGATCGAACCCAGGGCCTCCCATACCTGGAGCCAACGCTCTACCAACTACGCTACTAGGTACGACATATATATTTTACCATATTCATTAGATTCATGATATTATCTTTGCGGAATTTCACATTTGGAGACTACACAATTTCTAATCAAAATGTGTGAACTAATCACTTGATCTGCCTTCAACAAGTTTTTCTGACTAAATAAATACATAAATTCTCAGACAAATTAAGTAAATTAATTATTTCTGAAATTACAGAATTTCTCATTTCTTAAGGTACGACTTGCCTTCTTAAGATCGCTCAACAGATACACATTAAATTGTTAAGGATTAAACACAGCTGTCTACATTTATTATCATGTAACATTTAAGCAAAAAATAAATAAAATAAAAGCAAAATTTAACTGAAATTTAAATTAGTGTTGTATTGTTCATAGTGAACAAAATGCAAACATTTCAGTTAATAAACAATCAATAATTAATAATCAATTATTAAATATTATTGCACCCATGCACAAAGGGCAGAATTAATGTCTGATCACACCCGTAACACAGAATGCCATATTTTATAATTAAACACACAGACTAACCGCTAAAGTAAATCAAGGGAAAAGTGATCGCCCGATATGGGAATCAAACCCACGACCCCCGGATCACTGTTCTGAAGCTCTACCTATTGAGCTTACCGAGCCAGCTGTGGGCCTCTCCACCATCCTGGCACTACAGTGCTTAATGTCATAAATGCCAAAGCAAGTAAAGGACTTTAAACTGTCAAATAACAAAAATATGTTAAATTAACATTAAAAGTATGAATGCCCAGAATGTTAATGTTTACACGGATCTAAAATTCAGCTAAGTGTCAAAGTACTCAATGCAAATAGTGTGCATAAAATGCATAAGAACTGTCAACTGATATACATATTGCTCAGTTTTCAATAGACACTCGAATATGGAATGACCAATTCCAAATAACATAATAACAAAGTTCAACTCAGCATCATACAAAAAAAAACACACAACTATTGAAAGTTCTGAATTAACTGGAAATAAAAAAATCACCAAAATAAATATAATTGTAACCATTAATACAAGAAGAATATTGTGTCCTTTATTTTAAAAAAAAGAAAAGAAAATTTATTCTATTTTAAGAACATACCAGACAAGACAGAAATCTTTTCCACAGAAAGTAGGAAAGAGATGTTTAAGCTTAAAATTTCTGAATCCAAACATCCTTCCTTGTTCATTAACTTTTCACAATTTTGTGAATTTTATCATTGGGTTTATTTAAGCTGTGAGTCACTACTTCCCCCAGACTATATGGTTCAATAGCATGCCTGGTACGAACACAAAGGTGGGTCTATAGAATTACTTGACTATCGTCAATCAATCAACTTCAAAGTCAACTCAGTCCTTCTGGTCTTCATTGCTTAGATAATGACAATTGCATTCCCCTGCATAATATCAATAATGAACCCCCATTCCTACCACAGTAAGTGATTTCAGTTATTTTAGACTAAACACAGACATTTTAGTGTGTTTTTTTTTAACTTATTTTTGTGCATCATTAAAGGACTGGTAAATTGCAGAACACCATCCACTCACTATATGGGATTAACTATAATTTTGCTTCATTTGCAGAGCTCCAGATAACAGGAGTATCCGATTTTGTTACCATGTATCCCATAATTCTCAACCAAACCCCATAATGTTGGCATTCATTGAAATTGTCTCATTGAGACGATTCTAATGAGTACCAGGTATATAGGGTTAGAAAGAGAAATAAAGGTGTCAGCATGAGTAGCACCCCTTATGTCTGGGGTACTAGCTGGCTGATCTGGATCTAAACTATTTGCTATAGGGTTAGAAAGAGACATAAAAAAGTTAGCAAGAGTTGAACCCCTCATAACTTGGGTTCTAGCTGGTTGATCTGGATCTAAACTATTGGCCTTAGCCTTATTAATATGCGCTAAACAGGTTATCACAGGATATCCCATAATTCCCAAACAAACCCGATATTGTCGGTTCTCATCGAGACAATTCCAACTGGTACTGGGTATAAAGGGTTTGAGTAGAAATAATATATATCCCATAATTCTCAGCCAAACCTTATATTGTTAGCACTCACTGAAGTAGTGTCATCAAATGAAAATGTTCAAGCAGATTGATATTTGGGCAAATTACAAGTTACATAAGTCCAGCTAGCTCATAGCCGGTTTGTATGTTGGGTTTATCCTTCCCACCAACAGTATTTCAGTTATCTGAAGATGGGGACCACTCAAAGCAGATATAGTGATGCCTTCACTGTGTATAACATGCCATGAATACATGGCATGATACCACACCCAGTAACATTATCCTGACACCGGGCCAACCAGTCGTGGAACTACCCTTATATTTGCTTGAGTGTAAGCAAGGGAGCTATACGACTACCATTTTTATATGACTTTGGTATGTTGCGGCCCAGGTTGCGATTGCACAACCAGGTCAAGTTTACCAGCCTGTCCCACTTGCATGATTATTCATCAGAAAGTATCTAATAAAACTGAAACTGTCAGGAAACCTTTATTTCCACCAAATGCACTATTCAACTTCGGCACCGTATGACTATAAAGTGTCGGTGTGCCGTAAAACCCAAATACACTAACCAGCTATGCTTTATACCCTAGGAAAAAAAAGGGAGCAGAAAACTCAAGGATACTGCAATCGAATCATGACTAAAAATACATTTGTTTGCAGAATGCTCCATCATGCCTGGTATTGCATGTCCACTTTTATCTGATAAAGCTTTATTTGTTTGCAGCTAATCATGCTTACGGGGGTTACACACTTCACATCCTGTTCGTTGCCTAGCAACATTCGCTCAATGTTTGTATAGCAACAGATCGACCAATTAAGGAACCCCACAAATATTATTTTCTTACAATTAAACTCCTATGTCCCATGTGGCTGCACTAACCAACAGTTGCACAGAGTATTGATTGAGCAAGAAGAAAACAAAACAATGGACACAGAGATGTGTGTGGGGCAGGAGAAAAAAAACCTTACAAAAGGATTCTTGACAAGCTTGATGTTTTCAGAATTGCAAATGGAATGAGACATTTGTTAATTAAGATGTCTGATCACTTGTAAAGGACCAGTTTCTCGGGCTAGGACTTGTTTTATAAGCCTCTACCAGAAAATCGGTAATGGGCATTATGCATTGCAGCTGCCTGTTTGTGCATCCATTAGTCAGTAACAAAAATGCAGCGAATGCTTGATGATAATAAACTATCTTGAAGAGTACAAAGTAACTCTCAACTGTCCAAGGCTTCTGCAGAAACATGTTTGTTTGGTTTATTGTCACATCCACTGTTTTTTTAAGGGGGTACCCGTGGCAAAGTGGAAGAGATGCCGATTTGTAACTCCAATGACTGCTAAGCCTCTCACCTTGAGGGTTCGAGTCCCAATCGGGGCGAAGGACTTAATGTGGGATGGTCTTCCAGCTGACTTTCGATGCTCTGGTGCTTCTACTCAGACATGTGTCTGGGGTCTTCCTCTACGAAAAAGCTGGCGATCGTTATAATGATCATAAATGGTCGCTGTGAAGTATTTAAAAAAATAAAAAAACAAAACAAACAACTGTATTTTAGTTGTGTGGATGGCGTCCACATGAAGCATTTATAGCCCTGCCATCACTATGAACAGATGCTTTGAAAACCTGGCATGATACCACACCCAGTCATATAATCCTGACACCAGGTCAACCAATTGTGAAACACCTTCAATTCGAACATTACCATGGGAACTATATTAATTCCAATTTTTAACAAGTTTGGTTTGTTGTGGCCCAGGATCGAACCTTGGGCCTACCATATCTGGAAATGATTCTGACTTTAATTGCACTACAAGGTTGGGTCACAGAAACCATTTGTCTCAATAAAACCTGAAAAGAAATCTTAACAGGTAAGCCGCATAACTTCTAGAAATTAAATTTCTGTCTCCACTGGAAGACTAACATATGCGGTGAGTGATTGACCAGTATGGAATAAGCAACCTTCGCCTCTCACAACTCGACTAGAAGTGCCAGTTGGTCATATCTTAAAAACAACATCATATCTTAAAAACAACAAAGAAACAACACATAATTCCTGCACATATGTCTCGTTATTTGAACTAAAAGTGAAGCACATAATAAACACTGAACCTTTCTGCTATTCTGTATTGGTTTCTGACATGCAACTTCTGTCTTAGAGCATTCATACCATGGCAAACTACCTGTTTATTATCTTAACCATGCAATGAGGTGATTACAGGAATAATGGGAAATTATTCATTTGGAATATTGATGACGGATCAACTTATTTCTGAAAATAAAAAATCCCAGCTTGTCCTTGTCCAATAATTGCACAATGTACTAAAAAGAATAAAACCAGTAAATAAATACTCAAAATTATATTATATAATAATCTTATTACAAATATCACCATTAAAATGCTATGAACCCAGTCTAATTAATTTATTACTAAGAAGCCACCATTATTAATGTTATGAAACTTGAACAATAATTTTATTACAAAAAATCCCCATTATAATGCTAGGAAACCAGTCAAGTTAATTTAATGAAAAACAAATTCACCATTATAATGCTAGGAAACCAGTCAAGTTAATTTAATGAAAAACAAATTCACCGTTATAATGCTAGGAAACCAGTCAAGTTAATTTAATGAAAAACAAAATCACTGTTATAATGCTATGAAACCAGTCTAATCAATTTAATGAAAAAACAAATTCACCGTTATAATGCAATGAAACCAGTCAAGCCATTGTTTTGAAAAGAATCACCATTATAATGCTATAAAAGCAGTCTAATCATTTTATTACAAAATATCACCACTATAATGCTATGAAACTGGAATAATCAATTTATTACAAAAAAATCACCATTATAATGCTATGAAACCTGTACAATCACTTTATTACAAAATATCACCACTATAATGCTATGAAACTGGAATAAACACTTTATTACAAAAAATCAGCATTATAATGTTATGAAACTGCAGTTATCATTTTATTACAAAAAAATCACCATAATAATGCTATGAAACCTGTACAGTCACTTTATTACAAAAAATTATCAACTATATGATTATGAAGACATTTCTTCCATCGCCTTGAAAAAATTCCAGGAAAAAAAATTATAATAAATATGTGATTGTTTACCTTTCAAGAAGTTAAATAACATAAATAAATTGAACAACAACCACACAGCCCCCCCCCCCACCCCCCTCGCGCCCAAAATCTGAGATTTCAAAGAGGACAGTCTTTTCAATGGTCATTTAAAAAGTTACCTCCAGCAACTTTGAAACAATGAAAGAACCAAAGCCCAATTACTGCAGTTATTGATGTACTGATACCAGATTAAGTTGATAATGTGAATATTTGATGTATTAATACCAGATTAAGTAGACTATGTAGATATTAAATAATCACCATAAAGATAATAGGCTTACAAATATCAAACTAAAAAATCTCTCACAAACAGTATAATTATCTTTATGCAAGCTAATTTTGTTATAATAATATCCTACAAATAATGTATTCCATACCATTAATGCTCAGATAAAGGAATTATTAGTGTTTTGTAAAGAATATAAACACTTCATTAGAAATAATCCGATATAGTCATTTAGTTAGTAAATGTAAATTAAAAGGAAACATTAGTACATTTAAACATTATATGTATCATCCATCTTACATAATTACATCAAACAATTTACTCAATTAGACTTCAATATAAAGAACTAATTGGTAAATCATTAAGTAGATTGATCATTTATTATCTGAAACAAGAAATTAACTCATATTATAAAAATGTATTGGTCGAATATAATAACATTAATGCCCATTTAAGGAATAAATTAGAAAAATAAGCAATAAAATAAACAATGTGCAAATGTAGTAACAACAATAAACTGCATTTATTTAGATTTTATAAAGGTAGATAATTAACATATGTATACACAATAGTGAAAGTTCTTGTGCTCTGATAAAGACAACATAGATACCATAAGCTGAGCGGCCATTGGTCAGAAGGTGTACCCCCTCATTTAAGGTGATTGCCAACAGTTTGCCTATATGAAATTTCATGTAACAATACCTCACCCCTGTTTCATGGAATTTATGCCTAATGTCTGCCTTACTAAGATATTTGTCTAACAAAGCAGACTTTCAACAAGACCTGAATTGTTAGACTGTAAAAATTGTGAAATATATCATTTAAAATATCCATTATTTCCAAATCTATAAACAAGCATGATGGGGATTTTAGCTTAAACATGATTTCGAGGTCAGAGCTGATTATGTGGATGATAATGTAACATGGTCTAAATAGTATGTGCTCATGTGACTTTCTAAGTTTAAAAAAAATCTAACTGTGCAGCATGGCTCGGATAGAGAGTATGTGTATTAAATTACAAAGGGGGTGTCAGACTGTACTTTTCACATGAATATAGGGCACCAATCAACAGCATTTCACTGGATCTTTACAGGCAACAAAAATTGATTTGATTTCATAAGAGAAAGAAATTGGTCTAAACTGTCTGGTACCAATTTAAACACGCCGTACATCCCCTTAGTATATCCAATCATTAACCTTTCTGTAAAACTGCCACCTAGTAGCCATGTTGTGGTAGAATGTCTTGGTAGAAGGTCAGACATATGGCTTATCCACGAGAAAATTCTCAATCCTAGAGAAGGCATGCCTGTGGTGGAGTGGTGTGGGGTAGTCACCGACTTCTAACTTTTTTAACCGTTTAGCTTCTCACCACATGGGTTCGAGTCATGTTCGAGGTGAAGGGATGGGATTGGGATTAGCTGGCATTTTTGCCGATACTGCGCAGCAACATTTCTATCATTATAGCACAGGGGCACTTATGAGGTGCCCAGGGACTGAACCTGGCCGGTCCATTATACTGACACCGAAGAGTCAGGCGTAATGCTGTCCCCGTAGCCCCGAGCATTAGAAGGGAAGCCACTACTACCCACTTTAAAGTCTTTGGTATGACCCGGCCGGGGTTCGAACCCACGACCTCCCGATCCGCAAGCCGACCGGGAGGTCGGGGGTTCGAACCCCGGCCGGGTCATACCAAAGACTTAATGTGGGAATGGCTTATAGCTGAACTGCGGTGTGCCGGTGGCTCTACCCAGACATTTGCTTTGGTGTCTTCCTCCACCAAAATAGCTGGACGTCACTATAATGAACACCACTGATCACTGCAGTGTATTTCAAAAACAAAACAATCTCTCCTCGAGGAACACGAACAGAAGCTGTAAGAATCCGAGGTGTATAATTCTTTGTCATATACTCATAAGATTTGAGAGCTTATTATACCCATACGTTACAAGAACATAATAACTTCTCGTTTCCCTAAGGAACCTCAATTCCTATAAATAAATAGCTCTAAAGGTTATGATGCTGCACAAATAAAGAACAAACCAATATTTTATAACGCAGCTATGCATGTGAATAGAAACGCTTTCATCTATCAAGTCACGATCTTTCTAGATAAAACCATAAAGACATGACAGTTGCGGTTCCATTTATACTTCTGTTGTGCTAATGGTACATGCAAGCTGTAACAAAATATCTTAATTGACAAAAAAATAAATAAAAAAGAAAAAAGATCAAGATCTTAGACCATATTTAAATTGTTAATAATATAAAAATAGATCAAGTATAGGTTTTCTCTTTACTAAGAACATATTCAAATTGTTTATTTTGTTAAGTAATAATTACATTCAAGACAAACTAGGATTTGTACATTCTTCTAAAGGAGAACTTTTACATTAATCAGATATCACACAGATATACATTATTCCTTAGTTTACTTTAAGAAAGTGAAAAGAAAAGTGTTTGTCATTTATGAGGCCTTCATCCATATATTTTGATTCAAATGTAACACTTTTATTTTGCAAACTTTACCAGAAAAAAGTAATCAAATGTAAGCAAAATATAAATATTTATAACCATACACTGCCTCCATTCTTGTTACATGCAAATATACACAATTCTCTTAGTCATTTACAAAATCTAACAAATTAGATACTTGTTGCAGTGAAAGCCAATAGAATTACCATTTTTAATGTCTCGACTCAGAACATCGCTATACAGTCAAGAAAAGCAAATTCTAAACAAGTCATATAATTTCACTGTCATATATTGGAAGTTATATCCATAGACACTGCCAAGCACTTCAATCATTTGTAATATATATGGTATCTTACGGAGACTTCAAATTACTATTTACATCTCAAAATCTCCGGAACGGTTGTTCATTTATTGGAAATATCCCAACTGCCACAGAAATAAAGAAGCACTAAATAGCCTTTCCGAGAAAAGTACAATGCCATGTACTTATCTTCATTTATGACAATAGACCCATATTTATATCATGGAAATTTTGTCCTCTTTCCATTATAACAAATTCTCAATTATTTAATATTTATACCATATCACATACCCCTTAAAGGGTTTTGATTGGTGGAGTGCTTATGTTTCAGTCAGTAAATTTTGGCGGACCTGTCAAATGTGGCACTGACCCTCAGTCAGGTCCTTAAAACTATATATTAACCCCAACACAATCTATGTCAATAAACCAAATAAAATTTGTTTTTTGTATTTTTATTTCAATTAACAACCCATAATTTTTTTTTTGAAAAAAGTTTATTTTTTGTTTATGTTTATTGGGTTTATCGTCTCACAAAAAGTATTTCAGTTATCTGGAGGCACGTTCCACGTGAAGCAAACAAAGTGCTGCCTTCACTGTGTATAGTATGCCATGAACACCTGGCATGATACCACATCCAGTCACATTGTCTGGGCCAACCAGTTGTGGAACTACCCTTATATTTGCTTAAGCGTTAGCTAGGAAGCTATACCAATACCATGTTTAATGGCTTTGGTATGTTGCAGCCTGGCATCGAATCCATGGTCTCCCATACCTCAAGCTGATGCTCTACCGGTTGTGCTTCCAAGTTCCTTTTAACAAAAGTTGTTTTTGCTCATGTCATTCTTAATAAAAAAATCATTAATTAACAACAAGAGCTAAAGACAAAAGTTGCTCTACCATTTAAACCATTTTGATGATAAGATAGTAACTTCAAATTATGTAATTTGCATAAATAAACAGCAAAATTAATAAAATAAATAAAATCAACAGAAAAAAATCAGTAGAAAATCAAGAACAATTTATTCAATACAACGTTAAAAAAGAAAGAACACTCTAGACAATGCAACCCATAAATATTTGTCTTTTCTTGGAGCCCTCCCTAACCCCAGAGGTCCACCTCTCGCCATTAATCTTATATATGATATGTATACACCAGTCGTTTCTCATTATATTTACCAAAACGAGAAGATCCACTATTTTTGCCAGGAAAAAATACACGAGGGAAATTATGTTTCGAAAAAAGAATTTAACCAGACAATGGTAGTAAATCAGAAACAACCACCGTAGGGAACTATTTAAAAATCAATCCTAGCCTGTCCAAATGTTTCACCAAAGATAAAATTCTAGGAATGATTTTTTTTCTCTGTAAAAACAACAACATAAGAAATAAGAAGACGAAACAAGACAGGCTTCAGTAAACAACAACACCAACCACCATTTCTGGCATATATGCTTAAAAGCAACCTCAAAAGAAACTTGATTTATTTTCTTCGTCATAAACTTTCACACACATCAAACACATGCATATATGCGAACTTTTTCTGAAGCCAAAGTGGGAGATTTTCACTTGCAAAGTGGGAGATTTGTTATTTATAATTTTAATAAATAATTTTTAATAAACTAAGAAGGAAGTTAGCTGTTTCCAAGTAGGGAGATTCAGAAAATGTGTAAAACACCACTCATTTTCAAATCATTTTTACCTTAAAAGAGGGAGTCTCCCTCCAAAAGTGGGAAAGATCACCTGTATGCACGTGTGCCTCTACCATGGAAAAATGCAATCAGCACAGCACAGATTTACAAAATATGTGTTTGAAAAGCATGAAGCAAACAATAAGAAAAGTCGCTAAATCTTCAACAAGCAAAATCAAAATACATTCATCATCATGTTATTCACACGTTTTATATTGATAAAGAACAAGATTTTAAATATAATTTTCTAAAAAAATTTAAATGGCAATAGATTCAAGAGTCTCAATCAAATCAAACTGTACAAGCTTTGTTACAAAATGTCACACATTCGAAGTTGGACATTCTAAGTCAAACATTCTAATAAGCATATTATTATACGTCTCCTTTAATTATTATCAATAGTATCTGAAACCTCAACAATATCTTACACATGTTACAATATCTTACCCTTGTTCGAGAGAATTTGAGAATAATTGGTGAATAAACTTTGTTTTTTGTGTCTTTTTTTCTTTTAGGATCAGATATCACTGAACCCTGGCACTGTCCATGTGAAAGGAAAAATGGGGGGTGGGGATGGTTTGATGTGGCCTTAACTTTAACAACACCACATTGCCTTTCATTTTTTCTTCAGCATCTAATTTGGTCATGCCAAGACTGTTTAAAGAGGGAAGTACTAGTAAAGGAATGGCTTTAATGACCTTTGTAATACAACATTCCTTGGCTCGTAGACATGTGTGTTTTATATACAATCAAACAGACATAATGAGATTTTGGTCAAGCCTGACTTTTTTGACTTAAGATAAAAAAATGCAGGGAAAACTTTGGCTGAATTTTTTTCCCCTTAAATTACTGTGTCCTATGTTATTATCTTGGCCTGTGGTGTATGCTTTTTTTGCATTTGACAAAAAACAAAGTGACTGACCACTGATTAGGTTAAGCTAAGGATTTTCTAAGCAAAGAAATAATGGACAAAAAGCTGATGAGATCTCAATAAAATATTCATTGATTCTGACTACTCCCATCTTGGTGCGAAGAGAACCGAGTCCATCTGATGTGACATATGTAATAAATAAGGCCGCCGAGTCACTGGGAATCACAAGAACTGCGGCTGCATACAAATCAAGTACTGCCACACAAAATGACCAATAATAAGTGACAGGTTTCTTTTTGGCTCTTCTCATTTGGATTAGGTTTGATAAAAACTTGGAATGATGTTCCAGTTATTCTGCCTTGGAGATTGCTGAATATCAATAAAACTGTCCAAGACAAACATATTTGAGATGACAGAATAAAAAGATGGGAATAAATATCCAGAAGGCATAGAATGAAGACAGAATAAAACTTCTTTCTTCTGTTCTGGGTCAGAGTGTACTCATATAACAAAAGAAACCTTGCACTCATATAAAAATAGAAAATATTCTTTTTTTGTACTTATATGAAAAACAAAAATATTGTGATAATCTGTTTGATTTATTTTGTTTATTCTTAATGTATAAAAGGCAATGAGAGCTCTAGAGAAGAGAAATAAATGTGATTTTGTGTTGCCATATATCTCAGTTCTTCATGTGTACTCACTGAAATTATCTGAATGAGATGATTTTATACAAGCACCAAGTATACATGGGAACTCTCCCACTTCTGGAGGGAGTCTCCCACTCTTTAGGTTCAAAATTATTTAAAAATGAAGGGTGTTTTTCTACATTTTTTAGAAATCTCCCTTCTTGGAAATGGATAAGTTTCTTTTTTTGTTTATATGAAAATAACAAATCTGCCACTTTGCAAGTGAAAATCTGCCATTTTGAGCTCAGAAAAAGTTCACATGTATAACCAAGTATAAAGGTTTGGCAGAGAATTGAAGGGAGTAAGCAAGAGCTGTATACATCTTGCCTGGGGCTCAGTGTTTTTGTGCTTAAGATACTTGGGAAAAGACGATGGGAAAGAGTTATGAAAAGATATCAAAAGATATAAATATAAGGACATTTCTTGTGCATGTGCATGACTTATGTAAATTTCACTTCATATATACATGTATCTTTTCCTCATCTCCCATTCGGACAACATTACCATTCCACTGGGAAAATTAAGCAAGAACAAAAAAATTCTAGTTTTATGCAAAAAAAACAACAAACTTTTATTATTTGTCCCACAGCTTGATCTCTGTTAAACTAAACCACATGAAACCAACACAATTTTGTCACCTATCCCGAACATCGTTTAAACAACAGAACTCTTTTCCAACTACAAGAATTTGACAAAACAGTCTTTGCCCTGTGGCATAACGCAGGCTAAATAATGATATTACGGCATATCCTTGTCTCTAACCCTGTTTTTTTTTCTCTCAGAAGGATTGCCGTCTGTTATCAGATACAGACAATTTTAAATTTAAATCTTTAGATAATTGATCGGTGTTGTTGAAGCAGACATTTTGTAAAGTCAATTAGCTGCAACATCAAATTACAATCTAACCTGACTACTGGATCCAAATGAGAATGGATTCCGCTGAAACATCGTCATGTGACTCTGCAAGCAATCTGGTCTCCATGACAGAAGAGTGGGCGTCAGATGCCTGGTGAGATGATCTGACAGTTTTTCGTTGGTCAGGTTTGCGTTGAAGCTTGGTGTAAAATTGAATCGAGCATTACCAATCTGCAGGGAATGGCTCCCATCTGATGCTTGCCGCTGGGCGAGGACCGAGAAAAAGTCAGTGGATGAGTAGATGGGAGATTCAGCGATCATATGATATTGCAGCTCCATCTGTAACGAGATATGAACACCAATTTTTAGAATCAGTCCCAGAAGGTTATATAATACCAGTTGGAGAGTTGTTTAAGCTGAAAGAAGTAAAGAAAAAACAATCTTTAGAATCAAACACAGAAGTTTGCATGGTATTAAAGTGGCCCTTCTGATTTGGCCAAAAACTACAACAATGGGGAAAAAAAAGTTTTAAAATTTGACATTTTTGTATTTTGTTTTTTGTTTTAATGGCACACTGCCACTGGAAAAGTCATACGGTGCCGAATACAGTGCAGCTCAACGTGAATTGAGCATAATCAGGTTAAAATGAAAATATGTGGGTAGAAATAGAAAAATCTATCGAGTTAAAACAATGTGAATTATATTGAAAAATATGACTGACATTTTTGTATGGTACTGAAAATATGCAACGACAGATTAACACAGACAACAAACATGACTAAGATACGAAGAAAATGGCCTAAAATTGTTAATAATAATATGGATACTTGCCAAAAACTAAGTGTTAATAACACCTTTGTTTTCGCTTCTCAATTTGTATTTTTTTTTTTTTTAGTTTGAAAGCAAGTTTAAAAGGCATCGTTTGGAATTTGAAGGTGAAAAAACACATTTCAAATCAATTTCTCTGGTATTAAAATAAATATAGACTGAGGTAGAAATTATACATTTAAATCCAAAAGAGTTCCGTTAAGAGGCAGATATAAGCTTTGTAGACACAAAAGTCATTTTTTATATAATCAGTCTGGGAATGTTGCACTAAACAAATAGCGATGATATAACTTGAAATAAGAGATTCTAGAACAGTTTCTAGAATGGTTCCTTAGTGATTATTTTATATGTGCAAGGGGATTTGGACAAGACCATCACTTTATAGACTGGTCCCTGGAGGGTACATTATATCTGCTGGGGAAATATCATGGTTAAGCTTGTAGAAGAAATGGAAAATAATCTTTATAATCAGACACAGAAGTTTGCATCTTATAGTTTGTGGCTTTAACCTGAATTAGCTGAAAGAAGAGATGGAAAACAATTTCTAGAATTAGTTTTTCGAGATAATATTATATGTGCAAAGGGGATTTGGATGATTAGTTTATAGAAACATCCCCAAATGATGGCAATATAATTTAGGGGTGTATGAGGTTAAACCTGAAAGAAAAGACAAAAACACATTGAGAATAAATCCCAGCTAAGATTGCTACAGGTAAGTATGGGTGTGAACAACCTCACAATAAAAAAAGAATGGAAAAAAAAAAGTTTTTTTTAAAAGTCTCTAAGGTTGAATTGTACGAGCAAAGGATTTAGGGCCAGACAATTTATGGAATGAGGCCCTCCTGGCAGCAATATGTGTAATGGGGAGATAGCGTGCTTATGCATAAACAAGAGATGACAAACAATTTTCAGAATCCATCCCTTGTGATTGCATAATCTGTAATATGGACTTAAGTTTAACGAAATTGTGCAACGTTAAGATTCGGCTATCTGTCTGGGAGTAAGACTCTGCAAGATAAATGCAGAGATAGTTATATTCCTGCATAAGACATGAAGCATTTTTTTGGCCTAAGTATATTGACCGTTGACAAGGTTTACCCTTTCATCAATAGTACGTATATATGATTTTGAAACGTTATTTTTTTGTTTATATATGCTTTTGAAACGTTATTTTTTTGTTTTATTTTTTTTCTCTTTTCTTAAAAACATTTCAAAGTATTTCTAACAAATGCATTTCATCATTTAACAGTAAATCCATGGTCAAACCAGTCAACAAATAAACCCTAAGTAGTGTAGATTCTACTAAAGATAAGACTGATAATTGTGATTGCTTCACAAAGGTGTAAAATGGCATATGCATAAGTTAAAGGAATAACCAATCAAAGCATTATAAGTTCAGCAAATACATTTCTATACCATATTATACCCAAGGCAAGGAAAATAAATCTTTTTCATGGTACATTTTATGAATAGCACAAACTTAAGTATTAATTATTTGCTTTAAAACTGTTTTTGTTTTATTTTTGAAATACATTGCAGCAAAAGGATTAGTCACTTTTTTTAGTGACTTCCAGATATTTACGTGAAGAAAGACCCCAGTCAAATGTCTGGATAGAAAAACTTGCACATCGCAGGTCAGCTGTAACACTTTTCTACATATCACTTTTGCTGCAAACCCCCAGCAATAGCTCAGGTGGTAGAGCATCGGCTTGCCGATTGGGAGGTCTTGGGTTTGAACCCCGACTGGGTCAAACCAAAGACTTTGAAGTTAGTAGTAGTGGCTTCCCTCCAAACGCTCAGGGCTAAGGGACAGCATTATGCCTGACTCATCGGTGTTTAGTCCCTGGGCATCTCATAAGTGCCTCTGTGCTATAATGATAGAAATGTCGCTGCGCAGTATCGCCAAAAATGCCGGCTAATCCCATCCCACTGTTGCTGCAACCTTGAGCCGATTCCATGCAGTGAGACGTCTCACTTAATGCATATAACAAACAAACATATTACAAGACATAGCAGCAAAAAGTGCAGGTCCTTGTCAGAGAGCTCACATTGGGGTCGACACTCTTTGCTTAAGCAATACATTCCAAGCCACCCGATTGTAGAAGTTTAAACTGAAGATTATTTCCAGATTTTTGATTGGTCGAATTTGATTCAAACACTTTGTACCTCGTACTCATTTGACTCGTCTCGATTTGACAATTTCAATGAGTACCAGCAATAAAGGGTTTGGTTGAGAATTATGTGATATGTTTACATAAATCATATAACTTCTTTTATCACATGTTTTGGTATTTTTTTAGTGATCAACCGAAATCTTTAACAAGTTGATCTTGAATCTTATTTTTAAGCACTGATTCCAACTCATCTCTTCCATTCTTACTCAAATATCTACCTCAGGATTTTTTTGTCTCAAAATGTTTATTCTCTTTGCTCAATAATAACAGCAGATGTGGAAAATGAACATCAGAACTATAAAGAAAAGCTCTTTAAAAAACAACAACAACAACACCACCATGGCAATATGTGACAATAAAAATTACATCAAAGAACTTTAAGACAAATACAACCTATCCATAGCTTGTAGATGGGATATTTCCTCATGTCTTGTTGGAAGTGAGATAAGACAAGATACATCAAAATGTCACTTTAAATTAACTCGGGATAAATTCGAAACTTTTTATATTAGATTATAACAGGAATCACAAAATTTTATGTCACTGTTGGTCTGAGCTGCAGGTCCCAGACCATAAAATTAAACATACATTTAAAAGTTCAAAGTATAGAATTCTTTAAAGATGATGTCCCATGTTTGTATTATTTTTTGCTTTTTTAAATATTATTTACCACAAAAAGGTATTTGTTATAGATCTACCATGCTGTAGTATCTACCATACAAAGATACTTTATCATCTAACAAAGATCTTTATCATCCGTCACAAAGATCATTATCATTTATCAAATATCTTTATTTTATTCTATCACAAAAAGCCTCATCATTTATAACAAAGATCTTTATCCTCTATCAAAAATATTAATTAATATCTTTATCATATACCACAAAGACCTTTATCATATACCACAAAGACTTTTATCATATACCAAGGTCTATACCACAAAGAACTTTATCATATACCACAAAGACTTTTATCATATACCACAAAGACCTTTATCATATACCACAAAGAACTTTATCATATACCACAAAGACCTTTATCATATACCACAAAGAACTTTATCATATACCACAAAGACCTTTATCATATACCACAAAGACCTTTATCATATACCACAAAGACCTTTATCATATACCACAAAGACCTTTATCATATACCACAAAGACCTTTATCATATACTACAAAGAACTTTACCATATACCACAAAGACCTTTATCATATACCACAAAGACCTTTATCATATACCACAAAGACCTTTATCACCTTCTTAACAACTATCTTGACCAACAACCAGGCAAAGCTGTTTCGGGTAAACAAAGTAGTAGGACACAGTAACAGTATACCTCAGTTATTTCACAACATTATTTAAATGGTATATTTTATTGCACAGAAGAGATATTTCTGATTCTTTTAAAAGATAAATTATCCATGAGAAAAGAAGCCACATTCTGGCACAAGGAAAACTGGGGTAGATCACATTCTGAGACAATGGAAACTGGTCTAGATCACATTCTGAGACAATGGAAACTGACAGAGATCACATTCTGAGACAATGGAAACTGGTGAGGATCACATTCTGAGACAATGGAAACTGGTGAGGATCACATTCTGAGACAATGGAAACTGGTGGAGATCACATTCTGAGACAATGGAAACTGACAGAGATCACATTCTGAGACAATGGAAACTGGTGAGGATCACATTCTGAGACAATGGAAACTGGTGGAGATCACATTCTGAGACAATGGGAACTGGTGGAGATCACATTCTGAGACAATGGAAACTGGTGAGGATCACATTCTGAGACAATGGAAACTGGTGGAAATCACATTCTGAGACAATGGAAATTGGGGTAGATCACATTTTGAGACAATGGAAATTGGGGTAGATCACATTCTGAGACAATGGAAACTGGTAAAGATCACATTCTTAGACAAAGGAAACTGGTGGAGATCACCTTCTGAGACAATAGTAATTGGTGGAGATCACATTCTGAGACAATGGAAACTGGTGGAGATCACATTCTGTGACAATGGAAACTGGTGGAGATCACATTCTGAGACAATGGAAACTGGTGGAGATCACATTCTTAGACAATGGAAACTGGTGGAGATCACATTCTGAGACAATGGAAACTGGTGGAGATCACATTCTGAGACAATGGAAACTGGTGGAGATCACATTCTGAGACAATGGAAACTGGGGTAGATCACATTCTGAGACAATGGCAGTTGGTGGAGATCACATTCTGAGACAATGGAAACTGGTGGAAATCACATTCTGAGACAATGGGAATTGGTGGAGATCACATTCTGAGACAATGGGAATTGGTAAAGATCACATTCTGAGACAATGGAAACTGGTGGAGATCACATTCTGAGACAATGGGAATTGGGGTAGATCACATTCTGAGACAATGGAAACTGGTGGAAATCACATTCTGAGACAATGGAAACTGGTGGAAATCACATTCTGAGACAATGGAAACTGGTGGAGATCACATTCTGAGACAATGGAAACTGGTGGAGATCACATTCTGAGACAATGGAAACTGGTGGAGATCACATTCTGAGACAATGGGAATTGGGGGAGATCACATTCTGAGACAATGGAAACTGGTGGAGATCACATTCTGAGACAATGGAAACTGGGGTAGATCACATTCTGAGACAATGGAAACTGTGGTAGATCACATTCTGAGACAATGGAAACTGGTGGAGATCACATTCTGAGACAATGGCAGTTGGTGGAGATCACATTCTGAGACAATGAGAACTGATGGAGATCACTTTCTGAGACAATGGGAATTGGGGTAGATCACATTCTGGGACAATGGAAACTGTGGTAGATCACATTCTGAGACAATGGAAACTGGTGGAGATCACATTCTGAGACAATGGGAACTGGTGGAGATCACATTCTGAGACAATGGAAACTGGGGTAGATCACATTCTGAGACAATGGGAAATGATGGAGATCACATTCAGAGACAATGGAAACTGGTGGAGATCACATTCAGAGACAATGGAAACTGGTGGATTTCACATTCTGAGACAATGGAAACTGGTGAAAATCACATTCTGAGACAATGGGAAATGATGGAGATCAAATTCTGAGACAATGGGAATTGGTGGAGATCACATTCTGAGATTAGAGAACTGGATTACATCACATGTATCAATGTGTACTGGATGCTCAGGATGATGGTTGGAAGGTGGTTATTGTAGTTCTTAATTTATTTAAATTGTATCTAATAATCGTACTTGAATGTAGTTCAAACCTGCTGAACATAAGTCATGAAATTATTTTATGATTTTGTACTTCTACACAATATTAATGTCTGTTTTTCATTTCACATCCTCTCATTTAAATACATGTATACAGAACTACTTTTTGACATACAACAGACTGGGATAGTCTTTCATTATTAGATTTGCTTACAGTGTATAGCAGTAACTCTGTGTCCACTGCTTGTAAAGTGAATAGAAAAATGCAAAAGCCATATCCCCCTTGCACTGATAGCAACAAAACACAGTTTAGAACACAGTCAGGCAAACAGTTACCAAGTTATTGCTTGCATTGTAAGAGAATAATCAGAACCCATTTAGAAATCAGCAATCAGTTAAGCATGCCTACCTGCTTATTCTAAAAGCAGATAGACAAAAAGTTTAGAATCCATTAAAATATATTATCTTTTCGAATCAGATACCCGTCATGTTTGCATTGTAAGCAATAATAAAGTCAGAAAACCAGCCTGATTATATGAAACCCACCAAACCTTCTCATTCTGCTAGCTGAAGAAACCAGCCTTAGAATACAGTACAGTGCCCTTGGACTGTGTCACAAGGAGTGTCTAAGATGGTGTCACAGACTCGACACTTCTCATGTTTCCCAGACTGGACCTGTGTCAAATAAGCCAACTGAAGTAGATAAGTGACCCCATTAAATTTATAATTTATCAGACATCTTCCAAAGGTGTGAGCATGGTCACCTCTGGCTTTCTAAGGCCTTTTCCAGACAACATTTCAAATCAAGTTGCCACCTAGACGCTGACAGAAAGTTTTACTTAGTTAAAATTGGATTAAGAGGCACTATTGAAGTTTTTGTCTAGCTACTTCTAAGTCTGACAAAATATCCAAAAAAAGGTTATTTCGAAATTAGATTCAATTAAAATAAGTATTACTTGGAGTTTAATATCAAACCCTAGCAACTCGAATAAATCACTAAACAAAGGGAAAAAACTTTCTTAACCAAAATATCACAATACAAAGGAACACAACCACCTGACCAAAACAATTAGCAAAAACCATCACTAACCAGCATAACTTAATGGTGAATATCAAACAAAGGGCCATAACCCCTATCAAACAGCTTAAATCAAGCAAAGGGCCATAAACCCTACCTACCAGTATGACTGATTCCACTGCTGCCACTGACTGCTCAACAATCTGTTTGAATGTTGACATGAGAGTTGTGTCCTCTTCTTCGCTAGCAAGGTCTGTGGTAGCTTTGATGATGCTTGAAGCAGACTGGACGACCAGAGGAACGAGACTTCCGGTTGGTGTGACGCCATCGCTGTAAATCTGCTTGGCTGCTAACACAGTTCCCTTCAGTATCTTCAAAGAGGCATCAATGGCCGTAACACTCAACTGAAAGAAGACAACATTTTTTTCTTAATGTCAAGGCTTATATTACTAACAGGTAGAAATATATTTCTAAATATATCAGAGGAAAAATTGCCAAAAAAGAATTGCAAAATTTATATATAATTCTGGACACTTTTTGTGTTCTATAGTTTGTTGACACAACATTTTAAACAAACAACTAAACAACAAGAAAATCTCTTTAAAAGTGAAATGACATGAAGAAAATGATATAATTTCATTTTCTATCTAAAAAAACAACACTTCTCCAAGTAAAAAAATGAGAACACAACTAAATTCTTATGTACTGTGGATAAGAACAGTCTTTTTACCATGTAAGTAATAAATGCATTTATTGGGCTTCAGAGCATCAATTATTATACAAGTCGATCAAGATGAAACTGTTCTCTTAAATAAATCTTCTAAAATTTATCTTACGTAAGGCATTTAACTGGAACAAAAAATATGAAAACTTGAACGATTTTTTTTTTTAAATTCAAATCTAATTTGTAACTGGAAATATTCCAAAGAGATAAATGTGAAAGATAAATGTAATGGATAAAAAAACAACCTGACAAACACAAATGGTGTTCACTGACAAAAGATTTCAACTTGAAATGCATTCTTTATAAATCTAAACATAAGTTCAAAGAGAAACAACAGTAGTGTGATGGGGAGAGTATTTTTTCTATTGGAGATAAATCACACAAAAATAATGGTCAATATAACTGCATCCAGCTAATAAGAAAGGGGAGCCCAACAAAATGTCTGGGTAGAACAATTAGCGCACTTAAGTTAATTGGAGGCCCTCTTCACATGGAAGTTTTTGCCCCAACTGGGACTCGAAAACTCCTGGTTTGAGGCCATGGAGCCAGGGCAATAACAAGATAGTGATGCTAACCAATATGCCACCTGGCCATATTTTATTTCAACATAAAACATATCCAGACCTTTAGGTGTTCCCAGCAAGTGAAAGGTTAAAATAAAACATACCCTACCCTAATGGTGTTTCCAGCAAGTAAAGTGTTAACATAAAACATACCCCACCCTAATGGTGTTTCCAGCAAGTAAAGGGTTGATATCAAACATACCTCATCCTAATGGTGTTTCCAGCAAGTACAGGGTTAACATAAAACATACCTCATCCTAATGGTGTTTCAAGCAAGTACAGGGTTAACATAAACACACCTCATCCTAATGGTGTTTCCAGCAAGTATATGGTTAACATAAAACATGCCCCACCCTTATGGTGTTACCAGCAAGTACAGGGTTACCATAAAACATACCTCATCCTAATGGTGTTTCCAGCAAGTACAGGGTTAACATAAAACATACCTCATCCTAATGGTGTTTCAAGCAAGTACAGGGTTAACATAAACACACCTCATCCTAATGGTGTTTCCAGCAAGTAAAGTGTTAACATAAAACATACCCCACCCTAATGGTGTTTCCAGCAAGTAAAGGGTTAACATTAAACATACCTCATCCTAATGGTGTTTCCAGCAAGTACAGGGTTAACATAAAACATACCTCATCCTAATGGTGTTTCAAGCAAGTACAGGGTTAACATAAACACACCTCATCCTAATGGTGTTTCCAGCAAGTAAAGTGTTAACATAAAACATACCCCACCCTAATGGTGTTTCCAGCAAGTAAAGGGTTAACATTAAACATACCTCATCCTAATGGTGTTTCCAGCAAGTACAGGGTTAACATAAACATACCTCATCCTAATGGTGTTTCAAGCAAGTACAGGGTTAACATAAACACACCTCATCCTAATGGTGTTTCCAGCAAGTATATGGTTAACATAAAACATGCCCCACCCTTATGGTGTTACCAGCAAGTACAGGGTTACCATAAAACATACTCCACCCTTATGGCATTTCCAGAAACAAATAACAATATTTTACAAGTGTTTCAAATGGCAGTCAATCATTAAATCAAGAAATTAATTCCTAATTTATTAAAATCAAATTTCACAGATATAATTAAGGAAAGCGTTTCATAATTAATAGCTTTTGTTGTTATATTAATTTCCATTTATTATCACATTACATTAGCATTTACAAATGTGCAAGTGATGTGAGGAACAATTCACAGATAGTACTATTATGAAAGTTGATTTTATTATATTTTAATTTAAAGAAATGCATTGCATTAACACGATAATGGGTAGTAAAACAAGCTCCTTTGGTGGGGAAATACATCCGACAACCATCAGGGAAGAACCACTGCCATATTGCATGTTAGGTGAATGCCGTCATATTAAGTAATTTGCTCTGATTGCAATTTGAACAAGTGCAGTGAGAAGCCAAGCCGGAGTATGCAAGTACATCATCCTAAAACAAACTTTATCTTAACACACTGGGCATTTAGTTTTAATCAGTTTTTGATAATTTGCTAAGACTGAGAAAAAGTAATTGACATTTCTAAAGACTCCACAACAAATAGTGCAGATTCTGATCCGACAGCTTGGATCATTTTTTTTTTCTTTTATACAACCGAATTACTTGTACGTGAAATGCTGTTTATTGGAGCCTTACATCCTTGTAGAAAGTAAAGATTAATGCCCCATTTGTCATAACAGAAATGTACTTCCTATCTGAGCCATGTTAGCATTTTTGTTAAAAACTACGAAAACCACTTGACCACTCACATATGAGATCACATTACTTTATTATCCTGGTAATAAGGTCTGACAAAGATAATTATTTTTATCTTAAAACTCCTAAGTGCTAATTTTATAGATTTTGAAATGAATGGAAAATTAAAGTGACATTATGTCATTATTTGTAATATCTAACAATGGTGATTATGTTTTAATGAACCTTTACTGTAACTATGGTATAAGTTATGCAGCAATTATGCACACATTTCAACAGAATAGAGGTTAGATGTTGTTATAATGAATTAGATAAATTCAGGATACCACCTTAATACCTGCTTGTAATAAATTGATCACACCTGTGTAAACAAAGGTGGATCCAGATCTGCCAGCTTTTTTTCTCTTTTAATAAAACACAACATTTGTTTAAATTAAAGACAGCTTATTATAACCTATCCTATACCTAATTCCTTTATAATATCATTCTGTTTAACTCATGCTGACGAAGAAAACAAAAAAGTTAAATAACAACAACTATTTCATAATTCTCATTTTGACTAAATATACATCAAGCCTCTATTGCAGTCTCTCTCAAACAAAATCTAGACATTCTATAAGTAAGCACCAGCCCTATCGAATGATCAACATTTATTTTTGGTTTCTGGATCATGACTTGCCAAGTCTTTCTGAATTCTCCTAACTTCCTGGCAGAAGCTTGTCAAAGTTTACATTTCTAATATAACCATCTCATGCATACACTTTTTCCTTCCACATGATTTAAACAAGCTGCCATGCATGTGTGCAGATTTTTTTTTTTCTCGGAAGAATTTTTGCTTAGAAAGGTCTGGCACAAGAGTATGTTGTGGCAACCAGGGGGTTTATCTAAAGGGAAAAATTTGGTATCATTGTCTTGGGAAAGTTCCATTGTCCTGCAGTTGCATGATAGTACATGTAAATATTTAATTGAATGATAAAACATCATAACTGCTACATTCTTTACTAATTGGAATATAAACAGATGAAATGCAGGTCAGAATACTTTGGTCAGTAGGTTCATTGTCAGATTTTACTGTCTTCGCAAGATTATTTATTTCTTGATTTGACTAATACTCAGGTTTTTGTTTTTGAAATACATCACAGCAACAAAAATGGGATCATTATAGTGACGTCCAGCTTTTGTGGTGGTGAAAGACCTGAGACACATGTCTTGGAAGAGCCACAGGTCAGTCGAAAGACTGTCCCGCAATAAGTTCTTCACCCAAACTGGGATTCAAACCCATGCTTAGTAGTCAGAGGAGTTACAAGTTGGGTCCTCGACTACTACGCCACGTGGACCCCAAATCACATTTTAGTTATGACAAAAGGTTTTGTTTAAGGGCAAATTTTTAAACATCATTAAATTAGTGATGCTAGTACTCTAGTTTATGATGAAATAAGTTAATATTCGAATTAACCATTTACTTTCTGGAATGGGATTAAGATTAGCTGGCATTTTTGCCAATACTGTGCAGCAACATTTCTATCATTATAGCACAGGGGCACTTATGAGGTGCACAGAGACTGAACCCAGTCGGTCCATTATACTGACACCGTCGAGTCAGGCATGATGCTGTCCCCTTAGCCCCGAGCGTTAGGAGGGAAGCCACTACTACCAACTTCAAAGTCTTTGGAAACAGCTTTCACGTCCATTAACGTAAATCATAACATTTTGTTTTTGTCAATTTGAAATACATAGCAAGCAAGTAAAAACCAAGCTACTTCAAAGAAGTTCTAGCTTGATTTAACTAATCTGGCAAGCATGCATGCTGGGATATTTTTTCTCTGAAGAAATTTTCACTAAAAACTGTCTCAATACACATATTTTTATACTAAGTGATGACTAGAGATCTGATATGAGGAATTTAAAAATGTGTACAGCTATAATAACAATAATCTATCATGCTGTATTTGTATGAATGAATTTTTTATTCAATATTTAATTTTTTTCTCTGAAAAAATTTATGGCAAAATTTTTCTAGTTCAAATGTATTTGGTAGTGCTGTTTAATTAAGGGAAACATTGGCATTATCATCCTGGGACTTAAAGTAATGGGATTGTAAAATTCAGGGTATAAATATTTAGATGCTTCTCAAAAAAGATTATTTTGAAGTGTTATTGCTAAAATTTAACTACAGACAAAAGACTGCATTTTATTGTTATTGTTTTTCTTTTTTTTTCTCAGTTTTTTTTTCTCTTCCTTAATAATGTAATTTTCTTGAACTCATCATGTACAAAGAAAATTTTAGTTAGATGGTCATGGTACCAATTAAAATGATAATAATATAAATATAAAAAAGCATGAGATGCTATTTATAAGGAATGACCTTAATATCTTCAATATGACGTTGACCTTACAATAGAGGAAGGGATATGGAGGTACAATATGATGTCTTTATATTATCTTTTGGAAGTATCTCTGCCTCTATATATTCTTCATGCCTATCAAAAGTGAATCACTTCCCATGATCTCTCCACAGACATCGCATGGCCAGTCAGGGCTTCAAAGTATAATCTTTATTCTGGATTAATATTGGTAAGAACATTAAGTGACAAATCATGTCGCGAGATGTGGCATGTCTGCAATCAATATCGCCAGTCTAAAGGTGGTGTCTTAACTCTGTCTGTTTCCATAAGTCAGTAACCCATAGCTTCTTAGAGAAACTGTACTACATTTGTTTCATTTTGTTTTTGAAACACATTGCAGCGACCATTTGTGATCATTATAGTAACGTCCAGCTTTTTTGTGGAGGAAAACCCCAGATATATGTCTGAGTAGAACCACTGGTGCACCGCAAGTCAGCTGGAAGACTTTCTCACATTAAGTTTGCCCCAGGACTCAAAACCATGAGAGGCTAAGCAGTCAGAGGAGTTACAAATCGGCGACTCTACCACTACGCCACAGGCGCCCGAAACTGTATTATATCATCATGCCAAGGTGCATAGAGACTCTGGAGCTCTGGTGTTCTGGTTCTACACTGTCTGTATCAGCCTGTTCAAGGTATGACTGGCAAACCAAAAGTAGCATGTCCTTCTTTTTTGTTTTTTAAATAACCTTTCTTAATTCATAGACAAATGCCAAATTTTGTGATTTTATAATTGTTAGAAAAAATAAATCATGCTATCTAAGAATGACAGTTCTTTAAATATGGACAAGTGCAGAGTATATTTATCAATAATTTTTCTATTTTAATCAAAAAGAGCATTTTGTCTTTCATTTAAAACAAAGCGCACCCATTAACAAGCTTAGAGAAAGAGCTTACATATTCAATGTACTTTTTGAAGTAACCCATTAAAGGACAAGTATTAGGGATTAGCCGGCAGTTTTGATGATACTGCGCAGCAACATTTCTATCATTATAGCACAGGCGCACTTATGAGGTGCCCAGGGACTGAACCCGGCCGGTCCATTATACTGACACTGACGAGTCAGGTGTAATGCTGTCCCCTTAGCTCCGAGTGTTAGGAGGGAAGCCACTACTACCAACATTAAGTCTTTGATTTCACAGCTGTACTTGCCTTAACATTACAACTTACTTATATTCCTAGTTAGTTGGGTTTTTTTTTGCTACATTACACCATAACAGTTGTAATCCTATTGGCAATTTCTCATTTATAATTGGAAGAAGATGTCACCCATATATAAGTAGAACTGGGTAGAACCACTGGTGCACATAATATCAGCTGAACGATCATCCCACAAGTGTTTACCTCAGTCAGGGGCTCAAACCTTCACTGTGAGGTGCTGACAAGATACAAGTTGACGACATGGCCACCAGCTCCCCCTATATTTGCTATTATAAGCATCTATACAGCAATGCAAATTTAAGTAGGTTTATTACTAGACATATAAGCAAATTATGCAGATCAACATAATTATAGCTTTATATGCGAAATGTAGGATCCAGAGCTACAACATTTGCATTGGACTGAATTTGTGCTTAGCTGCAGGGTTTAAGAGAAAATATATTTCTTTTAAGGTCTATATACTTATCTGCAAACAAAGATTCTAACAAAAAAATATTAATTTGAAAAATTTGTGAAAAATGAAACAAAAAAAAATCAAGCTTTAATGTAAAAAGTATTTACACTTAATTGCTTTGAATAAGTTTTCTACAAGCCATTGTCTGTGTTAATAGAAACAGTCTCATTTTAAAGATTCCATAAAAAAAACAAATAGGGCCATGATTTCATTCCCCCTGTGCTTGCAAAATTGGGAAAATTGCTTGGCAAATTGCCTCCATCGTTTCATTAAATAGGGCAAATTGCTTTGCCGGGTCTATTAAGATCTAGCTTCCTTCACATTTACGAACAAATTCACTGGTGTTGATAAGATAATTGAAGCTATTGCTTGCTTTTCTCAATTTCTTTCTCAGTTCCTAAATCTAATACAAATTTCAAAAGTAGGTATTTTCTTTCTTTTTGTGTAGGATTAAAGTTAAATAAAAATTTTTTTTTTTTTGAAGAAATTTCTCCTATGAATTCACATTGTCTTAATATTAAACTAGATGCCACGTCTTTTAATTTTTACCAAACACATGCATTTTAAACCTGTCCCAGTCTATTTTGTTGCAATCACATGATTTTTACAGGGTGAAAAAGCAACTAGACCAATTATACATATGAAACAAAGCTTGTTTTAATCACAACTTTTAAAGTGACAAGCACAAAAACATAAATAATAATTAAAATAGTACACATCTATGTAACTAACCTTATTAGATGTCAAAATTTCTTTTATCTTTTTTAAAATTTAGCAACCATTCTTGACAGACAACAAAATCTCTTTACAAGTTAAAATTTTAAAACAACAACAAAAAAAATCATTAAAAAACAGTTCAACATGAACAATAACTAACCTAAGTTGAGACAATAGCCCAAATTTGTCTTCATCCAATTAAGACCACTAGTCCAGCATTTTCAATGAGAGCATTAAAGCTTATCTAACTGACAGCTTGGTTAATCAAAGTCCAGAGGTCCATACTGCATTCTATAACAAGACTGATGTCATCCTCCAGCTGACACAACATAAACTGCTGCAATTCCTGCCCGGTATACTTGTTTCAGTGCTTTGTCCATCTTGACAAGCTTTCCATTGCTTTTCAAGTCTTACCTGACCATATAATGAATCATAAATACAATGTTTTTTCCTCACTTCATCTTCCACCTGTTTTGTACACCTGGTCAGAATCCACTCATATACCATGCCATTCTTCGAACATTCGTCACTACACTTTTCCATTCTTCAATTTTTCAGTCATTTAATATAATTTTAACTCCTATCAACACTTTACAACACAGTAGCTTCTACCTGTGTTCCTTCTAGAAATGTTTCAAAAATGTGTCAATCCTCGACTTATCAAAGCCCTTTATAGGCTTTCCCCAAAAAACCACCATTAACACTCGCACAGCCCCATCTAACGTTTTATTATGTTATTATAGTCGCCCTTTGTCAGTCCTTGAATCATTGTACATGTCTCTCCCCTGATGCTCTCTCTCCTCCCCATTCCTTCGGTAACAATCTTGTCACTGAGACGAAGTGATTCGCCTTTCCTGCCTAAACATCGGATCACAAAATTCCTCCATATTGATCCGAACATCAAGAGTAAAATAAACGATTTCCAACCAGCTCTCTAACAACAACAGCAAGAGACAAGAAATGCAGAGAGGTTTTATTTCTCTAAGAGTAGGGCTTTTTGCGAAGAGAAAGGAAGCAAGAAAAAAACCCTTCAAAGTCTTGATTGTGACACATCATTTTGTAATTCATAATAGCTGCAGCCGTACTATAAGAGGCTTTTGTAAACCTGAATTGGCAGCCTTGAATGCGTTGGCACAAGCATCTTAGCTCCTACTTTACAGTGTTCATCAATAAATGGTGTATTTGTTAACTGCCAGACAATACTGTCTATCTTATACATCCACACATCCAACTTTAAATCTCACACTTGACTGCTGTTGCTATGGTGGCAGGCCAATGATGGTGGACGTGCTTCCTACGGCGACAATCACCACCCCCCAACCCCCAACCATCCAATCAATGCCTATCATAAGTTTGCTGCCCTGACAAATGAGCTTTTAAACCGTACCATGCTACATATCTTTGTCAACCAATAATAAATTCTAAATTCTCTGCTATCACCTATATGGAAAAGTAAACGAAACATGATACAGACTAAACAACAAATATTGCAAATAATAATCAGAAAACTCCCAGCAGGACTGGCTGATCTGGATCCACATGATTTGCACAAGTCTAATCAAAATTGCATAAAGCAACCTCAGGATTTTTATTGATCATTCCATCGGGACTTGTCACCAAAAAATATTTCCCCACAGAGACACAAAGGCAACTTGTCATTTGTTTCCATTTTTTTTCATGTTTAATTATATTTTTTTTCTCTCATTCTCTGTTCACTCACTTTGATTTTTAACAAGTCTGATTTGTAAATGGTACTACAGTAAAAGTATTGTATGTTTTGTTTCACGATTGATTTACAGTGGAAAAAAGAGAAATCGATTTTTTTCCCCTTCTTTATTTTTTTGTTTTGTTAACTGTAAGATATATTCCCATCAATGATCTTGAAACAATTACATTGTTAACAAATGTGGAGGAACCATGTCATTGCAAGCAACATTTTTCTGTCAAAAAAATAATGATTGTGTTCTTTTTTTCTTTCTCTTTAACACTGTTCATCTTGTGTCCCTTTCTCTTTGTTCCTTTTACTGAAAAAGAATGTTTCAAACTGTCATGCAGTAAAAGATGTTTCAGTAACTTGGTACATTGGTACATTAACCTGAGGTATTCAGAAAAAACCAATTGCAGACAAATGTCATCTCTATTATTTTGGAAATAATTTGTCAAAAGCGGTATCCCTGATTTATTGACTTAAAATCTTAGAAATAAATGAAAACATGTACTATATGAAAAAATACTTGTATCACTAATATTTGTTTAATATTCAATTTATTTTATTCTAGAAAGATATATATCTAATAAGATTAAGTTACTGTTGTACTATTAAAAGTTATTTCAATAAAAAGTCTTATGCCATTTTTTCTCAATTATATTAAAGAAATTCCTTAAATCTTAAAACAATTCTCTGATATATAGTATTTTGCTTAGTTTCATTCACAAAATGATTCAATCTATTATTTTTTACAGTATTTTCCAAAATTCAAGTTTAGTTCTGTGATGTGATATGTCGGCATTTTTGCCGATACTGTGCAGCAACATTTCTATCATTATAGCACAGGGGCACTTATGAGGTGCCCAGGGACTGAACCCGGCCGGTCGAAAATACTGACAATGATGAGTCAGGCATAATGCTGTCACCTTTGCCCCAACTGTTAGGAGGGAAGCCACTACTACCAACTTTAAAGTCTTTGGTTTGACCTGGGCTGGGTTTGAACCCACGTCCCCTCAATCTGCAAGCCGATGCTCTACCACCTGAGCAATTGCAGCCGGAAAGTTAAGTTGTTTAGTTCTGAAAAAAATCTGTTTTTTCTTTACTACGAATGGTCTTCATTTGTAAAAACAGTCAGCAGACCTCAAACTCCCTGCCCTTTATCAGTTTAAGTCTGGTGTTAACAAACACTTACATATTGCGAATGTTTTCCAGCTTAAGCAACTGCAACATTTTTTTTTCAACTGAACCAATTTTTAGGGGTCTTTAATCACCAACGATAGCTGCACTTAAAAAGTGTGATTTTTATTGTTCTGTTTTAGTTAGAAATACTTACCTGCCATAAAATATGTATTTTTTTTATATCTGACTAGTTACCCTAAAAATGAACAACTGTTCTTCTTTTATAAGGTCACTCAGTATGCAAATGCACAACCTCGTTTTTATCAGTTATTTTCAATTATTATCTTTGTAAAATAAATAAAGTGAATTAAATTATTAAAAACATACATCACATATTACAACAACCACACACACTTAATAGCCAATAAATTGTTTTGGCGCCTGTGGCTTCGCAGTTAGAGTCACTGGCTTGTAACTCCTCAGCCCCTCACCGCAAAGGTTCGAGTCGTGTGGGGAGGTTTTCCAGCTAATGTGCGGTGTGCTAGTGGTTCTACCTAGGCATAAGTCTGGGGTCTTCCTCCACCATATACCTGTTTGTCATCAATATGACAATAATTGTGTCGCTGCCATGCGAACTGGTTTTCAGCCCTGCCACAATTATGTTTAATATGATGATCAATGACTGGTTCACACATAGAAAGATTTGACAGGCAAAGAGAAATAAAGTTCCTTGTTATTTTTTACACTCAGGCCCATCTATCAAGGCCACAGAGCTATAAAGTCTACTGAGAATTCTTTTTCTCAGCCCTCGACCAGTTCTTGTGACTGATTATGTCCAGAACACATTGCCCGATTCATAAAGAAAATGTCAACCTGGATCCTGTGCATCAATCAAGGCATTAAAACACTGACATTTTCACTGATCACATGTAGTCAACAAACACAAAGGCATACCCACAGTCCATACTATTGATCATCTCAACCTTTCTCACATGTAACGCCACCTCATCAACAAGACACACTTTTGTTTTCATTTAAATTATATTGCTCTTAACACCATTTCTCACTCCGCAGTTTAAAGAGCGTTAAACATACATTACATTTTTTTTTTCTTCATACTAAATTGTATTACATTTGATCTCACATATCACAACTTTAACCATGGAATCTTGAAAAAAAAACACACACTTAATCTAACATTTTTTTCTTTTTTATCATCCACCATTTCATTTTTTATTCCAACTATCCAAAAGAAATACAAACACTCAAACTTTTCTTTGATTTCATCTTGTCATGCTTTGATTAATTTACCCACTATCATGAGATACATTGACACTCGTACTAAAACCCTTGTTTTAAAATACTCAAAGATATGAACTTTTTTCTGTCTGACCTTTGGGAATATCTGTCCAAAAAATTAATTCTTATTATGCTACATATGACAGGCACCAATACAAAATCCTAGTTTATACATACTACAAGTAAAAGTAACCTGACTACTAGAGACGCAGAAGCAATCGGAAAATCTTGATCAGACAGCTCCCGAGCAAAACCTAGCAGATTTGGACCTATACCATTTGTCGGATCAGTATGTACTTAAAAATGTTTGTTTATTGGGTTTATCGTCCCATCAACAGTATTTCAGTTATCTTGAGACGGTGTCCACTTGAAGCAGATATCGTACTGCCTTCACTGTGTATAGCATGCCATGAACACCTGGCATGATACCACACAGTCACATTATACTGACAATGGGCCAACCAGTCGTGGAACTACCCTTATATTTACTTGAGCATTAGCAAGGGAGCTATACCACTACTATTTTTAACGACTTTGGTATGTTGTGGCCTGGGATCGAATCTAGGGCCTCCTGTACCTGAAGCCAATGCTCTACTAATTGTGCTACCAGGTTTGGTCACTTAAAAATGACTATCGCTATGTGACTGATAAGAAAAATAATGACTAATTGAAGCCATGTTTTCAACCCTTTTTTATCTAGAAATGACATGTGGGTGGGGTATATGTTATGTAAATGGCCTGAATAGTGTTTCGTGATTATTGATAATACTCGAAAGTAATTCAGCAAGGAGCTGGCTGATTTGAATCTACACTATCTGCCCAAGATTAAAAAAAAATTATGGATCAGCAGGAGAAGTGTTAAATGTCAGACATTCAAACTGATATTTGTATCCCCTTTGACATTATCCTAACTGATATGGGAAAATGTTACCTTGCATAATGATACCTGTGTATGAAATAAAAAACTGAACAATTCTCTCTGTAGATAATCAATTAGTAAAATATGATCTCATTAATTTATCCTATGACATTCTGGTTTGGTAATTGAGAAAACAAAACAATTATATTGTTGTGATTTCACAATCTTTCCTATAACAATGGGTGTGAATTAAGAAACAGTTTTCTGATTGTGAGTTCACTAGCCTTTACGCTGACATTTGGTTTTAATGATGGAAAACAAATTGTACTTTTATTGTGATTTCATGAACTTATCCAATGATATGTAGGGAGGTCTTTCAGTTGGTCTTCAGTGCACCGGTGATTCTACCCAGGCATATGTCTGGGGTCCCCTTCCACCAATAATTAGCTGGATGTTGCCAATATGATTATAACTGTGTCAGTGTGACATAGAAAACAAACAAAGAAACAAAGAAACAAACAAACAGATAAAATGCCTTTTTAAAGGTTGTGTTAATACTATTATATTTTGACGGAACTACAGCATAATGCTTTCCTTACTAGAATATCATGCCATTACCATGTGTCTTGTTAGATTTTTCACACTTTGCCACACATTTCTGCTTGCAGAATATAAGCAATAGAAGCTATACCAGGGTCCAAGGTTATTGTTTCGGTTGAGATCATTCTGAGACATCTTATTGGTCAGATTTTTAAACTTTGTCAAATTTTAACCAATGAGATGCTTCAGGCGGTACTCAGTCTCATGCACAATGTTTAATAACCTTGGAGCATGTACTAAAAAATAAAACATTTCAAAATGAAGATAAATGAAATATAAGCAAAACGATCTCAGTATGTAATTCACTGTGCTGATGTCAAGACAAAAGAAATTCCACAGTGATTGAGCTCCTTTGCCATATGGCCGCAGCTTGTTTCTTTTTTTTTTTTTTTTTTTTTGCTTACAAAATAACCATTGTAGTGAAGATAAACTTGTATCTTATTTTGGAAAGGCACTTAATTTGACAACCAGCAACATCCCCTGGTATTTATTAAAACACTGACTCCCCCCCCTCACCCCCCACCCCTCCACAAAAAAAAGAAACCATCACTGTCAGAAACAAAAAGGTTTGAGAAAACCTTAGGGCAAATGCATGCATGTGAACTCTCTCGCTTTTAGAGGTAGACTCCCTTGTTTAATGTTCAAAATTATTTGAAAATGAGGGGTGTTTTACACATTTTCAGAAGACTCCCTACTTGGTAAAAGATAACTTCCTTCTTTGTTATAAACAATAACAATTCTCCCACTTTGCAAGTAAAAATCAAGTGCAAGTATAAAATGCTTGGTTTTTAAATGATTCGAAGTTGAACCCTGAACCTCTTTGCAGTCAAGTTGAACCCTAAATCTCTTGTATGGCAGTCAAGTTGAACCCTGAATCTCTTGTATGGCAGTCAAGTTGAACCCTAAATCTCTTGTATGGCAGTCAAGTTGAACCCTGAATCTCTTGTATGGCAGTCAAGTTGAACCCTGAATCTCTTGTATGGCTGTCAAGTTGAACCCTAAATCTCTTGTATGGCAGTCAAGTTGAACCCTGAATCTCTTAAATGGCAGTCAAGTTGAACCCTGAATCTCTTAAATGGCAGTCAAGTTGAACCCTGAATGTCTTGTATGGCAGTCAAGTTGAACCCTGAATCTCTTGTATGGCAGTCAAGTGCTCTCCTGATGGCACAACTTGGGCCTTGTTCATGTTTGTTTTATGCAGTTTTATTACACATTGGGAACAGCATAACATTTACATTTAATTGTCCACAATGTTTTTATTTTTGAGGGTTAAAAGGTGGTATCTGACAGTTTAGATTCCTTTTTCTTCTCTCAAGAAACCAAATGAAGCCGCAACCGAGACTTAAGCCCACACAGTGTGGGGCTGAGGAGTTTCAAGTAAGTGATTTTAACGGCTCAACCACCAGTGCCCTTGAAATGTTTCATACCAATTACATTGTTTTCTGGAGATAGAGTTTAATCATTTTTTAATGATAGGCTATATTCATAATATCATATCTAATAATTACAATGCAGTCATGTAGAAGACATTCTTAAATGACCTAAAAGGCAATTATTTAGAATAACCAACTCCAATAAAAACCATATCTTTATATCTATTTGCCAGTATATTACAAAGCATATATATGCCCAGTGTATTGACTTTTAATAGATTTCAGAAAGAGTTAAGATAGAATTATTCAAATGTAAATGTTTTCTCCTGCCTAATGCTACATCAACCTCACATCAGCCTCACAAATGAACATCCGTTTTCGATTCTTCTTGACTTAACTTTGGCTCCGATCCATGTTTTTAATGCCTATCCTGCTATATTTTTTGTTAATATATTCAAAACAAAAAATTCAGTTATTTGTTTAAGATTTTATATATACATATTAAACAAACATCCTAAAGCAAATTGTGTAGATCCTGAAAAAATACCTTATAAATAGGAGCTTGGTGATCTGAATCAATTGTGTGTGCATTTGTCGGATTTATTTATACTTAGCAGTCTAAGAGTTGAGAGTTGCTACAAGAAAGGAAAGGTCTATAAATCCTTCACAGGACAATGAGCAATATTTCAAATTCTAAGAAACAAACAGTCAATTGTTGGGTTGTTATAGGATCCTGTGTAGGTTGTTGTAGGATCCTATGTAGGTTGTTATAGAATCCTGTGTAGGTTGTTATAGGATCCTGTGTAGGTTGTTATAGGATCCTGTGTAGGTTGTTATAGGATCCTGTGTAGGCTGTTATAGGATCCTGTGTAGGTTGTTATTGGATCCTGTGTAGGTTGTTATTGGATCCTGTGTAGGTTGTTGTAGGATCCCATGTAGGTTGTTGTAGTATCCTGTGTAGGTTGTTGTAGGATCCTGTGTAGGTTGTTGTATGATCCTGTGTAGGTTGTTATAGGATCCTGTGTAGGTTATTATAGGATCCTGTGTAGGTTGTTGTAGGATCCTGTGTTGTTTGTTATAGGATCCTGTGTAGGTTGTTGTAGGATCCTGTGTTGTTTGTTATAGGATCCTGTGTAGGTTGTTGTAGGATCCTGTGTTGTTTGTTATAGGATCCTGTGTTGTTTGTTATAGGATCCTGTGTAGGTTGTTGTAGGATCCTGTGTTGTTTGTTATAGGATCCTGTGTAGGTTGTTGTAGGATCCTGTGTTGTTTGTTATAGGATCCTGTGTAGGTTGTTGTAGGATCCTGTGTTGTTTGTTATAGGATCCTGTGTAGGTTGTTGTAGGATCCTGTGTTGTTTGTTATAGGATCCTGTGTAGGTTGTTGTATGATCCTGTGTAGGTTGTTATAGGATCCTGTGTAGGCTGTTATAGGATCCTGTGTAGGTTGTTGTAGGATCCTGTGTAGGTTGTTGTAGGATCATGTGTAGGTTGTTATAGGATTCTGTGTAGGTTGTTATAGGATCCTGTGTAGGTTATTATAGGATCCTGTGTTGTTTGTTATAGGATCCTGTGTAGGTTTAATGTGGTAACAGACAGTTTGCCAATATCTAATACAGTATTTAAAAATATCAAACCACCGCTTTGGGGCATTTGGGCATAATTTTTGTATAAATCCATACTTCAGTCTTAATAAAATACAATTTTGAACACTAAATTTTAGACAGAACTAATCACAAAGAAAAACACACTCCGAATGTGTATTCTGTCCAACTGTATAGAAAGGTCTCTGCTAAAAATAGATATCAATGTCAGAGTGGATTTCCCCGGATGACTATGTAACATGATCTCGAAAGTAAGTGGTCATGTGGTTTTCTAAGATTTCTAAGTTGAAATATAGCAATCTCTGCAATGTGGCTTGGATAAGAAATCCCTGTCAGCAACGATGAGGGGTGATTCATGCTTAGTTGTTCACACAGATCTAGGACATCAATGAACAGCATTTTGACGGACATTTTCAGGTAACAATTACTTATTTAGTTATTTGAGAAAAAGATTTGTGGTCCAAACTGTCAGACCCCACCTTTAAAGAAATTCCCAGGTTATAAGACATGAAGTAGTCCTTTACAGCATACCATAATTAATTTACTGGCTCGGATGGTTTGTTTGTTATTGTTTTTAAATACATTGCATGTATGATCATTATAGCAATGTCCAGCTTTTTGGTGGAGGAAGACCACAGACAAATGTCTGGGTAGAACCACCCATGCAATGCAAATCAGCTGAAAGACCATCTCACATTAAATTCTTCACCCCGAACAGGACTTAAACCCATGCAGAGAGAGGCTAAGCAGTCAGCGTAGTTACAAATCAGCGACTCTACCACAAAGCCACAGGCATGGGTGGACAAGCTGGAGGTGGGAAATGGCACTATGTGGCTTTCTAGATGTCAACACTCCTCTTATGGGCACATGCCTACAGAACACCTAACATTAATTGTACCTATGGTTCTTGATTAATATGGCTTTTCCCCTCATCCCATGAAAAAATATGATTATAAATTAACTTTATTGCCAAATACACAAACAGTTTGGACTCATGGAAAAGGTTTTAGCAGGAAATGGCTCTATTTGGCAGCTATATTTTAAACGTTTAAGGAGCATGCCACCAGACCCTCCCAGCACTAGCTCTGGTGCACACAATTTGGACCCACCCTGAAAAAAAATCCTGGAACCGCCCGTGACTGGGAGGCCTATCTTCGAAGCCCATAGTTATTTTTCTGCAATTCAAATTTTGTTCTTACTACAATTTTAAGTCAAATTAAAGTTTACATTTTAATAATGGTTTATGGAAAACAGTATAATGTAACCAGTGTGAGGAGTGTGGTGTTTCTTGTGGCACCATTTATGAATGAACCGTGCATGCAGCAACCCATTACACCACAGCCCAGGCTCCACCGGGAATAGATGTGTGATAAAGCCAGTAAAAGAGGATATATCTAGTGACCTACACTGCTGCATTTAGCTAGATACTTTAACAGTCTATCACTACCAATTTTATTTCAGAAGAAATCTTCAAAACTTACTACCGTAAAGAATGAATGAAGTTAATTGAAATGTGATCTCTAAAAATGGTTTATGCTGTTATAAATATTTAACAAAGCTTTACAATTAATCACCACAACATGTTTTATCTAATGATTACAAAGATAAAAAAAATCTGTGTTTCATAGTTTTGTTTGTATTTGAAAGTGACACACAAAAAAACAACCCATTAAGCCTTAAAGTTCACAAAAGAAAAAAAGAACTTATTTACGACTTAAGTACCCAAATGGAAAAAAAAAATACTTAACAATTTTTTTACAACAAAATTTGTTTAAAACCATTTCCTAGGAAACATGATTGTTACCAATTCTTTTTCATTAATCTTGATTTTAGTAATATTTTCACTAATAAAAACCAGCAATTTCAATTATAACCATGGCAACTTCAATGACCACTATCATCACAAGCCACAAACCTGTCACACGCAACATCCGGTGCTGAAAGCCTCTTTAAAGCCCCTCATAATTGTTGCTAATATCAATACTGACAGTCCAGCTCAGTGACTCAGTATCAGGATAAATGATAACTATTTTAAACTCACTATGAAACTTGCCTGATTATATTACAAGAGTACAGTATTATGATGGAGTGGGTGTATGTGAATGTGTACAACAGGCCCCATCTGTTTCACAGCCAGATATGGTTACAGATCAATGACTGGTTATTTCCCCACAACCCTCTATCCCCGCTTATGTCAACAGTTGTTCTATGACATATTTTTAGTGAAATTAACACAAGTAAAGAAAACGAAGATGCTTGATTGCTATGATAAATTTAAACCTTTACAATGTCATATGATGACCTTCCACCTTAATAATGTCATATGATGACCTTCCACCTTTACAATGTCTTATGATGATCTTTCACCTTTACAATGTCATATGATGATCTTTCACCTTTACAATGTCATATGATGATCTTTCACCTTTACAATGTCATATGATGATCTTTCACCTTTACAATGTCATATGATGACCTTCCATCTTTACAATGTCATATGATGATCTTCCACCTTTACAATGTCATATGATCTTCCACCTTTACAATGTCATATGATGATCTTCCACCTTTACAATGTCATATGATGATCATCCACCTTTACAATATCATATGATGATCATCCACCTTTACAATGTCATGTGATGATCGTCCATCTTTACAATGTCATATGATTATCTTTCACCTTTACAATGTCATATGATGATCTTCCACCTTTATAATGCCATATGATGATCATCCACCTTTACAATGTCATATGATGATCTTTCGCCTTTACAATATCATATGATGATCTTTCACCTTTACAATGTCATATGATGATCTTTCACCTTTACAATGTCATATGATGATCTTCCACCTTTACAATGTCATATGATGACCTTCCACCTTAATAATGTCATATGATGATCATCCACCTTTACAATGTCATATGATGACCTTCCACCTTTACAATGTCATATGATGACCTTACACCTTTACAATGTCATATGATGACCTTCTACCATCACAAAGTCAAGAGATTACCTTCCATCTTTACAATGTCATATGATGACCTTTTACCATCACAAAGTCATGAGATTACCTTCCATCTTTACAATGTCATATGATGACCTTCCACCTTTACAATGTCATATGATGACCTTTTACCATCACAAAGTCATGAGATTACCTTCCACCTTTACAATGTCTTATGATGATCTTTCGCCTTTACAATGTCATATGATGATCTTTCACCTTTACAATGTCATATGATGATCTTTCGCCTTTACAATGTCATATGATGATCTTTCACCTTTACAATGTCATATGATGATCTTTCACTTTTACAATGTCATACGATGATCTTTCACCTTTACAATGTCATATGATGATCTTCCACCTTTACAATGTCATATGATGACCTTCTACCATCACAAAGTCATGAGATTACCTTCCACCTTTACAATGTCATATGATGATCTTTCGCCTTTACAATGTCATATGATGATCTTTCACCTTTACAATGTCATATGATGATCTTTCACCTTTACAATGTCATATGATGATCTTCCACCTTTACAATGTCATATGATGACCTTTCACCTTAATAATGTCATATGATGATCATCCACCTTTACAATGTCATATGATGACCTTCCACCTTTACAATGTCATATGATGACCTTACACCTTTACAATGTCATATGATGACCTTCTACCATCACAAAGTCATGAGATTACCTTCCATCTTTACAATGTCATATGATGACCTTTTACCATCACAAAGTCATGAGATTACCTTCCATCTTTACAATGTCATATGATGACCTTCCACCTTTACAATGTCATAAGATGACCTTTTACCATCACAAAGTCATGAGATTACCTTCCACCTTTACAATGTCATATGATGACCTTCCACCTTTACAATGTCATATGATGACCTTACACCTTTACAATGTCTTATGATGATCTGCAAACTATTACAATGTCAAATATGATGACCTTCCATCTATACAATGTCATATGATGATCTTCCACCTTTACAAAGTCACGAGACAACATTTTATCTTTACAAAGTCATGCAGTGACCTACTAATTTCGTGAAGTCATTGGATAACTAATTATCATCTAGTCATCTAATGACAACCAACTTAATAACCAATCAGGTTGTCAAAGTTATGCAATCACCATGATCACATTGACCCGGAAACCCCTCGCTTGTAAATTTTACAAAACTTTTATAGAGAAACATGTAGCTTTTTTAATGCCATTTTAAGATCTCTACTTTGCTAGACATTTGATGACAAACCAGAAAATATCCAAGATCAATGTTGTTACCCCACCTTAACAACGACTTAAGACTAAAATAAAACATGAGAAATCAAAATATTGAATTGAATTCAAGATCAAACGAAGCCATATTTCATATTACAGCTTCCCATACAACATGCAACCAAGTGGAAACAAAACCAATCATGTTTTTGTATTACACCCAATATCCTTGTCCATTGTTTTGCCAGTTTCCATATTGACTGGGTTCCAGGACTCTGGTTCCTCTTGCCCTATCAGTTCCCATGACTGGTTCTCACTGGTTCCCCATTTCCGCTAGGGCCTCTGGACCAAGCTACTGGAACCAGTCAACTGAAACCAACAGGAAACCACCCCTCCTCAAATGTTGGACTGGTTCAATACTTTGTGCCAGACTGGTTGCTATATAATCTTAGGTGTGATGGGCAATAAGATTCAGGTAACACATTTTTGCAAATAATCTTTTCCACACCATTCAACCATCTGCAAGCCAGGCAGCATTTGATGCTGTTGGTGGTTTGGATCTGGGCGTTTATAGTGGGGTGATGTTTAATTAGGCAGAGTGCTACACTTAAGTACAGTTCTACATTTCTCAATACATGAACAGAACCAAGCTATTGATGTCTTGTAACCCAACCCTTGCCTTGCAGGACCAAGTCAAACAAGCTTGTAACATGATTGAGATTTCAGCTCCATCTTTCTCTTTTTACAAACATAATCCCTCCCAAAGGTACTGAAGTAGATTTTCCATGATGCTGTATTAGACAATCAAATGTATCAAGTATTGTGATAATACAGTCTTTATGGCTTCACAGGCGAATAACATGACTATAAAAGGGCTCATGAAAAGGTTTCTGATGAAGTTATATGATTTCAAAAAGCTTTTCTCTACCACTTGCTGTGCAAGGGTGCTTTATTTGGGTGCAGAGATGATTAATGTTGTCTAACTCAATCGAAACTCAATCAGTATTTCTGTCTGCCATGATGCCCATCCTTCGGATGTATCTGGTGCAATAATACTTACAGAATTGAGACTTCTTAGTTCACGAGTAGAAGAATACGCATAAAAAACTTTTTCAAACAAGAGAGACATCATGACCCTATAACGCTCACCTGTGTCTAGATATTGAGCCATGGGGCCATGTTTTTTGATGGATATTTCTTAGAACCTTGATGCGGGACATCCAAAGGAAAATGTATATAAAATATCAAAGCTCTAGCTCTTGTGTTTTCAGAAAAGAAGACTTTCAAAGTGTTCCAATGATGCCTTATATAGAAAATGGCGACCCTCTGGCAGCCATGCTTTTGATGGATCAGAATTCTTTGGACAATTCAGATACAGGGCCAACCCCCAAAAAAGACACACACAAAATTACCAAGTATCAAGACTCTAGCTCTTGCAGTTTCTGATAAGAAGATTTTCAAAGTTTTCCTATATAGTCTTACATGGAAAATGGCCAAGTCCATGGCAGCCAGTTTTTTGATAGATCAGAATTCTTTGAACAATCTTGATACCGAGCCCTAGTGTTTGTTCTTTGCAACTTAATTGCAATTTCTTAATATTAATTTCTACTAAAAATAGATGTTGACATCAGCACTGATTACCCGGGTGATGATCTAGTGTGATATCGAAGCTGAGTGGTCAGAATTTTTTTATGTCTAAAAAAAACTAACTGTGCAGAGTAGCTCAGATAAGAAACACTTGTTTGTAGTGATGACTAAGGTGCCATGCTTCACTTATCACTTTTAAGTAAGACATCAATTTACAGAATTTTGCACAATCTATTGCAATTACAATACACACACACACAAAAAAGGACAAGAACCATTAGATACCACATTTAACATAGAAAAAAATACGCAAAACTTAATGGTGTTTCCAGTAATAAAACAATTAAGACAATATCTGAGATTTTTTCTTGTGCTATACTAAGTTATAAATATGGCATTGGGACTTAGAGAGTAAAGTGTATATTCTAATAATAAAAATATGATTTTTTAAATAGTTTCTTTCAGGGACCAAACACTCAATCAAAACTGTGTAAAATGGGTTTTTTATCTGTTCATTTCCCATCCTCAAAGTATTGTTAAGGCTGTATTTCTAGTTCAAAGGCATCAATGATTGGCAGTGGCCCATTTTTCAAGTCTTTTCTGTAAGTTCCCATTAACTTTTATGGATTTCCCATTAACTAGATGAACACAGAAACATGGTGCACATTTTATTGCTATGACGTAATTATTTTACTTGTTGCTGGGTTTGTTTGAGGTCTTGTAAATGTGTGGTATGGTAGCATGATTTTTTTTTTTATATATATTTTTTAACTTTGCAAATTTACTTCTAAACTAAAGTTAATTTATTGTTGCTGAATTGCTTTGAAAATTGGTTTCAAAATATTGTTAATTGCTATCTAAGTACATATAACTCCAGAAATGCATAATAAAAGATGTCATTTCTTCCAAATGTATAATTTAGAAGCAAAAATGTGAGCAAACAAAGTTTTATTTTGACACACCTGACAAGTACACTGGAGGAGTTGGTTGATCTAGATATATACTATTTGTTTTAGCCTGATCAATGCAGGCTTAGCAAGATACGTTTGTTTTTGTTTTATCACACCCAGACAATAATGGTCATATTGCCGATGTCCGGCTTATTATTGGTGCAGAAAGATCTAAGACTTACGCCTGGTTATAACCACCAGTGCACCACAGATTAGCTGGGAAACCTTCCCACATGAAAGTTCACGCAGCAACCTGGACTTGAACCCATGCTGTGAGTGGATGACAAGTCACAATTCAACGACCCTAACCACTCAGCCATGGAAGCATCCTTTACAAGTTATGAGTTAATCTAATTTAAAATATTTTTCTTTATAAATAATAAGTGTTAACTTCTATTTAGTGAGACCAAAAATATTAACTAAATACATGGTTTTGACAAAAACTTAATTTTCCATCATCAAAACTTACAACTGATGTTGGACTTTCTTTATATAAACTACTAGTTTCTTACAAACTGCAACCTATCAGGTCATATCCTGGCATCTCAGGGAAACAGACTTTTATCTCTGGGTAAATAGGCAGGTATTGATTTGAACTAAACTGGAAACTTCTAAGAAATACAGTGAAAAAACATGATCCCAACCAACGCCGGGATATACAAATGTAACATTTTATATGGATGTTCATTTCACTCATAAAGAACGCCTCGATTGTATATATGTAAAGATACTGTTTTGTTGGATGGAGGAGGATTTTTGTTTTCATTTCTAGAAACGAATAGTCAATAACTGGGTTATCTGATGATGGTGGCTTAAATTTAAATTGCCTGCATCATAAATCAGATTTTTTTTCCAGTTCATCTTAAAAATATATTTTCTATTTTTTAATGTTGTCTTAGATTGTAGTGGGGGATGTTTCAGAACAGAACAAGAGTAAACTACCATGTAAATTGGATTTTTATTGTAAAATCTGTTTTAGTTAGAAATACCTGCTATCAAAAATGCATTCTGTTATTTTAAACTTACTAGCAACTGTGTGGAAGCCCCTTTAGGGCCAAACAGTATGCAGTATTTACCACACATTCGCAGCTTCCTATCATAGTTTTTTACGATGGTATAGAGAAACTAGTAGGGTGGGGAAAAGGGACGCCCTTATATAGCAGGTTAGTACGTCAATTGTTGACAGGTCTTGCTTGTATCATTACATGGTATACCTGCAGCCATCAAAATATATAAAATACTAATGGGATTGATTGTTATAAAATAAATCTTGTTATTTTTACAAAATTAATCTTAATTTCTTTTAATGTTATTTAGAATAAGTTCTTTTATTTTGGTTGTAATAATGTAATTCAATAGCACCACTAGTCGTCATTACCAACATTTTGCAACACTGTACATTATCATCACTATAACCACTACCTTGAACATGTACCATAACCACCATTATCTAAAACACAGTCATAACACAGCTATTACCATTACCACAATAACCACAAGACGCATTAACATCATCACCACCACCAACAACCACATCATCACAACCACTACTACCAAAAACAACATCGCTATATTACTACTATAATTGCTACCACTAACACAAACAACACCACTCTCACCTCACTTATATCTTCAGCACTTATCATTTATACCACATCTATCAGCACAGAACCAAATCATTAACAAACGAGAAAACAACAACACACTTAATAACAAACCAAGATACAACAACTCTAAAAAGGGGGCGCCAGTAGTATGATGGAAGAGTCATCAATTTGTAACCCATCTGACTTCTCACCCCGCCATGTGCTGGTGGTTCTACCCAGACATTTGCTTGAGGTCTTCGTCAACTAAGGTAGCTGGCCATCACTGTAATGACGATAAATTGTGGCTGCTATGTTATTACCAAAGAAAAAAACAACAACAAAAACCATGACATTTACACTAGAAAAATCAATTTAAGCTACTCTTGCAATGGAAGACTATAGCAGTTCGTGGTGGGAAACATTGGAAGTCAGAAGACTGTAACAACCTCATTTCTGATGGGTCTGAATTTCCCTTACTGACACAACCTGGTCACTTATTTATCATTAACGACTCCACTGCTCCTAGTACTCCGCAGCCTGTCCTGCAATCACTGGGCTCTAATTGCATGTTTGTTGATGAATGCATCAATGCATTGCTATTGGCAACCATGGAGGGGAGAGAGAAGATGTGTGTGCAAGGCTCTGATTTGGTGTGCAGGATATAAAACTCAATTGAACACTGACATGTTAATTGAACTCCACTAAGCAGGGATACAAGTCCCCATAGATATTTCCTCACATTGCAGTGGCTCGTGTGTAATTTAGTTCTTGGGAAAGTCAATTCAGATGTGTTATAAAGTCCAAGGATATCATGTTAACTTGAGGTTTCAAGTAAATTTTTGTACAAGGGGTTGTATTAAAAAAAAAGGACCTAATTTTTTTAAATACTTAACTGAGAATTTCTTCTCAAATTTGAAAGAGTTACCAAGACAATTTCACACATCGCAAATTCACAAAATATTTAAGCAAAAAAAAAATCTTTTCAGCTGTGGGAACTTTTTCAAAGCTAATCTTTAGGCTTAATTAAAAAAAATTACTATGTAAGGGAATTTATACAAATAACCCCTGCATTAGGTATTGGATAGAATGATATTGTAAAATCCAGTTTTTATAAATTTAGACATATTTCACATGATTTAAATCAGCCTGTTCTGATTTTATTTTCCATTTAATTACTCAGCAAACTAACTGCAAAAGTACTTATTGAGTCAAGATTTGATGAAGTTGGGCGAAAATGTCATTTAACACAACAGGGGAATTGGCAAAAGAGAAAAAACAAGGGATATAATTCATGTAGTCTTAATTCAGCCAAAAGTAGGAAGAGTTGTCTCTCTTGCCTGAACTTAAACAGCAAGGTACATGTAGGAACAAAATGGTTAAAAAGTGGTAAACTGAATATAACTTTAAGCAAAACTCATGCTTTTCATGTATTAAAAATAAAATTATTAACGTCTCACCCAAAGATTTTAATCAGAAAATGGTCTTGGAATGTGTTATTTTTTTTCTTTGATGGTTTAGAAAAATTAAATGATTACCTTATGTCTTTTGCTTGGCTTTTTGCTTAACAGCTCAGTGCTCAATGAAAATCATTAAAAAAAATGAAATTGTAAATTTTATCTGAAAAGATATTGGTGTCTAATTATATATGAAAGCTTTTTTATGACATAACAGAAAGGCATTTATGGGAATAAATTATTATTATTATGAATTGAGGACTTAATATAAGTAAAGACATAAATGCCACTATTGGAATCCCAAAGGTATCCGCAGATGGGTGTTGGGCAAGAAAAGGGGAGATGTTGTGTAGATAAAGTGCAGCGTTCACTTTGCTACCATGCATTTAACAGATTATGAACATGAAATAACACCAGAATAAAAAATTACTTAAGAAGATGTGCTGAACTCCAATGTTACCTTGACATTGAGAATTGCAAATGCAAATGATATGAGAGAGACACCTTTATGTGTATATTAGTAAGGAGTTTGATTGAATACCTGTAAAATTGGCCAATTTAAGTTATGGCTAAGATACTTATATACAGCAAGAGCAGCCATTTTGTCAGAAAAAAACTTACAGAATACACATATATGGTCTCTCCCCTTCCTGCCAATACACAACCATACCCTTGTCTCTCCTACCTTCCTTTCTTCCATTAACTTTCTCTTGCCAACGTCAGAGAAATAAGCCTATTTTGGAGTAATTACCTGAAATCAGGTAAGAATCATACACGATCTAGGTGTGCATTTAGCATTCCAAATCAGTTTGTAACTGTTTGGATTGCCATGAAGTTGTCCAAAGATCATTCATCATGATATCTGTGTCTATCATACAAAGTAATTCAGAAAGGTAAATGACACACAGTGTCATCAACAGGTTGCTGTAATCAGTGTACAAATCATCCTGAACTCACACTAACAGTTTTCCATTATGATCTCTACTCAATGCATCTGTCCTATTGCTTGCTTCCATTTCTTCATATGGCAGGTTGAAAAATATTAAAATATATTTTAGAAAGTCTGCACTAGTAGAGTTATTATCAGCATGGTGACATCCAGGCTAATGGTGTTTCCAGCAATTAAATGGTTAACATAAGATATACTCCATCGTTATGATGTTTCCAGCAAGTAAAGGGTTAAGAACTAAATGTCATATTTAAAAAAAAATGTGGATTCCTATTATAACATAGAGAAGCTATCTGATACACTAAAGGTCCCTGTACTTAACATCTACATGTGGGCCATTGTAAAGTAAACTAATTTCCGTTCCCTTAAATATTTAAACCTTCCCCACCAAACCACATTATTGCCATCTCTACTTATATGGAGATAGGTGCATATGCTGTGCTGGCAGAATTATTGAAAACAGGTACGCTTGGATAATTTAAACGCACTGAGAATGCATCAGTTCTTGCCTCGAGAATCGTGAACCCCATCTGTTTATCTTTCAGGGAAAGGATATTGCCCGAAAACTGTTTACAACAACGGTAAACACTGTCTACGAACATGTTGATAAGTCTTGCTTTTGGATTTTTTTTTCTGTTTCATTTTTTTCATTCATCTCTCTTAAACAAATTTTGTTTTTAATTAAAGTCAGGTCTCCCAGATTTGCCAGTGTCTTGTTAAGTTTAACAGCCAGTGATCAGTCTTAGCTCTCTGGGTGGCCAAGAGGTAGGTGGTGCCTGGAGTGTAACTAAGGATCAGCCTGTGTACCAACCATTCTTTGTTACCATGGCAACAGTAACTGAGGGAGGAGTTATGTACAAGTTAGTACAGGAATATATGAAAGACTATAGTTACCTGTGATATCTGTTTACATGGGGCAGTAAGTAATGTATACTCTGACCCATTTACTCTTGAAAAAAACAACATAAAACATTCATTTTCAATTTGTAACCCTCCATCCTAGAGGCTTACTTTCATAAAAAAAGTTGTGTTTTTTAATGATGCTGGTTTGGTTTGGTGTTTGTTTCTTGAATGACACAAGTATGGCTGCATGTATATTGGTAGTGTCCTGCTATTATTGGTTTTATTGGAACAGAAAACCTCAGATGAATGTCATGGAATATGGACACATTAGCAATTTGCAGGTCAGCTGGAAGATCTCCCCACATCAGCTGAAAGCCCTTCCCAAATCATATGAAAGATCTCACATCAGCTGGAAGATCTCCCCACATCAGCTGGAAGATCTCCCCAAATCAGCTGGAAGATCTCTCCACATCAGCTGGAAGATCTCTCCATATCAGCTAGAAGATCTCCCCATCAGCTGGAAGCCCTCCCCAAATCAGTTGGAAGATCTCAAATCAGCTTGAAGATCTCACATCAGCTGAAAGCCCTCCCCAAATCAGTTGGAAGATCTTCCCACATCAGCTGGAAGATCTCCCCACATAAACTTTCCCAATAATACATTTTCACAATAAATAATTGGGGTGAGATATAAGGGATTTGGTTCAGTTTTTAGACATGCCACCTTAAGCAGATATGGTCATAATGGTGGCATCCAGCTATTATTGGTGGGGGAAGACCCCCAGATTAATGTCTGGGTAGAACCACTGGCATTCAGCAAGTCAGCTTAAAGACCTACCCAGATGAAAGTGGAATTGGATCATCAGTATATGATAAACCAGGTATGGATGCAAAGGTACAAGTAAACCATTATCCAATATTGTACTATGTGAGTTCCAGTCTAGCCAAACCATATTGGACCACATATTTCACTAGAAACTCCTTACTGCAACATTTACATTTTTACAACATTTGAAGAGAAGCAAATTGGCATGGATATCTAGTTAAATTACCATAGTGAAGTCATGCACAATCACAAAAACATGCATCCCAGATGTGCAATAAATTACAATCACCGCATTCATACACAGTTTCATGGGCAGCATCCAACAATATTTCATCTTTTCTATGCTCAAGATGGTATGGACATATAACATGGTAAAACATGTGTGTTAAATCAATTTGCAATCCCTGTAGGGAGTCAATCATCTCATGACCAGACCCCTACCAAAACCTGGGATCTTCTGGGGGACCAGCAGATCTGGATCTGACATCCTGAGGAAGTTTACTGGACCTCTGGGAGACATACAAGCCACTCACATGGCAGCCAATGAAATCCCAAGAATTGCAAACACAGTTTTTTGACTGATATTTAACAATACAAGCCTCTCTGACACATTTATTGGCACATCAAGAATCTTCTCTAGTTAATGGACCAATTTAAATTAATTTTATAATTAAAAGGTAATAAAATGTGTTTATGTAATGTCAAAACATATTGCAAGTAATTCTGGACATGGCTTATTGTTTCAAGAAGTTAATCACCTACAACAGTATCCTTATTATTGATGTCATTATCACCATAATATATCAGCAGTAGGAACACCATCAACATCATCATCAATCATCACATTAACCTGATTATCACCATCAATCATCACATTGAACTGATTATCATCATCATCACATTAACCGGATTATCACCATTATCGTCATAATTATCATAGTAACTTCATTATCATTATCATATTAACCCCATCATCATCAATCATCACATTAACCTGATTATCATCATCATCATCATTATATTAACCTCATCATCATCAATCATTGCATTAAACTGATTATCATCATCACCCTCAATCATCACATTAACCTGATTATCACCACCAATCATCACATTGAACTGATTATCATCACCATCAATCATCACATTGAACTGATTATCATCATCACCATCAATCATCACATTAAACTGATTATCATCATCACCATCAATCATCACATTGAACTGATTATCATCATTACAATTAATCATCACATTAACCTGATTATCAGCAGCATCATCATATTAACCTTATCACCCTCAATCATCACATTAAACTGATTATCATCATCACCATCAATCATCACATTTAACTGATTATCATCATCACCATCAATCATCATATTAAACTGATTATCATCATCACCATCAATCATCACATTGAACTGATTATCATCATCACCCTCAATCATCACATTGAACTGATTATCATCATCACCATCAATCATCATATTAAACTGATTATCATCATCACCATCAATCATCACATTTAACTGATTATCATCATCACCAACAATCATCACATTGAACTGATTATCATCATCATCATCATATTAACCTTCTCCTCCTCATCTAATTAACTTCATCACCATCATCTTCCTCATATTAACCTCATCACTATAATAACTTCATCATTATCCTTAGTAGCAGCTGCACAAATTTCTCCACGACCATCACGGCCACCCTATCAAGATCATTACAACCCCTATCTCAAAGACCAATCAAATATGACAGGACTACAGTGCCTACATGCCTTGCATGAGCCTTTTAAGTAGAATATGAAATATTCAATAGTTGATGCTACCACTGGGGAGACAAAAGCAGCACAATCAGCAGCATCAGCAGACCCCAGCTGTCATACAAGTGGTTGCACACTATCAATCAGATTTCATTGCAAACAGGCTTCTGGTCCAGGGAGAGATGTATGCCATTCATCAGTTAGGGAAGGGAGATAGTCTCTCAGTGAGATAGTCCCTAAGTTGTACATGATAGTATGTGCACAGCAAGATGTATGCGATTTGTCTTAACCCTACCATGAATCATTAAGAACCTATACTTATTCTTAGTGATTGGTTTCAGTTTCACGCAAATGTTGTTTTACCCATTGCTAGTGACTGCAGCAAGAAGTGCAGATCTTGATCAGAAATAGCACCAACACAATAATGGTATTGACATCCAGCTTCAGCTATAATTCCTGATGGAAGTCCCTTGACAAACATCTAGGTAGAATCGCCGACGCACTGCACATCAGTAGGCAGACCTTCCATTTTCAAACTTTTTGTTTAAAAGAGCCAAACCATGATGGCAGGGGGCTGAAAAGTCACCAACACTAACCACTTAGCCAAGTTTGTCACCATCAAATTGAAGACAATATGAATGTTCCTTTCCACATATAACTGGACTGGATCTAGGTCAGTGTAGGCAGGGCTGATAAGTAGATGGGGGCTGGGTGGGGGGAAGGCAAACTAGAAGTCCACCCTTCATTGTGAGATAGATCACGGAAACCACTTATCTGCCAAACCTGCCCAATCTGCATCATTTCTCAACTTTCTGCCTGCTTAGCTTGCAATATGATCAGGTTAAGGTGAATGTACAAACCAGCCAGCTGACTGTGGGAAGCAGCCTAATCAGGATCTGCATTATTTGCTCGAGTCGTTTCATGCACCTTTGCGTCGAGATGTAAAAAGATGACTAACAAAATGGTGGGTTAAAGGTGGTATCCAAAATTTTGGTCCAAAATTTATTTTCGCCAATAACCAAATAAATAGTCCTTACCTGCAAAGGAGCTGCAAAATGCTGTTCATTAATGGCTTAGATCTGGGTGAACTGTCAAGCATATTTCATGCCTCATCATTGCAAAAATGAGTAATAATTACCCTAAGCCACAATGCAGAGAAAACTATTTTTTAAGCATTGAAAACCTTGTGACCACTTACTTTTGAGATCACATTATAATTATAGTTATCCGAGTGATCCACTCTGACGTAGATATCTATTTTTAGCTGAGACCAATATCAAGCTTTTTATACAGCTGGAAAGAATACCCATTCAGGGTGATTTTTTTCGTTATAAGTTGTGTCTAACAATTCATTTAGTGTTCAAAATCAGATTTATTATTACTAAAGAACAGGGTTCTACAAAAGTAATGCCTAAATTCCCCAAAAACAGTTATACGGGGTTGTGTTTTCTTAACAGAAAAGCAACAATCATGACTTTTCAAAAGTAAAAAGTAACAATGTGCATTAGTCTAGCGAGAAAAACAAAACAAAACATCTCAATTTCCACCATTTTACAGAAAAAGCAACAACTATCACTTTTGCAAAGAAAAATAAAAGCAATCATCTGCACTTTTCTAGACAAACAAAAAAAGCAACAATTTGTATATTTCTAGAAAGAAAAAAACAACACTCAAAAACTAATTCCTACAGAAAAAGCAAACTGTTTGCTTATTTTTAGAGATACAAAGACACACTTTGCACTTTCCTAAAGAATAAAGTTAGGAGAACATTACTCATTATTGTCTCAATTGAAAAAGAATTCTGACTTACATGTACTTTATCCAATCAGTCCTTCCATGGTGAACCCTTATCAAGGTTAAGTATTTGCTGATCAACTACAAATCAGACCAACACTTTCTTTAGGCATTGAAAACAATGTCTATTCTCTCAATTAAATGTCATACTTTATATCAACAATAATGCAGTTTAGTAGTAACTTTTTTTTCACTGAGGTGCAGATCCCAGTATAAGATTATATCACAAACTCTCAATTTTAAACATCAACATTTATCAACATTTATCCTTAAATTAATTCTATTTACAAACAACTTAAGTATAAACAATAAAATTATTCAATTCCCACACATCAGGATAAACTAAAAAAAACAACAACACCCCACCTTTACACAAACTTTTAACCTACATTCTAATAACTTCACAACAGAAGCTACAATTTAGGCTACATGTATCTTCAACCTCCCCATAAATTGCCCTGCAAACCTGTAATAAAATATGTTGGCAAAGTATACCATGCCACAGTTATGTTAGTGGGGGGTTCAAATGGGTGGACAGCTAGGTAAAAGCACCTCAGGGGCACCTCTGAATCACCCCCCTGCACCCTCCTTTTCTAGACCAAATCTCCTTCATGAAGGTTGCTACACTGGCAATTGTATTGTTCTTTACTTTTGCAATTCCTTATGCTTACAGGATTACCATTCTTTACACTTATAGGGTTACCATTCTTTACACATTCAGGGTTACCAGTCTTTATATTTACAGGGTTACAAGTCTTTACACTTATAGGGTTACCATTCTTTACACTTATAGGGTTACAAGTCTTTACACATTCAGGGTTACCAGTCTTTACATTTACAGGGTTACAAGTCTTTACATTTACAGGGTTACCATTCTTTACACTTATAGGGTTACCATTCTTTACACTTATAGGGTTACCATTCTTTACACTTATAGGGTTACCATTCTTTACACTTATAGGGTTACCATTCTTTACATATTCTGGGTTACCAGTCTTAATACTTACAGTGTAAATGGTTTTTACTCTTGCAGAGTTTTAATCCCTTTCTCTTACAGATTTATCATTCTTTGCAGGTTTACCATTATTTATACTTACAGGGTTACCATTTTCAACACTTGCAGGGTTATTGTTCCTTAAACTTATGGGGTTATCATTCTTTACACTTACAGGGTTATTGTTCTTGGGCCTTGCAGAGGTAATATTTCTTTCCCTTGCAGCGTTATCATTCTTTGCAGGGTTACCATTCTTTATGCTAACAGGGTTATCATTCTTTGCAGTTGCAGGGTTGTTTCATACATGGTTATCAGACTTTACACTTACAGGGTTATTGTTCTTAAGTTTTTAGGGCTATTATTTCTTTATACTTTTAGAGTTATCATTCCTTACATTTTCATGGTAATGGTTCTTTACAGGATTATCGTTCTTTACACTTGCAGGGTTATGGTTCTTTACAGGGTTATCCTTCCTTACACTTACCTATCCAGTCTTTTATATGGGTACAAATCTTTATCCATGCTGGGTTATCATTTCCTACAATTACAGTGTTATCAAACCTATCCAGTCTTTGCAGGTAAAAATGCTTAAATTGGTAGTGTGAGAGTTTGCCTCTGGGGCACCAAGAATTACCCCCCTTTCTGATCCCCACCTCTCTGCATCCTTTTCTCTCCCATACCCCACCCCTGCTCTTGTCAAGTTATACACACATGTGAACTTTCCCACTTTTATAGTGAGACTCCCACTTACAAGGTTCAAAATTATTTGAAAATGAGGAGTGTTTTACATATTTCAGAAATCTCCCTACTTGAAAACAGATCATTTCCTTCTTTGTTTATATAAAAATAACAAATCTTCCACTTTGCAAGTGAAAATCTCCACTTTGGCCTCAGAAAAAGTTTACGTACATGGTTAGAGTATCTAATTATTGCTCTCATACAATGAAGGGAAGGTTTGAAATGACTTAAAATTACAGGTTATTCACCAGACTTCCCTAGATTGTCTCAGCATTAGATAAGAAATGGTCTTTCAAAATGGCTAGATTAAGGTGAAGCTTTCCAAATTTCTTCTGTAACTGCAGTAAGACAGATTTCACTAAATTCCCTGAATAATTTGTGTTAAATATTGTGTTGGTTTGAATTGAAAGTCATTGGAAGGATTCTGTCTAGTCAAAACTCATAAACATGTGTAAAGGGCTAATTTGACCATGTTCAACCTATTAATAATGTATAATTTACCTTTGTTCAAACTTTCAAAAAAAAAATTTGTGAAGCAAATCAAGCAATCCACATTCACTCATTATGGAAAGATACATGTACCTGTAATATATCCAGATGTTAAAATTACCACATTTCCCCACCTAAATGACATAATTCATTTCTTTGCCTGTTGAATTTGCCTAGAAAGTAAAGAAAACCCCCAGAAAACATGATAATAATTCTAACCAATCCTTATCCTTAAACGGATATCTGAGCCTTTTAATCCCCAAAATGTCCCCCTTCCTCCAAACTTTCCCATCTTTTTTTCTTTTTTTCTTCTTCTGACATTTGTCCATTTAGAGCAGCAATTTACAGCACCCCTTATAACACTCCAAATAGCCCCTTTTTCAAATTTTCATCTTTCTTACAAACTTCTTTCTCTCATGTTTGCTCATTTTCTTGAACAGACCCTGGCCCTATTATACTCCAAAAGCACAGAGAGGGACAATTTTCAGCACTAATCACCAAGTCATAACACGCCAAATACAGCCTTTTTTTTTTATTAAGTTTTCATCTTTCTTACAAACTTCAATCTGTCACATTTGCTCATTTTCATGAACATGTTCCTGGCAAGATTATAATCCGGAAACACGGAGAGACAATTTTCAGCACTAATCACCCCACACAACACTTCAAATACTTCCTTTTTTTCAAATTATGTTCTTTCTTACAAACTTCTTTCTCTCACATTTCCTCATTCTCTTAAACAAGTGTCTAGCTAGATCAGGCACCAGATACACAGAGTGACAATTTTAAGCACTAATCACCACCTAAGAACAACCACAAGCCATCATTACCAGATTTCTGCCACTTGTGAAACTCGGCTTTAATGAGAGGTTTTCCCCTACACACACATGTATCCTACATACTTGTTAAGTTTGTTGGTGACATGATTAACCTCATTGTCAGAACCCTCAGTAAATATTCCGTTACCACTACAATATATATATATTTGTGGGTTACTTGGCCAGAAAAACTTTTTTTCCATGAATATAGGCATGAAGCATTGTCAGAACCCACAGTTAATATTCTGTTACCACTACAATATATATATATTTGTGGGTTACTTGGCCAGAAAAACTTTGTTCTCATGAATATATGCATGAAGCATTGTCAGAACCTACAGTTAATATTCTGTTACCACTACAATATATATATATTTGTGGGTTAATTGACCAGAAAAAACTTTGTTCCCAGGAATATATGCATGAAACATTGTCAGAACCCACAGTAATTATTCCGTTACCACTACAATATAATTATATTTGTAGGTTACTTGACCAGAAAAACTTTGTTTCCATGAATATATGCATAAAGCATTTGATTGGCTCAATGTCCCGAACAGCAAGGTAACTCAGCCAATGAAACAATTTATTCTATCTTACTATATGACTTTTTGTTTACAATTTGTAAACAACAGGTGTCACAGGCTAGTGCGGCCATTTTGACACTGACAAATTTTTTATAGATCTTCAATTGAAGAGAGGCTTTGATGTATTGTGCATTTCCATTGGACCACTGATTGCTATGAATATGCATGAAAACTAACTTTTACCAGGCTAATACCACACATCCACCCTGAAGCAGAGAGGAATGAGTGAACGTGGGTTTCAAAGATGAATCAGCCTACATTAAACATACATTTGAGATTTCTTATTTTTTGGCCCCTCTTAACTTGCTATAGTGACTTTACTTATTTATTACATTTATCAAGATTTCCTTATCTTGCAGATCATTTTGCATTTGGGAAGGATTTACTTGTAAGGTGCTGGACCTTAGTACAGTTGATATTTTTCTCAGTTTCCTTAGTACAAACAAAGTACTTATTAAGTAATTATTGTCTAAGAAATCATGAAATTTGTTTTATTTTGCTTTTTAAAGTACACTGCAGCAACAGGTATATGTCTATTATAGAGACCTCCTGCTGTTTTCTGCGACACAACAAACCAGGACAAATGTGTGGGATTCAACCATTAATCCACAAATCAGCTCGAAGATGTTCTCACATTCTTTGCCTTGACTGGGATTCAAACCTTCACAGTGAGTGGCTGGGCAGTCACCAGTCAGTGATACAGAGAGAGGCTGGGCCATTACCAGTCAGTGACACAGTGAGTGGCTGGGCAGTCACCAGTCAGTGATACAGAGAGAGGCTGGGCCATTACCAGTCAGTGACACAGTGAGTGGCTGGGCAGTCACCAGTCAGTGATACAGAGAGAGGCTGGGCCATCACCAGTCAGTGACACAGTGAGAGGCTGGGCAGTCACCAGTCAGTGATACAGAGAGAGGCTGGGCCATCACTAGTCAGTGACACAGTGAGAGGCTGGGCAGATTCCAAGTCAGGGATGCAGTGAGAGGCTGGGCCATCACCAGTCAGTGACACAGTGAGAGGCTGGGCAGTCACCAGTCAGTGATACAGAGAGAGGCTGGGCCATCACCAGTCAGTGACACAGTGAGAGGCTGGGCAGATTCCAAGTCAGGGATGCAGTGAGAGGCTGGGCAGTCACCAGTCAGCAATGCAGTGAGAGGCTGGGCAGTCACCAGTCAGTGACACAGTGAGAGGCTGGGCCATCACCAGTCAGGGAGGGACACAGTGAGTGGCTGGGCACTCACCAGTCAGTGACACAGTGAGAGGCTGGGCCATCACCAGTCAGGGAGGGACACAGTGAGAGGCTAGGCAGTCACCAGTCAGTGACACAGTGAGAGGCTGGGCAGTCACCAGTCAGTGATACAGTGAGAGGCTGGGCAGTCACCAGTAAGTGATACAGTGAGAGAGGCTGGGCAGTCACCAGTCAGTGATACAGTGAGAGACTGGGCAGTCACCAGTCAGTGACACAGTCAGAGGCAGGGCAGTCACCAGTCAGTGACACAGTGAGAGGCTGGGCCATCACCAGTCAGTGACACAGAAAGAGAGACTGGGCAGTCACCAGTCAGGGACACAGTGAGAGGCAGGGCAGTCACCAGTCAGTGACACAGTGAGAGAGACTGGGCAGTCACCAGTCAGTGATACAGTGAGAGGCTAGGCAGTTACCAGTCAGTGACACAGTGAGAAAGGCTGGGCAGTCACCAGTGAGTGACACAGTGAGAGAGGCTGGGCAGTCTTGAGTCAGTGACACAGTGAGAGGCTGGGCAGTCACCAGTCAGTGATACAGTGAGAGAGGCTGAGCAGTCACCAGTCAGTGACAGAGTGAGAGGCTGGGCCATCACCAGTCAGTGACACAGTGAGAGACTGGGCAGATTCTGAGTCAGGGACACAGTGAGAGAGGCTGGGCCATCACCAGTCAGCGACACAGTGAGAGGCTGGGCACTCACCAGTCAGTGACACAGTGAGAGGCTGGGCAGTCACCAGTCAGTGATACAGTGAGAGGCTAGACCATAACCAGTTTGTGACACAGTGAGAGGCTGGGCCATCACCAGTCATTGACACAGTGAGAGGCTGGGCAGTCACCAGTCAGTGACACAGTGAGAGGCTGGGCCATCACCAGTCAGTGACACAGTGAGTGGCTGGGCAGATTCTGAGTCAGGGACACAGTGAGAGGCTGGGCAGTCACCAGTCAGTGACACAGTGAGAGACTGGGCAGATTCTGAGTCAGTGACACAGTGAGAGGCTGGGCAGTCACCAGTCAGGGACACAGTGAGAGGCTGGGCAGTCACCAGTCAGTGACACAGTGAGTGGCTGGGCAGATTCTGAGTCAGTGACACAGTGAGAGGCTGGGCAGTCACCAGTCAGGGACACAGTGAGGTGCTGGGCAGTCACCAGCAGTGAGAGGCTGGGCAGTCACCAGTCAGGGACACAGAGAGGCTGGGCAGTCACCAGTCAGGGACACAGAGAGAGGCTGGGCAGTCACCAGTCAGTGACACAGAGAGAGGCTGGGCCATCACCAGTCAGTGACACAGTGAGAGGCTGGGCAGTCACCAGTCAGGGACACAGAGAGAGGCTGGGCAGTCACCAGTCAGGGACACAGTGAGAGGCTGGGCAGTCACCAGTCAGTGACACAGTGAGAGGCTGGGCAGTCACCAGTCAGTGACACAGTGAGAGGCTGAGCAGTCACCAGTCAGTGACACAGTGAGAGGCTGAGCAGTCACCAGTCAGTGACACAGTGAGAGGCTGGGCAGTCACCAGTCAGGGACACAGAGAGAGGCTGGGCAGTCACCAGTCAGGGACACAGTGAGAGGCTGGGCAGTCACCAGTCAGTGACACAGTGAGAGGCTGAGCAGTCACCAGTCAGTGACACAGAGAGAGGCTGGGCAGTCACCAGTCAGTGACACAGTGAGAGGCTGGGCAGTCACCAGTCAGGGACACAGAGAGAGGCTGGGCAGTCACCAGTCAGGGACACAGTGAGAGGCTGGGCAGTCACCAGTCAGTGACACAGTGAGAGGCTGGGCAGTCACCAGTCAGTGACACAGTGAGAGGCTGAGCAGTCACCAGTCAGTGACACAGTGAGAGGCTGAGCAGTCACCAGTCAGTGACACAGTGAGAGGCTGGGCAGTCACCAGTCAGGGACACAGAGAGAGGCTGGGCAGTCACCAGTCAGGGACACAGTGAGAGGCTGGGCAGTCACCAGTCAGTGACACAGTGAGAGGCTGAGCAGTCACCAGTCAGTGACACAGTGAGAGACTGGGCTGTCAGGAGTCAGCGATACAGTGAGAGGCTGAGCAGTCACCAGTCAGTGACACAGTGAGAGACTGGGCTGTCAGGAGTCAGCGATACAGTGAGAGAGGCTGAGCAGTCATGTGTCAGTGATACAGTGAGAGAGGCTGAGCAGTCATGTGTCAGTGATACAGTGAGAGAGGCTGAGCAGTCATGTGTCAGTGATACAGTGAGAGAGGCTGAGCAGTCATGTGTCAGTGATACAGTGAGAGGCTGAGCAGTCACCAGTCAGTGATACAGAGAGAGGCTGGGCCATCACCAGTCAGTGACACAGTGAGAGGCTGGGCAGTCATGTGTCAGTGATACAGTGAGAGAGGCTGAGCAGTCACCAGTCAGTGATACAGTGAGAGGCTGAGCAGTCATGTGTCAGTGATACAGTGAGAGAGGCTGAGCAGTCATGTGTCAGTGATACAGTGAGAGAGGCTGAGCAGTCACCAGTCAGTGATACAGTGAGAGAGGCTGAGCAGTCATGTGTCAGTGATACAGTGAGAGAGGCTGAGCAGTCATGTGTCAGTGATACAGTGAGAGAGGCTGAGCAGTCACCAGTCAGTGATACAGAGAGAGACTGAGCAGTCACCAGTCAGTGACACAGTGAGAGAGGCTGAGCAGTCATGTGTCAGTGATACAGTGAGAGGCTGAGCAGTCACCAGTCAGTGATACAGTGAGAGAGGCTGAGCAGTCATGTGTCAGTGATACAGTGAGAGAGGCTGAGCAGTCATGTGTCAGTGATACAGTGAGAGAGGCTGAGCAGTCATGTGTCAGTGATACAGTGAGAGAGGCTGAGCAGTCATGTGTCAGTGATACAGTGAGAGAGGCTGAGCAGTCATGTGTCAGTGATACAGTGAGAGAGGCTGAGCAGTCATGTGTCAGTGATACAGTGAGAGAGGCTGAGCAGTCATGTGTCAGTGATACAGTGAGAGAGGCTGAGCAGTCATGTGTCAGTGATACAGTGAGAGAGGCTGAGCAGTCACCAGTCAGTGATACAGTGAGAGGCTGAGCAGTCATGTGTCAGTGATACAGTGAGAGAGGCTGAGCAGTCATGTGTCAGTGATACAGTGAGAGAGGCTGAGCAGTCATGTGTCAGTGATACAGTGAGAGGCTGAGCAGTCATGTGTCAGTGATACAGTGAGAGAGGCTGAGCAGTCACCAGTCAGTGATACAGTGAGAGGCTGAGCAGTCATGTGTCAGTGATACAGTGAGAGAGGCTGAGCAGTCATGTGTCAGTGATACAGTGAGAGAGGCTGAGCAGTCATGTGTCAGTGATACAGTGAGAGAGGCTGAGCAGTCATGTGTCAGTGATACAGTGAGAGAGGCTGAGCAGTCATGTGTCAGTGATACAGTGAGAGAGGCTGAGCAGTCATGTGTCAGTGATACAGTGAGAGGCTGAGCAGTCACCAGTCAGTGATACAGAGAGAGGCTGGGCCATCACCAGTCAGTGACACAGTGAGAGGCTGGGCAGTCATGTGTCAGTGATACAGTGAGAGAGGCTGAGCAGTCATGTGTCAGTGATACAGTGAGAGAGGCTGAGCAGTCATGTGTCAGTGATACAGTGAGAGAGGCTGAGCAGTCATGTGTCAGTGATACAGTGAGAGAGGCTGAGCAGTCATGTGTCAGTGATACAGTGAGAGGCTGAGCAGTCACCAGTCAGTGATACAGAGAGAGGCTGGGCCATCACCAGTCAGTGACACAGTGAGAGGCTGGGCAGTCATGTGTCAGTGATACAGTGAGAGGCTGAGCAGTCATGTGTCAGTGATACAGTGAGAGGCTGGGCAGTCACCAGTCAGGGACACAGTGAGAGGCTGAGCAGTCATGTGTCAGTGATACAGTGAGAGGCTGGGCAGTCACCAGTCAGGGACACAGAGAGAGGCTGGGCAGTCACCAGTCAGTGACACAGTGAGAGGCTGGGCCATCACCAGTCAGTGACACAGTGAGAGGCTGGGCAGTCATGTGTCAGTGATACAGTGAGAGGCTGGGCAGTCACCAGTCAGGGACACAGAGAGAGGCTGGGCAGTCACCAGTCAGGGACACAGTGAGAGGCTGGGCCATCACCAGTCAGTGACACAGTGAGAGGCTGGGCAGTCTTGAGTCAGTGACACAGTGAGAGACTGGGACATCACCAGTCAGTGACACAGTAAGAGACTGGGCTGTCACCAGTAAGTGACACAGTGAGAGGCTGGGCAGTCACCAGTCAGTGACACAGTGAGAGACTGGGACATCACCAGTCAGTGACACAGTGAGAGACTGGGCTGTCAGGAGTCAGCGATACAGTAAAGGAGGCTGAGCAGTCAACAGTCAGCAACACTAACACTAAGCTATAATTGCCTCTTTTTAAAAATGTTCCGAAACTTATCTGTTTGCTATTTATACATTCATCAATACTACATGTAGGTCAAATAATAGCATTTAGAAAAAACTTTAGAAAAATAACACCATCAACTTTATGAAACAAAATTTAATCCAACAGTGAAATTTCAGTATTTTTCATTGTGCTTTAGAATACTTAAAGTGAGTCAAATTGAGCTTTTAATGCGTCTGTCTTAAGTAGGCCAACATTTTTCCACAAGTTTTTTTTTATTTTTACAGTGTCTCAATTCTATTATAAATGTAGACATCAATTAAATAAGACAGAACTTAGAGTACAATCCTATTACGCCCAAGAGAAGGATGTGGTTTATTTGTTAAGCGCTCACGACAACTTAAGACGCGTTCATCTATATTTACTTAATGCATTACTGAACAACAAATGGAAAACTATAATAGTTCCAGTCAACTAATGGACCCACTTATCAGATTTAGAAAGGCCTTAGAATTTTTCCACTCCATTTTTTTCTGTAAGACTAGACAGTATGACTCCTGAATGAAACATATTTATGTAGACTACAAAGAATTGTACAACAATAGCATGCTTATGATAAACCACAACACCAAGAATAGAAAAAAAATGAGGGAATAAATCATTTCTATTTGAAGGCTTGTTATTGCATGATATCTTAGTAACATCATTACTTTCTTAACACTTTACTTGCAGGAAACAGCATTCAGCTCATCAACATAAAACATACCTCACTCTAATGGTGTTTTCCCGCAAGTAAAGGGTTCTCTTCTAGACATGATCCATTTTAAACTACAATTGATGTATATATATACTTGTTATTTGTTTGGGTGTTAAATTCAGCCATTAATATTCTTAGTTATGTTGCGAGCAAAAAAATTGCAGATATGTTTCAATTCAATAGCAAAATGTTAAAAAAAGTAGAAATACTGTTTCCTTCACTGTTATAGCTATATCCTGTTAAATTATCCAGTAAACACAGAACTATTTTTCAGTTGCATGGAGACATAGAGAAGACAGAAAGCAGTGCATTAGTATCACATTGAAGACAGTACTCTGTGGTGTTATAAACTTGTTTACTTACCTCTTCTGGAACTTTTGTAGTAACGGCAAGGGCTTCGGCAGACTGAAGGAGCTCAGCCTGAAAAATAAAAAAAATATTTAATTTTTCATGTTTTAAAATTTCAAAATAATTTCAAATTAATTATTATAAAGCAAAATAAGAAAAATAGAACTGGTTGTGAATTCATCATCACCATCATCATCATCATCATCATCATCAACCCCATCATCATCATCATCATCATCATCATCAACTGTATCATTATCATCATCATTATCATCAACCGTTTCATCAACTGTATCATCATCAACATCATCATCATCATCAACTGTATCATCATCATCATCCGCCTCAACATCATCATCATCATCATCAACTACAATTTGAACAAAGTTTTAATAAGGTATTATTTCAGTACAGCTTAAGTGGTATTATGATGATAAAACAATACTGAAGGTTAAAAATAACAAAATATTAATTCATTTTTTTTAAAGAAAAACAAAAAAAAAGTATTTGAAAAATGAAAGGTAATTTAACCATCAACATGAAATTAGAACTGGCAATAAAATTTTTCCATTAAATTTGTAATCAATATTCATTTTTCATCATCGTAAAATTAGCATCTGACTCTTAAAATGTGTCAAACAGGATTTTCATGAACATTTTTGTCCTTGCCTTCAGATGTTCATTTGCGTTCATTTGCTTCTAAACAGCATGATAACTTTACAACACAGGCTTAAGCCTTTTGAAACTTTTATGGGACAGCCATTTTCTCCTGTCAATATCTTGATGATTTCATTTTCATTTTACTCCAGAAAAATGTCATGTTGCTTAATTGTTAGTACGGTTGTTATTTCCATTTTTCATTGTGTTTTCTTGGCAACAACACAAACAAGCTTGCTTAACATTAAAATGATCATTTTAACAAATTGATACTCAAAGGGAGATTTTAAGAATTTCCTTATAATTTTCTGATGCAAGAGAACAGAGACATTCTTTTATTGCCTTGAAGAATGACATATATCAGTTACATTGTTGTCCATATGTCTGTATGTCTGTCTGTCCCATTTCAGTGATTCACACAAGACTTCTATATTACTTTCAAAAGATAGTTTCCACGTCAGTGCGGATCCCTTAGATAAGCAGCCATTTTAAATAGTTACTTCTAGGGATTTTCAGATGAATTGTACAGAAGCATAATTTTTTTTTATTTTTTTTTTGTAATTTCTTCATTTCTTGGTAAAAAAAAACAAGCTTTGGAAAGCTTGAAATTCATATTTTCAGAATGCAATATTTTTGAAATCGATGAATGCACAAAAAATTAATACACAGAAATAAATAAAATTATTGGCTCATCCTTAAACAAAATGAAAATTGTATCTTTTAAGGTGTATTTTTTTACCTTCTTAACTACCAAAATTATAGTTTTGATATTTAAAATACTTCAAAAAAAGCAGTTAAATTTGATATAAAATTCAGTAAAATAGACTGAAAAATAAAAACACAGTGGTGAGTTTAATACAGCACATATTTCCAGATTTCGGCCTGCATAAGCTTCTGCCTTCAAAGATGGCTGCTTGAAACTGCTGTATCACATGGAAACTTTACTTCAATTGAAATTCACTATCTTGCATAAAAAATTTACACTAGTTGATGTGCAGACAAATTCCCATCCCTTTTACTAAGTTTCTATAGCAATACATCAACTTATCATGTTACCCATGCCCAATAAATCCATCATTTTACAGTTCAGCATCTTGCTATCAGTCCAATATTCCTAGCTCAACCAAAACTTGCACCATGTCCCTTGGGCATCACACCCATCAAAGGGAGCAGTAATTAATCTTGCCTCCACAATCCTTAAGCCAGGGGATCAATTATTATCTTATGTTACATCAAAAGATGAAATGTTTGGATTTTTATCAGGTTTAATTAATTTCAGAGGGAGAGAAGATTGGGGGTGGTGGGGGTAAGTGTTACAAAACAGGCAAATAAACAGATTTTTGGCAAGAAAGGTAGTTAACAGAACATCAAAGTCATGATTTGGAGTTGAATCACTGTTGTAAACATGGTTTTCATCATCATCATTATAATCATCAGCTGCAGCAGCAGATTATTTACCTTCATTATGAAAATCATCAAGTACCCAGTCATCTTTTTTTTATGAGAATAAAAAAGCTAAAATTTCATAGTTACTTATCTTTAACATTGACTAAGCGTTAAAGGTCAATATTGATAAAACAGTACCACAATTCTTGAATCTTTAATGGACTTATAAAAACATAGAATTCCGTTCAACTTTAAGATTGCTAAATTGATCCAATTTAGGGCATAAACTGTCCTGCACTGACTTGATCAGGATCTTCACTATTTTCTGCTTTATATCAATACATCTTGATACCAATGTTATACATTTTTGGCAGGAAAACTTAGAAATTTAATACTAGCTTTAAAAAAAAAAAACGTGATAAAGGTTTCTTTTATTTTTCAAATAGATTAAACTTCATATAATATGCAGTCATCAAAAAAAACATACATCCAATCACCCGTGGCTACTAAAATTGAGAGCGGAAATGTGAATTTTATAAAGTTTATTGCCTGATGAGCAAGTGTTCCTTTTTTAAGATCTGGAAAAGGAATTTGTTGGATTTTCCACAAATAAATGGTGCCTCCAATTAAAGTACATTTGTAGCCGGGTGATAGGGAGAGAATGTGTAAGCGGTCCGGTAAGCTCAGTCGGTAGAGCATTCGCCCTGTAAACGAAGGGTCCTGGGTTCGAGTCCCGGACTGGCTGCACATCTTTCTCCCTATGTTACAATGGCGCCCAACGTAAATGACCCGCAGTTGTTACGTACAAGTGCTTGAGAAGTTCTTGTGAGTTCTATGTAGAGCATATAGTCTGTGGAAATTTGAGGACGAATTTCAAGTTGCTTGGGGTGTATGTAACTGGGTGATAGGGAGAGAATGTGATAGCGGTCTGGTTAGCTCAGTCAGCAGAGCATTCGCTGTGTTAGCGAAGGGTCCAGGGTTCAAGTCCCAGACTGGCTGCACATCTTTCTCCCTATGTTACACATTAACAAAGAATAAACTTAAAAAAATGATATAATTTTTGGTGTTTCTGAATAAACCTAAAAAAATGTCCTTGTTGTTTCTGAAACCAAACTTTAGGCAGGTAATATGTGTTTCTGTTCAATGAGTCTCTAAATGTTATAAATCCAAATGGCATGTAATTGTTGGATGCTAATTTTGAAGACTGATATGGCAATTCATATACCATACATGATAACTACAATTAAATCATTTCAACTTTTTCTGAAAACAGTAACATATTAACATACAGAATTCTAGTAATGTATTTCAAACAACAATTATCTGCCATGACCAAATGGTCAATTGGCCAACATTTAGCTCCTCTGACTACACAGCCAGTCTGGGTTCAAGTCCCGGTTTGGGGCAAACATCTAAATAAGGAAATAATTCTATACAAAATGTCAATTTTGTATTTATACAACTGTATCGAAATGTCATAAATAAAACATATTGCTAAAAATAAAAAAGTAAGCAAATGGCTTAGATCCAGATCGGATGGCTCCAAATGTGCACAGGATTAGTTAGATCAACATTTTTTGTCTGAGCCTGATCCCCTCGTGTTTTCCGTGCTAACAGTGAACAAGAAATCTGTCACCTCACTCCTTGGAGAAATAGAAAATCTCCCTGTGTCAATGATCAACCCTGACAGGTAACTTCCGAGAAGCATGTCTCTGAGTTGATCACAACATGCTCCCCAAAATACAATTCACAGCTACAACATCATTTACACTTTCATACTGCCAGAAATAAACAATCTACACACATAGCTTGAAATAAAAATGTGCCCAACAGTTAATCAATGTTGTTAATATTTCAAGTAAGTTCAGAATTGCCATAAAAGACAAGACAAAAACACCACACAGCTGTTATATGATTAATAATTTCATACCGCAAGAAATAAATGACTTATACATGCATAGTTTTAAAAAAATGACCAAATATGTGCAAATGAGTTGATAATAGATTTTGTGTTTGGAACACGGTGCCTAAAGAAACACAGAAACATGACACAGCTGCAACCTGTTTTATGAGTTATGTGAAGCATTTTTAGCAAGTAAATGGTTAAACAAAATTTGATGTAAGCATTTATAAGAATTATATCAAGTAAAGAAATGAAAAAAAGTATACACAATAAAATGTTTGGTTGAGAATTATGGGATAAACTGCCATAGCAAATTAACCCTTTCATTTATAAAAATGTAGTTCAGGTATAATTTTGTAACTTTACTTGACTTTGTTGCTCTTTTATAAAAGAGATAAAAAGGATTTCAGTAAATGTATGTTCACCTTGTAATAATAGATTTAAGGCTGAACCAGTCAACACAAAAAACCCTTAGTCATGCAGATTCTGCTAATGATTTATAAAGGCGTCAAATGGTGTATACATGCAGGAAATGGTTAAATTTGAACCTAGAATCAGGGAATATGGAATAAACACTTAACCAGCAAGCCTCTTTGTAGTTCTTTATTGCAAGAAATATCAGAAACACACAGGCAGCTTGAAAAAGATAATGTTCACAAAATGCAGATACTATACCGGACCCAGTAGTGCAATAGGTAGAGTGCTGGCTCCAGGTATGGGAGACCCCGAGTTTGATCCTGGGCCGCCACATATTAAAGTCATCAAAAATGGTAGTGGTAAAGCTCCCTTTCTAACGCTCAAGCAAATATATGAGTAGTTCTACAAGTGGTTAGCCCTGTGTCAGGATAATGTGACTGGGTGTGGTATCATTCCAGGTGTTCATTGCATGCTATACACAGTGAGGGCAGCACCATATCTATTGATTCAAGCTTCAAGTGGAGACTGTCTCCAGATAATTTAAATACTGTTGGTGGGACGATAAACCCAATAAACAAACAAACAAACAAAGAAACAAACAAGTTGCCTATATAATAGATTTGGTCTTTCTTACTCCTCTGATTCTATTGTTCACAGGCTTTCAAGTGACCACAAAGAAAAAAGTAGGGATAAAAGTAGGGATTTTTTCCTAAAAAAGTAGGGAAAAGTAGGGATTTTCATAGCAAAAAAGTAGGGATTATAGGGCTGTCTACTTACCATTCAGCTGCGAAAAAACACCTACTAACATGTTCATGGCACCTGTAAAGTGGTCTTCAGTGTCTCAACAGGGATTTCACAAGGATGAGTTGGGCGATAAACCTTGTCTGGCTTAATGTCTTGTCAGCTCCAACCATCCTCATAATGGAATCTCCCTGCACCACTGAAGACCAACTACTGGTACCATCCTTTGTGTCCTTGAAATATACTAGCAACTAGTTTTTAAAAGAAAAATGCAGAAAAATGCATAAACTTTTATTTTAAAACAAATTTATATTAATGTAAGATCATATAAAAAAATTAAATATGACTTTTTTTCTCAAAAAGTAGGGATAGTAGGGCTCTAAAAAAAAAAGTAGGGAAAAGTAGGGCCAAACCCAAAAAAGTAGGGAAAAGTAGGAAAAGTAGGGCCCGCTTGAAAGCCTGTGTTCATTGCCACGTAGGTTTAAGTCTCAAACTAGGTAAAAACTTTCTTGTTGGGAGTTCTTCCAACTGACCAAGAGTGTTCCACTGGTAATCACCAGACATTAATCTGAGGATGTCCTCCTGCAAAATAGCTTGATTGTTTGTTTATTGGGTTTATCGTCCCACCAACAGTATTTCAGTTATCTGGAGACGGTGTTCACTTGAAGCAGATATAGTGCTGCCTTCACTGTGTATAGCATGCCGTGAACACCTGGCATGATACCACACCCAGTCACATTATCCTGACACCGGGCCAACCAGTCGTGGAACTACCCTTATATTTGCTTGAGCCTTAGCAAGGGAGCTATACCACTACCATTTTTAACGACTTTGGTATGTCGCAGCCAGGGATCGAACCCGGGGCCTCCCGTACCTGGAGCCGACGCTCTACCGATTGCGCTACCAGGTCCGGTCAAAAAATAGCTTGATGTTTTATGATAACCATAATTGTGTTACTATGATATATCTACAAAATTTACATTTAAAAAAACTGGACTCTCCTAATCTGCATCTTGACTTCCATCTTGCTTTCATTACACCCATTGTTGTTAACTGTCCTTCACATTGACACATGTATAAGGACAGAAAATACATAATAAATGAAGACATTTTTTTTTTTTTCATTTTGTCATCAGTTGGTGAATCGTTGATTAGAATTTGCATGTTGTGTGACAATTCTCCAATTAGAGTGGCAAGGTAATTATGTTCTAATGGATTGTCAGTATGGCTGGAAGTGGGTGAGTTTCTGCAATGTAATTTAACAACAGAAATAATTACCCGAATTTCATTGTGCTGCAATGCATGAAGCTTCAGTTTCCACTGATGTGATGATTTTTTTTTCAAATTCACCAGGTTTGTGTAGCAAAGAAATGTAGCTTTTAGAATTGCTTCTTTTTCTACAAATGTACAAATTCACCAGAAAATGAGTAGAAGAAATTTTCTACAAATCTACATAATCATCAGAATTCTGTAGTTACATGTAAAATGGAGCTTGCAGAATTATTGCTTTTCTACAAGTCATGGGAATAGTGTAGCAAAGAAATAGAGCTTGCCAAAATACATTTCCTCCATAAAAATACAAATTCATTAGAAAAGTGAAGTAAAGGAAATGTAGCTTTCACAATCTCTGCTTTTCTACACATTTACAAATTCACCAGGAATATGTAGACAATAAATGTAGCTTTCAAAAATATATCTTTTCTATAAATTTACAAATTCTCCCCAATTGGACAGCCAAGAAATGTTGCTTGCAGAATTTCTGCTTTCCTACAAATACAAATTCCACACAATTGTGTACCTAGGAAATGTAGCTTTCAGAATTACAGCATTTCTACAAATTTACAAATTCTCCATAATTGTGAGGCAAAGAAATACTGCTTGCAAAATTTCTGCTTTTCTACAAGTCTACAAAAGAAACCACATGTAGGTGTAGAAAAATCGTGTCTTCAAAAAGATGTATAAAAAAGACAACATGCAAGTCACAAACATTTTATCTTCATGACTTTTAATGACTGTACTTTTTATGAGAACAAATATATATAAATATAAGTAGAACTACTTCCCCTCAAACCATATAGTGGTTACAATATTTCTATGTATTGGATAGAGTCTATTAAGACGTTTCTATAGAAAATAGAAGTCAAAACAAGCACAGCTTAGCAGTCCCCGCCTTACTTTTACCTGTTCTACTAAAATGACATGTAATCTGCCCCATAAAACTATTGATGAAACCATCAAATCGTCTTGACATATTCAAACTTGTCATCACAAGGGGAGGAGACAATCCAGAATAAAACCATTTAGTAAAAGAGATTGATCTATTTTGTTCATTGTAAAATAGAAAATAGAAAGTTCTATTGAAATAAATGGCTGAGGAATTTAAATTTTCATAGCTTCTGATTGGCTACAAATGTAGTTCGACGTAAAATTAAAACAATCTACTGTTCATTAGATCTCAGTGCAACATTTTTAATTAGCGTAAAATAACATTTGTTAAAGAATTATGGGATATAATACTGCATAACAGATTTCCTTACTAATCTGTAACTCTGGCATAATGTTGACATAATTTGAAATAAACATTAATCCTGTGCCCTTAGAGATTTATTTACCTCTTGCTTGAGAGTTTGGTTTAGAGGCTATTTTCGGTATCCAGGCTATTCACCTTTAACATTTACTTTTCCATATATGGAAACTATTGTGGTACATTTTTAGTGGTACATTTCTAGTTCTATGGCAAGTGTCTACACATAGCTTTACATAACTTTGTTACCCTATTAATGAAAGAAACATTTCATGGCATCCAACAATGGGGAAAGAAGGGGGATGGGGGAGTGGGGGATAATCTACACAATAACAATTGTGCCACCTTTTTCTATAAAACCTTAGCCTACTACTGTTATAAATCACACTAATAAAACTCTCATTTATTTGCTTGCCAATATATATAAAGTAATGCATGGATGACAGAACATATTTTAGAATAATCACCAAATACTACAGCTGCTGATCAGTTGGCTTCAAGTACCCTCACAGTCTGATCAGTGAGAGCTTGCCAGATTAAGGTTTCAGTCAGTGATGGGGTTCATTGTTATCCTAGCTACTGTTAACAATCCAATTTATGGGGACCCCCTGCCCAAACAAGACTATTCAAAGATTAACAAACCAATTTCTATGTTATCCTTCAATTTTGTGGCCCAACATCATTTTATCAGCTACACAGCATGCCCGCCAACAACTAGCAACCAGCTTTGTTCATTGAAAATAAACTTGGTTGTTGCTATAATAATACAAATCTCCATATTTTTCGAAAATTATAAAAACACTTGAACCATGCAATACATTGCTTCCCCCTTTAAAACACATTTCCTCCTAATAACATCTTGCAGCAATATGCAGATATAAAATCAGCATCAAAAGACAATTTTCTCATTATTTTCTCTAATTAAACCTTACAATCCCAATTACGGAAGTTGCACAATTTCATGCACAACATTTCTGTCAGCTATATCTGAGTTATGTTACAAGACCGACCTTCAGATAAAGGTGATTATTTCCCACAAATCCATTATTTCTTTAAAAAAAGTAAATGCTACATTGCCAGAATTCAAAATTCATCACACTGGTTTAAGCTAGTCAATAAGGCTGCAGTATCTTCAGTTTTCCCATTAGTTGTGGTTCCAATTGAAGTGCTTATAAGCAATTACTCCCCATTTCTGAAGAACTGCCCCCCCCCCCCCCCCCCCCTTAAGCACTGAACCCTGACCCACCCCACCCCACCCCACCCCTGAATTCTAGAGCACTGAAACACTCCCCCCTCCATTTTCGAGCACTAATTCACCCTCATCCCTAATTCTGGAGCACTGGAGTCAACACACCTCATTTCTGGAGCTCTTGAATATTACCTCCCCATTTTTGAACTACTAAACATTTTTCTTCTCATTTCTGGAGCTCTACAACATTAACTTCTCATTTCTAGAGCTCTACAAGATAAACTCCTTATTTCTGGAGTTCTACAACATTAACTCATCATTTCTGGAGCTATACAACATGAACTCCTCATTTCTGGAGCTGTACAACATTGACTCCTCATTTCTGGAGTTCTACAACATTGACTCCTCATTCTGGAGCTATACAACATGAACTCCTCATTTCTGGAGCTATACAACATTAACTCCTCATTTCTGGAGCTGTACAACATTAACTCCTCATTTCTGGAGCTATACAACATGAACTCCTCATTTCTGGAGCTATACAACATGAACTCCTCATTTCTGGAGCTGTACAACATTGACTCCTCATTTCTGGAGTTCTACAACATTGACTCCTCATTCTGGGGCTCTACAACATTAACTCCTCATTTCTGGAGCTGTAAAACATTAACTCATCATTTCTGGAGCTCCACAACATTTACTCCTCATTTCTGGAGTTCTACAACATGAACTCCTCATTTCTGGAGCTCCACAACATCAACTCCTTATTTCTGGAGCTCCACAACATTAACTCCTCATTTCTGGAGTTCTACAACATGAACTCCTCATTTCTGGAGCTCCACAACATGAACTCCTCATTTCTGGAGTTCTACAACATGAACTCCTCATTTCTGGAGTAACTCCTTATTTCTGGAGCTCCACAACATTAACTCCTTATTTCTGGAGCTCCACAACATTAACTCCTTATTTCTGGAGCTCTACAACATTAACTGTAACACCCCCAAAGCTAGCTTATTCACCCTATTTTCAATCTCTAAAGCATTTAATGACTCTCTTATATTTGGAAATTTGAAGCAGTTCAGCCCCTATTTCTGGAGCTATAAAAACACTGAAATGAATTTCTCCGACACTGGAAACATTGACTCTCTCCTGATCAATAGTTTCCTCATTTCAACCACGTAATTGTGTGGTGATATTAATTTATTAAGCAGCTTGTACAGTATTTAATCCTGCTTCATTACATTGGGACGACAGTCCACATTATCACATCATCAATACACGGAAGAGAGTCACCAGTCCTCGTTGCCATAGTAACAGAAAAAGGATAAAACTAATCAGCCACAGTGATACATTGTCATGTGGCATGATAAAATCAGCACAACCCTTAAAGGTGGTATCAGACACTTTAGACCAATTTCTTTGACATCAGGAATTTAGATAAGTGCACAGAAAAGTATATTTCATGTCTAAGTTACTTTGCTTACTAAACATTAGTCTACTGGTTAACACACTAGACGGTGGTAAAAATCAAAAGTGTCACTTTGCCAAAAATCAATCTCTTTAGTCTAGTAAACAGATGTTTTTATTCCACTGAACTCATCACCTATAGTTAACAATATTTTTATACTTCTCTCTCAGGCAAAGACAAAATCAGCAAAGAAAACAAACTATTTTATACTTCTCTGTTTGGTAAAGACAAAATCAGCAAAGAAAACAAAGTATTTTATACTTATCTGTCTGTTAAAGACAAAATCAGCAAAGAAATCCAAGTATTTTATACTTCTCTCTCAGGCAAAGACAAAATCAGCAAAGAAAACAAACTATTTTATACTTCTCTGTCTGGCAAAAACAAAATCAGCAAAGAACAATTTTTTTATACTTCTCTGTCTGGCAAAGATGAAATCAGCAAAGAAAACAAACTATTTTATACTTCTCTGTCTGGTAAAAACAAAATCAGCAAAGAAAACAAACTATTTTATACTTCTCTGTCTGGTAAAAACAAAATCAGCAAAGAACAATTTTTTTATACTTCTCTGTTTGGTAAAGACAAAAATCAGCAAAGAAATCAAAGTATTTTATACTTCTCTGTCTGGCAAAAACAAAATCAGCAAAGAACAATTTTTTTATACTTCTCTGTCTGGCAAAGATGAAATCAGCAAAGAAAACAAACTATTTTATACTTCTCTGTCTGGCAAAAACAAAAGTCAGCAAAATAAAAAATAAGTTTTTTCTTATTGGATTAATTTCACTTACAAAACCTATAAGTTTCATGTTTCATGCTATAATCTCATATTCTGTTAGCATTTTGTGGATGCAATTGATATCTAGTTGCAAGTTAAATCCTAAACAGACATTTCTATTAAAGTACGATTAATATGAATGAAGCAAGAACCCTGAGGACAGTACACTTAAAGAAAACATACAACTTCTGTGCACTCAGTTTGTGCTTCATGCAGACACATACAATGAGAAAACAGTCCTCTTTTTATTTATTTATTTATTTATTTGGGTTTTACGGCACACCGACACTTAATAGGTCACACGGCGCCGAACACAAAGCCAAACGCGAATAAAGCGCAATCAGGTTAAAACCAAAGCTACGCATGTAAAACATAGAAAAATATAAAAACTATCAGGTAGTCCTCTTTTTAACTAGATTATGGACATAAGCACAATTATCACTATAATTTTCATCAAGACTTACAATATATTTATTTCTTCTTATTTCTTCTATCCTTCTTAGTCATTTTTTTTAGGTCCTCATGTATTTTTGGGTTCAGAAATATATATCTACATAAATTTAGAAAATTTAGAAAGCAAGTCTTTATATAAGTGCTAAATTTATGGTGCGGACAACCTACATTAGAAGTGTTTTTGTTTCTTCTTCAAATACTGCTTCACTGGTACTTTTAGGAAAATACTTTTCAATGAGCATTGACAACATATACCAACATTTGAAAAGGCACATGACAAGGGTTTTCACAGGCAAACCAAATGTAAAAGTAAGAACAAATCTGTGATGAGTCATTAAACAAAAAGAGCAAACGCAGCAGTTATCGCCTTGGCATCTTCATTCGGTAAAAGGAAACAAAGACTGGTTTAAGTAATAGGCTGACAAAACATTGTATTGGGAGGTCGTGGGTTCAAACCCCGGCCGGGTTAAACCAAAGTCTTTAAAGTTGGTAGTAGTGGCTTCCCTTCTAATGCTCGGGGCTAAGGGGACAGCATTACGCCTGACTCGTCAGTGTCAGTATAACTGACCGGCCAGGTTCAGTCCCTGGGCACCTCATAACTGCCCCTGTGCTTTAATGATAGAAATGTCTCTGCGCAGTATCGGCCAAAATGCTGGCTAATCCCATCCCAAACATTGTGAAAAGTGATGAGTAAGGTACTTGTATCTATGTTTCAGTATTCTTACACAGAGATGGCAGTACTGTGTTTGCTTCATGTAACCATCATCAATAAATGACTAATATTTGCTTTCAGCTGGGATGACATCCCAGAAAAAGTGCCTGTTATTAGAATATGGTGTCCACTTGAAGCAGATATAGTGCTGCCTTCACTGTGATTGCATTCCAGGAACACTTTGTATTATACTGTACTCGATAACATTCTGACATCGGGCTGGCCGGTCATGGAACTAACCTTATAATTTTATTACTTGTGGAAAGAAGATATACTACTACCATTTTAATTGACTTAAGTGTGTGTGTGGGGGGGGGGGGGATTGAATGCATGACTTTTTTTCAAGGGGACGGGGGTCCTAAATGAGTGAGCAAAAAATGTCTTGAAATACTGCAACCAATACTAAAAAAATAAATCCATTTTTAGTGTGGGCGGGTGGCCCGAACCAAGACCCACCCCCTCCTCATCGCTGATTCTGCCCATGTATATTACAATCCTGATATCGTTGAAGCCTTCATAGTGTTTCCCTTCACAATGATCAATGCTATCATAACAAAGGTCTCTATAGTGATGGATCCATTTATCCAAGAATGTTGTATTCTCAATTCATTCTTGCTAACAGGGTCCATGGTAAACTGACAGAAATCTAGTGAACACTCCAAAATAGACACCTTTGATAAAAAACACACACATTATGACAAAAAAATCTATTTGTAATGTTAACAACTTCTCTTTATGACAGGAAACTGGCAAAGAACTATTGACCAACCAACAAATCTCTCACTACATTGAAGTATAACACCAAGAATGTCTGTCATTGAAGTATAACACCAAGAATGTCTGTCACTGAAGTATAACACCAAGAATGTCTGTCATTGAAGTATAACACCAAGAATGTCTGTCATTGAAGTATAACACCAAGAATGTCAGTCACTGAAGTATAACACCAAGAATGTCTGTCACTGAAGTATAACAACAAGAATGTCTGTCACTGAAGTATAACACCAAGAATGTCTGTCATTGAAGTATAACACCAAGAATGTCTGTCATTGAAGTATAACACCAAGAATGTCTGTCACCGAAGTATAACACCAAGAATGTCTGTCATTGAAGTATAACACCAAGAATGTCTGTCACGAAGTATAACACCAAGAATGTCTGTCACCGAAGTATAACACCAAGAATGTCTGTCACCGAAGTATAACACCAAGAATGTCTGTCACTGAAGTATAACACCAAGAATGTCTGTCACTGAAGTATAACACCAAGAATGTCAGTCACTGAAGTATAACACCAAGAATGTCTGTCATTAAAGTATAACACCAAGAATGTCTGTCACTGAAGTATAACACCAAGAATGTCTGTCACTGAAGTATAACACCAAGAATGTCTGTCACTGAAGTATAACACCAAGAATTATTACTGAATAAATCCATACATTACTAGGAAAACCATGTATTATTGAGTCTTATGTTATAAGATGTTATTGCAAGGATAAAATGGTTAAATGTTATATCTTACTGCAAGGATAAATTGGTTAAATGTTATATGTTATTGCAAGGATAAATTGGTTAACAAACCATATGTTACATGGTTACGGCAATTAGAAATTAATGGTCGCAGTTAAGTAATGCTTGTGCCTGTTGAGTGATGGATGTCCTGTTTGAGTATGGGTTTTCTTGGTTGAATTTGGATATTATGGCTGAGTATTGGTTGCTCTGATTGAGTAGTGGTTGTCCTGGCTGAGTAGTGGTTGTTCTGACTGAGTATTGGTTGTTCTGACTGACCAGTGATTGCACTTCTTGAGTATTGGTTGTTCTGGCTGAGAAGTGGTTGCACTTGTTGAGTATTGGTTATCCTTGTTGAGTACTGGTTGTTATTGTTAAGTATTGGTTGTCCTGGTTGAGTACTGGTTACACTGGTCGAGTATTGGTTGTACTGGTCGAGTATTGGTTGTAATGGTTGATTATTTGTTGTCCTTGTTAAGTACTGGTTGTTGTTCTTGTTGAGTATTTGTTGTCCTGGGTGAGTATTGGTTGTTTTTGTTAAGTATTGGTTTTCTTGTTAAGTATTGGTTGTCCTTGGTAAGTATTGGTTGTTCTTGTCAAGTACATGAAATAACAAGAGCTAACAGTAGGCAGAACACTTGTTGAGCAGCATTGGCTCAACTACGAGAAGCCCAAGGTCACACTATATTAAAGTTGTTAAAAATGGTAGTGGTATAGCTTCCTTGCTAGTGCTCAAGCAAATTTAAGGGTAGTTCCATGACTGGTTAGCTCAGGATAATGTGACTGGGTGTGGTATCATGCCAAGTAAAGATGGCACTATATCTGCTTTAAGTGGACACTGTCTCCAGATAAATGAAATACTGCTGGTGAACATAAATATAAACATCAATTTGATGAGAACTGGCGGCCCTGGTTGAGAATTAGTTGTTCAAGTATCTAAATGGTTTAAACCGTTTTTCTAATCTTTAGAGCAGTACATTTAAGAGAAAATGTCACTTTAAAAATGAACTTTATTTGCTTGAAAGGGGCGGTTGCTTACATGATTAACACAACCAATCATCCGATGTGTCAGTAGAGGAAGTTGTATGACATTTCGCTGGCAGTTAACCTTTCATTTTTTTCTCCCCAACTTTCCATTTAATAAAAAGCAGCAAATCAAAGCCTTAGGTGTTATTTTTTCAGCATTCCTCGACCGAAGAACTATATACTCAACAACGGCACACTCTTTGCATCAGGATTTATGGTTGTTTAATGCCCTCAGAAACTTGTTACAAATCAATAATAAAACAAAGAGTAATATTGATAAGAAGGTATTACACAAATTTTACTATCCAATTAAGTGTTTCATTTATAAACACTGTAATAAAGCTGCGCGGAAAATTGATCTATAGCTTTATATTGCTTTATATGGACAATGGCAGGGAGCATTTCGTGAGCCCTTGTGCAGATTTTATGACTGCAGCTAGGGTTTATTTTCCAATTAATTATTGGCACACAAGGGTAAACCACTTGCTCTAAACAATACCCCATTGATAAAGGTCTGGGTCTAGAGGGTTGGAATGGATGTCAATAAAGTATGAGCTATTTCTCAACACTACCAAACAGACCAACATTCCTTATGTAATTCATGGGACGGTAAAAAAGCTTAAGTTACACAGATTAAATTCCAGGATGCAGGCATGAGTATACACATGAGTAATGCGGAAAAAATACAAAGTGGGGAAATGACCTGTTCTAAATATAACTTCACTTCTCATATCCTGCTACATGTAACACTGGGGGGCCTATAAATGAGTGGTAGAGTCTCGACTTGTAACCCTTCAGACTGCTTAGCATCCCACCAACTTAGTTTGAGGTTCTGTCTGGGCAAAAGACATTCATGCAGGAAAGTCTTTTTTCTAACCTGCAGTGGGCCAATGGTTCTACCCAGACATTTGTCTGAAATCTTCCTCTGCCAAAATAGCTGAATGTTGCAATTCATGACAATAACTGGTCATGGTGAAGAATACTACTCCTCAGCACGTATTGATTAAACTTAAGTAGACATCATAGATCCAGATCAGCCAGCTCCTGTTAGGGGCTTTCTAGTGATATGACTTGCTTTGTTTGCATGTAACTTGATAAGATCAGCCAGCTTCTGATCAGGGCTTTCGAGTGATATGACTTGCTTTATTTGCATGTAACTTGATCAAGATCAGCCAGCTTCTGATTAGGGATTTCTAGTGATATGACTTGCTGTCCTTGCATGTAACTTGATCTAAGATCAGTCAGCTTCTGACCAGGGCTTTCTAGTGATATAACTTGCTTTGTTTGCATGTTACTTGATCAAAGATCAACCAGCTTCTGACCAGGGCTTTCTAGTGATATAACTTGCTTTGCTTGCATGTAACTTGATCAAAGATCAGCCAGCTTCTGATCAGGGCTTTCTAGTGATATGACTTGCTTTATTTGCATGTAACTTGATCAAAGATATTCTGATAGTCAAATGAACAACTAATATTTATGAATGACAACAACCAATATTTGGGAATGACAACCAAGCAGCATTGACTTACATGCTAAGCTGTCAAAATATTAGGTCAACTGTTTGAACCCCCATTTGCTGTATTTAAAACAAAATAAACATTATGATAACAACAAAAAAACATTATAATTAACACACTTACAACAATTCAACCACAACCACTTTGTAGATGTTTTCAGTAAATGAAGATCATTATAGGGTCTAGCTATATAAACAATGAGCGCTGTGGGCTTGTTGCTCCAGTCATACATTGAAGAGCCCCCCCCTTGCGAAATTCTTCTCTTTTGTGGACCATTTCACTTCCTGTGTGACCGGCCGCAATAGCTCAGGTGGTAGAGCGTCGGCTTGCGGATCGGGAGGTCGTGGGTTCGAACCCCGGCCGGGTCAAACCAGACTTTAAAGTTGGTAGTAGTGGCTTCCCTCCTAACGCTCAGGGCTAAGGGGACAGCATTACGTCTGACTCGTCGGTGTCAGTATAATGGACCGGCCGGGTTCAGTCCCTGGGCACCTCATAAGTGCCCCTGTGCTATAATGATAGAAATGTCGCTGCGCAGTATCGGCAAAAATGCCGGCTAATCCCATCCCACTTCCTGTGTGGGGTGGCTCTTATAAATTTGTTTAATAGAAATAAATTTACATCCACTTATTGCCTCATTAAGAAACTACTTCTAAGGTCCTTAGGATAACGTGTTCTATGGATACCATCTCATTCAGCAAGTGTTATTTATTGTCAAAACCTGTCTTAAAGCTGGTATCCGACACTTTGCCCATATTCAATACATGCAACGTAAGCTCCCCAATATTTAGGGTATTTGTGCATAATTTTTGAAATTACTCATAAATATAGCATTTATTTTTGTTTATTGAAAGATGTGAACATTACCTCAAATATAAGACAGGACAGTACAACTCTTATATTCGATTTTCCAAATCTATAAATTGGCAATAGTGGGAGTTTTTGCTTAAAATAGACATCGACATCTTGACGGATAACACAGATGACATTATACCACTTTAATGTAGTTTTTTTATTCAATATTATTACCAGTACCTTGTTAGTAATGCAGAAATGTTGAAAAATATTTTTTTTTATAGTTTTTAACACTAAGCTGCAGAGCTGGCTGATCTGGATCTACACTATTTGCTATAATTAGCAAATTATGCATAATTATGCATAATCCATAATTATGTGCTCGGCAGAATAAGGTTTAAGTTAGTGAAGGGTTTCATTGTTGTCCTAGATTAAGTTTCTTTCACAGAACCTCAGATTTAAATTCATTTCAATGTTCTCCAATAACAGACTGATAAAGAAAAGCCCATAAGTCTATGTACATGTACAGAATACACTGAAAAATGTCTCTGGATAGGGCCCTATTTTTAAGGCCAAGTATCGAATTTGAGTTCCGTGGATAATCCAATACATGAAAATAGTAGTGAATGAATGTATTTCTTGCTACTAGTATGACTCTTGATTTTAAAGCACTAGTTTACATCCTTCACTTGTTAAAACTGTGTTTTTTTTTTACTGTTTACAAAATACCTCAGGGAATAACCATGGCTATTTTTACTGCGGCTCAATGCCATGTCAAAAGGTTTTGTGACTCTCTCTTTACAGATAAACAACAAAATGGCTGACACTAGTGACCGTTTGAGTCTTGTTTGTCCTGACAATTCAGTAACAATCATCATGTGACGTTTCGAAAAACTGCATGGAATCTAAAAATAGAACTAAACGGCTATGTGGCCTTAAAATGAAAACTCCTTTTGTAAAATAGGAATTTTAATAAAACAGATTATTTGCTGTTTACACATTCAATAAGTCTAATCGTAATAATTGTGTTTGTTTTTGGACATATGATGAACATCTGGAATTGGCCTTCAAGCATTTTTCTCCTTTATATGTTGCAATCCTTTAGGTCGTCCATATTAACAAACATCTTTTAGTAGAAACATTGAAGACCAGTTAACAGCTAAAACGAAATAAAAAAAAAACACAACTTGGAATGAAATTTCAAGCTGTCAGTGCAAATAATTTACATAAAAAACTTACCTCAAGAAAAGATCAAAGAGAAACCCACTTCTGAATATAACATCATATCATGTTATGTCATGACAGTGAACTAAGATCATGGCTAATGTATACAGTTCCATTGAAAAGAATAACTTCAATAAACACTCATACATTTTTCAACTGTTGTTGACAATCAGTATAGAGACATATACACAACTCATTCCATCTCATTTCTAACATGTATTCCTTGACCACCATTTAAGAAATAAAAAATAAAAATCATTTGTTTAATATTTATAAACTGTCAATTATTATTTTACAAGATGATTAATACAAACAATGACTAATTTCACTTTAAATCAAGCCACGGCACTTCATCTATACTAATGACCACACTGCGTGATTCAGTACTTCAGTTATGTTTTAACCTTAATCTGCTTCAATAATTAGAATGTAGTGTATATATATGGGTCTCTATGTAATACAACAACTCCATCCAAATACAACTTCACATTTATCCAATTTCCTGGACACTCTGTCGCAACTAATCTCAAACCTGATCAGACACCTCTAACCGGGAGTGAACTGATGTGGTTCTGCACTATTTAACTAAGCTAGAGCAATTTGTGCTGGCAGGTTTAGGAGTTAAGAGATTCTTTGCCTTATAAGGGAAGTTACTCCCATCAATCAATGACGTACATGTATCTGTCTGTAACTGTGAATAAGTCATCTTCCGAGTTTTTATGTTGTTTGTTTGTTTTTTTGTGTTGTTGTCTTTTTAATAGTTCAGGCACAATTCAAGAAGATAGGTCCATTGTTAGTCAGCATTATTTTCATAATTGTTAAGATTATTATTGATATTTAAAATATGGCTAAAGGAAAAGAAACATGATTGGGGTTTTAATGGATATAAAATGTAATTTACTGACCAATATTGTGAGTCTAGGACTAATAATTCATACATTTTTTACTAATAATTTATCCATAACTACATCATTATTTAATAAAACAAATGTACAGCATTATACTGACAAAGGTTGTGTTTGTACATTAATCTTAAAAAAATATGTTAAGAGGTTGGGAGGGGGTCCTTTAGCTGACCTGGAGTGCATTTTGGCTTCTACCCAGACTAAATTTTGTCTGGGGTCTTCCTCTATCAAAATAGATGGGTGTCACTTCTATCAAAATAGGCTGGTGTCACTTCTATCAAAATTGATGGGTGTAACTTCTATAAGTTGTTGTCACTTCTATCAAAATTGTTGGGTGTAACTTCTATCAAAATTGATGGGTGTCACTTCTATCAAAATAGATGGGTGCCACTTCTATCAAAATATGTTTGCGTCACTTTTATCAACATAGGTTGTCACTTCTATCAAAAAAGGTTGGTGTCACTTCTATCAAAATTGATGGGTGTCACTTCTATCAAAATTGATGGGTGTAACTTCTATCAAAATAGGTGGTGTCACTCCTATCAAAAAAGGTGGCTTCACTTCTATCAAAATCGATGGGTGTCACTTCTATCAAAATAGGTTGTCACTTTGATCAGAAAAGGTGGGTGTCACTTCTATCAAAATAGGTGGTGTCACTCCTATCAAAAAAGGTGGCTTCACTTCTATCAAAATCGATGGGTGTCACTTCTATCAAAATAGGTTGTCACTTCTATCAAAATTGATGGGTGTCACTTCTATCAGAATAGGTGGTGTCACTTCTATCAAAATAGATGGGTGTAACTTCTATCAAAATTGATGGGTGTCACTTCTATCAGAATAGGTGGTGTCACTTCTATCAAAATAGATGGGTGTAACTTCTATCAAAATTGATGGGTGTCACTTCTATCAAAATTGATGGGTGTCACTTCTATCAGAATAGGTGGTGTCACTTCTATCAAAATAGATGGGTGTAACTTCTATCAAAATTGATGGGTGTCACTTCTATCAGAATAGGTGGTGTCACTTCTATCAGAATAGGTGGGTGTCACTTCTATCAAAATTGATGGGTGTCACTTCTATCAGAATAGGTGGTGTCACTTCTATCAAAATAGATGGGTGTAACTTCTATCAAAATTGATGGGTGTCACTTCTATCAAAATTAGTTGTCACTTCTATCAAAATAGATGGGTGTCACTTCTATCAGAATAGGTGGTGTCACTTCTATCAGAATAGGTGGGTGTCACTTCTATCAAAATAAGTTGGTGTCTGAGCATTATTGTTTAGTTCTTGACTAGAATACAGTTTATTGTTTATAGGGTTTATCGACCCACCAACAGTATTTCAGTTATCTAGAGACAGTGCCCACATGAAGCAAATTTAGTGCTGCCTTCACTGCGTTAAGCATGCCCTGAACACCAAGCATGATACCATACCCAGTCACATTATCCTGACACTGAGCAAACTAGTTGTGGAACTACCCTCATATTTGCTTGAGGGTTAGGAAGGGAGCTATTCGACTGCATTTTTTAATGAAACTGGTATGTCTTGATTTGGGATTGAACCCTGGGCCCTACCTGGAGCCGATGTTCTGCCGATTGTTCTACCAAGTCCGATAGAAGAATACAATAGAAATCCCATACATCATCACCAACTCTCTACACAAATAATTCTTACAGTCAGTGATGGTAAGGTACTTCTTTGTTTTTTTCCTTTCTTGACTTTTTTTCTTATATCCAGTCCTGAAGTTCAAATTTGCCTCTTTTCTTTCAAACTACACAACAATTCCTAATATTGGTATGTTGTTGTTTTTTTGTTTGTTTTTATTAGTACAGGTAGATTTACAGTATGACTTTGTACACAATTTTTGTCCAGAGAAAATAATTCGTACAAAAATCAACCAATGAACAGAACAAACAACAACTTCACATTATGGTTGTACTTTAATTGGAACATCTACTGTCCATATATTATGACAGAGTAGGCTAGGAGACAGCTGAGATTATATTAATTGGCACCTAATTGGCAGATAAACAAGCTAATTATGGCAATTTGTTATGGACTGGTGTGGTCTACAATTAGCCCCACACAGATCTTTTGCATAGGAATGATGCAAAATATTTATGTCCATACTTGGCCCAGGATCATTAGTGTCACTTTGCTTGTTTCATTTGTTAACAGACTTCCAGTGGGTGCTGCCTGATCTGGATCTAGAATATTTACCAAAAACTGAGCAATTTATTCTTGTTTGGTTTTGTTTTATAAATGCATTGCAGCCACCAATTACGATCATTATGGTGATGCCCAGCTTTTTTTTGATGGAGGAAGACCCCAGACAAATGTCTGGATAGAACCACCGCTGCACAGAAGGTCTGCAGTAAGACCTTCCCACATCAAGTCCACTTCCACAGACCGAAAGGGCCTGGAGCCCACATGGTGGCAGGCTAAGCAGTTAGAAGATTTACAAATCGATGAATCAACCACAACGCTGCTGCGGGCACCCCAATTCCTACTTAAAATTCACCCTACACTTGAAGCCAATCAGAAGGTATGAAAACTCAAATCTCTCAGCAATTTATTTCAATAGAACTCCTTCTTATTGTCAATTTTACAATGAACAAAATTGATTGATCTATTTAACTTAATGGTTTTATTTTCAACTGCATATGGGCAACAAAACACGCATTCTGAATTGACTCCTCCCCTTGTGACAAGTTTGAACACGACAAGACAATTGACAGTTTGATTGACAGTTTTATGGGCTGGATTACACATTATTTTGATAGAACAGGTAGAAGTGAGGCAGGGACTTCTAAGTCGGATAGAATCTATTAAGACGTTTCCATAGAAAATAGAAGCCTGCGCTCGCTGCAGTTGTTTCAGCTTCCAATTTCTATCCTATACTATGCAGATTTAACTTTACTGGCATTACAACTCTACATCATACCTGGGCTGGGTTTTGAAAACTTTGTGTATATTCGTGATTGGCTAAGTCTAATTTATCTGTACTTAGCAAAGGCTAGCATGGTTGTTGTAATAACTATATACCACCTTATAAACGGAGATTGATCTGCAAATAGTGTAGATCCTGATCAGACAGCACCCAGCAAGGACCTGGCTAACCTGTTCTACACTATTTGCCTAACTCTTATAAGAACGAGACAAGCAGACTAACTATACCCCATCCTACAAATGTTGCATAATTCACCATCTTTTTCCTTTGCAAAAAAAAGTTTCAAGTATTTATCTTACCTCACTCATGGTTATCGCGTAAATGCCACAGTTTTTCCCTCTCTTTGAAATGTGTGGAAAGCTATCCTGTTAATGACTTGAAAAACAGAGGTAACATAACTTTTAGAAAATGTTGGCATTTTGGATGGCATAAATACATTCTAGATAATAACTGTTTCAGTTTTTGCAAACAGAGGTGTTTTCCCTGTTGTTGTTTTTTCATCATAAATCACATATACCCTTATTGCCCCTTGTTAATAGATGTTTTCCTGTAATTTTTTGCCATCTCAACTTATATATGTTACAGCCAATCTGTGAAATCAGCCGTTTCATGAAATGGCTAAAATTTTTAGCCTTTTTGTGAAATGACTAATTCACTCAGCCGTTCCATGAAACGGCTAATATATTTCAGCCATTTCATGAAATGGCTAAAATCTCCATGTCAGTGTTACACAGATTGACTGGTTCAGTTTCAGCCAATCTATGTAATAATGTCTTGAGCTTAGTTATGCCTTAGATATCATATCCCTATTGCCACTGGTTAGTAGATTCTTGTTATAAAGAGAAATCTCTAGATAGACAGGCATATGGAAGGCTAGTTGGATAGACAGAGTAGTGATATATACACAAATGCCCCCCCCCCCCCCTATTTAACCTACCAAGTCTTACAACTTTAACAGCAGACATCTACTATATATAAGAAAGAAGAAAAAACAATCCCTCTAATGTGAACTATTTTGCAAACTTAACATAGCCAAGGATAGCAGAGGCTCCGAATTTATAGTTGAAACAAGCAATAAACCATGTTCATTCCTTCTGCTTACATGGTTTTATATGGTTTTATGGGCACATTTGAGCTTGGAACAAGCTTTGATGTGACCATCAAGCCATTGTTTCCCCTTTAGTAATCCACAAATGGCTAGATATGGGCATTTGATTCTATGATGCAGCAACCAGCAGTGCCTGGATCGACGCAATAAAATACTATCCCATCACAAAATTGTGCTATTAAATCCTATAGCTAAGTATGCCAGATAAGCCATTCTGGCTCTCGCATATCAGCCATCATGTATAGGACTTCCTGTGTACATCCAGCCTGCAATTACAGACCATGTTGTACAATGTAACCAGTCAGTCAAGATAATGTCAGTGCTGAAAAACCTCAGGATGACATCTTACATTTGGGGGCCACGTCACACACAGAAAAAAAATGACTCCACTTAAGTGTCTTTGCATACAGAATTCACATGATAACTTGCCTTTGCCAAAGAAGGATGGGAATCTTTTCTCAATGAACATCTAAAAAAAGATTGACAATTGTATTGTTAGTTATAACCAGGCAAACATCTAAATAATTTTTGTCCTTTAAAGGATTTTCTTCCTTTCAAGGTTTTTGTAAGTATTTTCTTCCCCTTTACAGGTCTTCCTCCCTTAAGGTATAAGTATCTTCTTTTGTTTAACAATCTTTCTTGCAATGATTTTCTACCTTTATATGGTTTTCCTCCCTTAAGAGATCCTTTTTTTGTTTTAGGATTTTTCTGTAAGTATTTCTTCCCTTCAAGGGGTCTTCATCCCTTAAAAGATTTTCTTCCTTTTAAGGATCTTCCCCTTTAGTTTCTTACCTTAAAGAGATACACCGATTTCTAAAGATCTTCTCCGATTTCTAAAGATCTTCTTTCTTTTACACTCAAGGGTATTTTCTCTACACCAGTCATTCTTCTTTAATGTTTTCCTCCCTTAAGTGAGTTTGTTTCTCTTTATGTTTATCTTCTCTTTAATCATCTTCTTCCTTTAGGGATATTCTTTCCTTAAAGAATCTGTCTCTCTTTAATGATCTTCGTCCAATTTGGGATCTACTTGTCTTTAATGATGTTCTTTTTTAAGAATCTTCTTCCCTTTAATATTTGTTCCTTTATTCCCTCTAGGAATCTTCTTCCCTTAAGGAATTTTCTTCCTTTTAGGGATCTTCTTTCCTTTATGCATCTACTTTACTTCATGCATTTTCTTTCGCTTAAACATCTTCTTCCCTCTAATTAGCATATTCCCTCTAACATAGCTTCTTTCCTTTAAAATTCTTTATTTTGAGCCTTTTAGGGACCTTATTTCCTGTAGGCATCTTCTTTCCTTGAGCATTTTCCTTTTAACTTAGCTTCTTCCCTTCAATGTTCTTAACTTTGGGTTTTCCTTTTAAAGATCATATTCCTTTTAGACAGCTTCTTCCAATAAAAAATATTATGAGCTAAGGTTCAGTTTTCTCCCTGTTCAATAAGTCCTGCTTTGTTATGAATTTATTAATCTGCTAAACTATGTTTGATGTCAACCCTTTACTTGCTGGAAACACCATTAGGGTTGGGCATGTTTGATGTCAACCCTTTACTTGCTGGAACACCATTAGGGTGAGGCATGTTTGATGTCAACCCTTTACTTGCTGGAAACACCATTAGAGTGTGGTATGTTTAATGTCAACCCTTTACTTGCTGTTAACACCATTAGCATGGGGAATGTTTGATGTCAACCCTTTACTTGCTGAAAACATCATTAGGGTGGGTGTATGTTTTATGTGAACCCATTACTTGCTGGAAACACCATTAGGGTGGGGTATGTTTTAAACTAGGCATTATTTTGCTGGAAACACCATTAGGGTGGGGCATGTTTGATGTTAACCCTTTACTTGCTGTAAACACCATTAAGGTGGGGTATGTTTGATGTCAACCCTTTACTTGCTGGAAACACCATTAGGGTGGTGTTTTTTGTTAATATGTTAAATGTTGTTTCCAGTGAATAAAGGGTTGACAAATTAAGCATCGTAAGAGTTAAATTCATTCACAAACAAAACTATTTTGAACACCACCCTTAATGTCATAACCTCGTTTGATAGGAAAAACATGGTAACATCCCACAGCAAAACTTCAACGTTCAGGTAACAATACATCCATTACAAAACTTGACAGCTAAAATATTTCTGTTTTTTATGCTCATGTCTGCAACATTTTCCAGCTTGTTTTTTTCTCTTTGTCTCACATTTTATACCATGTCTTCCATAAACTTTTACCTCAATTGTGAAGATTATTTATGATGCTGCACCAGAAGACATCTTCTTTCTCAGACCTATAAAGGCCAAGTTTGTACATGAAAAAGTATTGTGTGCATGTGTAATTGGGACTTTTTTCTTTCTGTCCACTCTCTTCATGTCACGATAGGAGAATGGCTTGAGAGCTGATGTTAAAGGGCCTGTCTGACAGACTGTTTGTCTTGTTGTTCTGTTCCTATCTTTGTTTATGTGTAAAAGAAAAGAATTGAAGACAAAACAAATGAACAGAATTGTTATTTTAACAAACTAAACATTAAAAATATAAACAACTTATAAGAACTGGGGTTTGAACCTCCTACCTTATCATTAAGAAACACTAGACAATCAAGAAATGTTGGGATGGGATGGGATTAGCCGGCATTTTTACAGATACTGTGCAGCGACATTTCTATCATTATAGCACAGGAGCACTTATGAGGTGCCCAGGGATTTAACCCGGCCGGTCCATTATACTGACACCGACGAGTCCGGCGTAATGCTGTACCGTTAGCCCCGAGCATTAGGAGGGAAGCCACTACTACCAACTTTAATGTCTTTGGTTTGACCCGGCCGGGGTTTGAACCCACGACCTCCCGATCCGCAAGCCGATGCAAGAAATGTTGGATGTTCAGAAATATTTTCTTTCATTGAAAGTAAAGCCTGCTGATTATGCTTTGGCAATAGTGTAGATCAAGATCTCCCTTTATTTCTTAAACTATCTTTTTCACCAACTATTCTTAAGCCTGAGTCATTACTCAAGTATTCCCTATCTGAGCCACACTGCAGTGATAGCTATTTTTAACACAGGTATTCCCTATCTGAGCCACACTGCAGTGATAGCTATTTTTAACTCAGGTATTCCCTATCTGAGCCACACTGCAGTGATAGCTATTTTTAACTCAGGTATTCCCTATCTGAGCCACACTGCAGAGATAGCTATTTTTAACTCAAGTATTCCCTATCTGAGCCACACTGCAGAGATAGCTATTTTTAACTATGAAAACCAATTGACAACACACTCTTGAGATGATGTTATATCATCCAGGTACGATGCTCTGAGGTCGGTATCTGTTTTTAGCAGAGGTCATTATCATGCTTATTTACCAATTTATTTAATTTTTTGAGTGTCCTTTTATCTACCTGAGCTTATATATTGCTATTGTTTAGAGTATGGTTGTTAATTGGAAAAATTTAACATTTTTGCTGAAAAGCCATGTTTTAAAGTTGATATCTGACAGTAAGGCTTTTATCAAATGCATGAAACACAATTTTTACCCCAGCTTTATGGAGTCTAGGCATGATGTTAAAGTGCAAAAAGAAAGTAAAGTTTTGTCAATAGAATTTGATGCAGGAAAAATATCCAATACCACCTTTAAGAGGGGAGTACACATAGAGACAGAACACCATAATTATGCTCTTAATGTGATGTTAGGATACATGACAGATATTGTGACAGATATTGCTGGGGCAAATGTCTGAAGAACAACAACAAAAAATGTCTGGAGATATCAACCTGGGCATCGCACGTCAGCTAGAAGACCTCCCCACATGCAAGACTCAAACATATGCTATGCGGCATTACAAGTCAGCACCTTATTCACTTGGCTACGAGAAATAATAAGAGCTATTAATAGACTGTGCACTTCACTTTTCTTAGTGTTGGATACACTTTTCTAAGTGCTAGATACACTTTTTTAAGTGTTGAATACACTTTTTTAAGTGCTTGATAGTACAATGCTAGCAGTTACAAGCCTTGACAAAAACCTTAACTGATGTACACAATTGTAAGTAAACAAGGGGCATAACTGTGCAAAACATGGAAAATGCTTACCTGACCTATTGAAATTGGATCCTCTTTTCATAGTGATCAAGAACTTCAACTTTGAAAATAATATCTTCTTTGGTTTTCAAGAAATTGATCTTAACACCGAGTTAAAACCAACATTGACATGGACACCAATGAGAGAGTCATGACAATTTTTCCTAGAAAAAATGTGGAGCTGAAAAAAACTGAGAGCAAAACAACAAACAAAACTCACCTCATCTCGAACTGGTAAACCATCCAAGTACTTAAGCAGTTCCTTCCTGGCTTTGATTCTCAACACCCTGTCTTCCCCTCTGTTGGAATGGTCTATGTCATTATGTACCAGCCCACCAACCTGCCCTGTCCAGCCTTCACTAGTGGTATATCCCGTTACTTTCCTACTCTGGTTATTGAATGTATCAATGTCAGAAGCTGCTTCTTCTCCATTGGGGATATTGTCAACGCTGTAAGCGACTGAGTGATTTGTCTGATTATTCGTCTGCCGATGTGTTGTGTCGTGCAGCTGGTTCAGCCAGGTTGCCAGGTAACTGATATATACCTTAGTAACTGCATCCTGCCCACGATCTCTCGCCAGCTGGAAATAGCTATCCAGCCCAGATATCTCATCATGTCTGGAAATAGAAGAGTGGAAATAAGTGATTAATAAATAATAAAAATTGAGACATGGGCATGGGGTTTGGTGGTGGGTGTATTGGTGGAAAAGATACACCCTCAAAAATAGAATGTGGAGGGAATGAAATGCAAATGATACTTCATTTAAGTAATGATACTAGATAACAGCTACGAACACTAATTTTTAGTCCAAGAATGATTTTTTACAGTGCAGGTGTCAATTATCATGACCTTGGCTTTCAGATGACCTTGGCCTACTGGAGAAAAAGCTGCTTTCATTAATGTCAAAATCATGTCAACGTTAACAAGAGATTTTTCTTTAAAAGGAATGGAGCCTAAAGATACAAAAAAAAAAAAAAAATGAAAACAAATCAATTGATGTCAATATAAGTTATGTCCTCTGCCTCAATGTTAATGCTTTTTCTTTGATGTTCTGCAAGATAATGCAAGATGAAAGGCAATTTCTCTCAATAATATCACTGAGGAAGCCAGTGAACAGATTGCTATGGTGACAATCTTTCATTAGAGACAAGTTTGCATTGGAGACAAACTTTCATATTCAGAAACATCTTAAAAAGAAAACATTGAATTAATTAAGACCTAATCATGCTGCCATTTGTTACCGACCTTAATTTATTAATATCAATTTACATCTTCCTACAAACGTGACTCAAATTATTGCTAGTGACAAGCAGCAAATAGTGCAAATCATGATCAGATAGCGCCCGAGTGGGAGACTGTGTCCTCTTAAAGCAGATATAGTGCTGCATTCACTGTTTTTGGCATGTTTGTTTGTTGGGTTTATCTTCCCACTAACAATATTGTCCATTGGAAGCAGATACAGTGCTGCCTTCACTGTATATAGCATGCCGCGGCACCTGGCATGATACCACACCCAGGCATATTATCCTGAAACCAGACCAGCCAGTTGAGGAACTACCCTTATATTTGCTTGAGCGATAGCAAAGGAGCTATACCACTACCATTTTTAACGACTTTGGTTATGTCGCAGCCCGGGATCAAACCTGGGGCCACACGTACCTTGAACCGATGCACTACCAATTTTGCTACCAGATCCAGTTCTCGATATATTGATATATTGTAATTCTAAACCAGCCTTAGATTAAACAGCAAGTTGCTGGGCCATCAGTATATTACCTGTCCATTTATGTAACATTGTTTAATTATTTCTATGTTTTTTCTTAATACAGATATTTATTTTATTTATTGTTTGTACTTCATTTTAAAATGTTCTAAATACAGACACCCATTGGACTGAAACATGCATCATACTTTTGTTAAATTTCAAAATCACCTTTGGATAAATCATACGATAGAATCCCTCTAAGATACGTCATGTTCTCACTTCAGGAATTTCCCAACTGTCTATTTTAAGCATTGACATCACTGGCATAGTCTAATACCTACACCAAATTATTACAAATTTTCACTCAGAATTTTTTCCAAAATGTTAGATTGTGCCTAAAAAAGAGCATTATGTAGCTCAGATATTTTATAATAAGGCAATTTCGCAATTTCGAATTAGAAAAAAATTAAGCATGTTCCAGTTTATTGAATTTTCTGAACTTTCAGTATACAGAAATGACTAATATACAACAAGTAAAATATTGGTAAGGCACCAACAACATAATGTACTGTATCTGGCAGGGTCTGAATCATAATTTCCCGATAAATCAGTCATAATATCTTTCATCCCTGACAAAGTACACCACCAAAACCTCTAACTTCTGCACCTCACATTCTACACACAGTGCCATAAGACCTCTAACTTCTACATAAACATTCTACATACAGTGCCACCAGACTCCCTAACTTCTGCATCTAACATTCAACACAGTGTCATCAGACCCCTAACTCCTGCATCTGACATTCTACACACAGTGCCACCAGACTCCCTAACTTTTGCATCTAGCATTCTACACACAGTGTCATCAGACCCCTAACTTCTGCATCTGACATTCTACACAGAGCCATCAGACCCCTAACTTCTGCATCTAACATTCTACACACAGTGCCATCAGACCTCTAACTTCTGCATCTGACATTCTACACACAGTGCCATCAGACCTCTAACTTCTGCATCTGACATTCTACACACAGTGCCACCAGACCTCTAACTTCTGCATCTAACATTCTACATACAGTGCCACCAGACCTCTAACTTCTGCATCTAACATTCTACACAGTGCCATCAGACCTCTAACTTCTGCATCTAACATTCTACACACAGTGCCACCAGATCCCTTACTTCTGCATCTAACATTCTACATACCATGCCACCAGACCTCTAACTTCTGCATCTAACATTCTACACACAGTGCCACCAGACCTCTAACTTCTGCATCTAACATTCTACACACAGTGCCACCAGACCTCTAACTCCTGCATCTAACATCTTACATACAGTCCCACCAGACCTCTAACTCCTGCATCTAACATTCTACACACAGAGACACCAGACCCCTTACTCCTGCATCTAACATTCTACATACAGTGCCACCAGACCTCTAACTTCTGCATCTAACATTCTACAAAGAGAGCCACCATACCCCTAACTCCTGCATCTAACATTCTACATACAGTGCCACAAGACCTCTAACTCCTGCATCTAACATTCTACAAACAGAGCCACCAGACCTCTAACTTCTGCAGCTAACATTCTACATACAGTGCCACCAGACCTCTAACTCCTGCATCTAACATTCTACATACAGTGCCACCAGACCTCTAACTCCTGCATCTAACATTCTACACACAGAGCAACCAGACCTCTAACTCCTGCATCTAACATTCTACATACAGTGCCACCAGACCTCTTACTCCTGCATCTAACATTCTACATACAGTGCCACCAGACCTCTAACTCCTGCATCTAACATTCTACACACAGAGCCACCAGACCTCTAACTCCTGCATCTAACATCTTACATACAGTGCCACCAGACCTCTAACTTCTGCAGCTAACAATCCAAATACAGTAAAATTAAGACACACACACAAAAAAAGAACAAAGCTGTTTGTCTTTGGGAAATATTCTCAAAATGTTTGCAATTATCTCTAAGAAATACTTGCAATATTAAATTTGACATTTGTTTTTGCAGCAATTATATTGATTTATATTTCAATTAAAGTGAGCAAGATTTGATAACAGCAAGTTAATATAATGACAATCTTTTTTTCATGACTATAACATTTTAACAGAACCTCAAATTATTTTGAAAGTTCAATCTAAGGAAACCAATACTTTGAATAAAATTATTTTAAAATATTTCAGTGATTTATTCATACAAGATGTGTAAGATATGATCAATAATTTTACTATGTTTCTATGAGTATTGAAATGTTCCCGATTTGGGGTAAAACTGATGGTTCTCTGCAAATGGTGATCACATTTTTATTTTTTGACAATTTTTCTTAAATACATCACAACAGGTGCGTTTCTGCCATTACGCACTTTACGCACGTGCGTAACTTCCGTTCAAAAAATCGAAAATCTGAAAGTACCAAAAACACTATGAAAGTCGATGCCTACACCGGGTTAGGAATTATATATCTTATTTCCGTAGTTTCTATTATATAAAATCTTATTACCACGCCATTAAAGTTGAAAAGGTTTTACAATGTTTAAACTTACACACGTCAGGATTTTAGACGTTCATATTTTTCCTCGCATGTCCGCATTTTACCTGTTATTCATTAGAAAAGAACAGAATATAAGCAAAAGTATTACTACAAAGGTTATTTCTCTTGTAATTGTGCATAACTTCAAAAACGGCACAGATACGTGCCTGCATCACAATTATGCCAGTAAAAGCCCAATCTAGCTCCTGTTGGTGGCAGTAAACCAAAGAACCGCCAACAAAACCTTAGTTGGAGGACATCCCCAAATGACAGATTTTGCCCAGACTTGGATGAGAACCTACATGGTGTGAGGAATGGTGAACCCATGATGAGGAAGTGCAGTTGTACCTCTCACTGCTTGGATTGGAGTCCAAGTCAGGATAAGAGACTCGAAGTTGGTATCCAACAGTTTGGACAAAAAATATTTTCATTAAACATCTAAATAACCAGTGTTATCTGAACACATTTCGCAAAATGCTGTTTATTGATGTCCAACACCTGTCTTAACAGTGAACCATAACGCCACAATCGCCATTACAAACGTGTATTTCCTATCTGAATCATGATGCACAAGTAGCTGTTTTTAAACTAAGACAACCAAGTGACCACTTATGTTTTAGCTCATTCATATCCGCTGTGACGTCCATGTCTATTTTAGGCAGAAATTCCAATTGTTCTTATTTATGGATTTGAAAAGAATGAACATGCTGAAATGACCATGACTGTCACAGCTATGTTTTTCTTCAAACAAAAAAAACAAAACAACCTCCCCTAGCCCCCACCCCTCCCCCTACCAAAAAAACAACAACAAAAATCTGATGTGAGGCTATATGAGATAAAACAATTCAGCAGACCCTGAGCAAAGGGCCTGAAAAAAAATTCCAAAAGTGGCAATCAGGGCACTTGCCACTTACTGCTCAGGCTTTGTTTATTGGGTTTATCATCCCACCAACAGTATTTCAGTTAACTTGAAACAGTGTCCACTTGAAGCAGATACAGTGCTGCCTTCACTGTGTATAGCATGCTGTGAACACCTGGCATGATGCCACACCCAGTCACATTATCCTGACACCAGTCATGGAACTACTCTTATATTTGCTTGAGCGTTAGCAAGGGAGCTATACTAATACTATTTTTTACGACCCGGGGCACCCCGTACCTGGAGTCGTCACTCTGCTGATTGCACTACCAGGTACTAGTAAATAAGTGCAGACAAAGATGAGCCAGCTCCCTCTTGTGGCTGTCTCATTGTGGTTAGCACTCATTGCTGTGGAGTGGAAAGTGGAAATTGTCATGTTATCTCAGCATGTAGTTTAATTTTAAAAATCAAAACATTTGCATTGCTTAGTTTCATATGGTTTAAAAGTCTGCCAATCAATAACAGGATAAAGCAGTAATGTCATGGCATTAGCAATTAGAAATTTAAATTATCAGCTTTCACTTTTCACTCATATGTTTCTTCTGAGATCAAACAATTCCAAACCACTTATCCATTCAGCCTTATCTAGTTACCTCAACCTTTAACAAGGCAGTATGCAGCTTGTGAAATCAATTCAACAATGTACCATTGAAGGATTTTCTTATCACCACCCAAACATTTACATTTATAATGCTTGCAAGGAATACCAATGAAATGGAAATGCTTTGTAGAGGGTTTTGCAAAAGGAAGACAATGACTAATGAATTCACTTATCAAGTGGATTGTTACTAGATTTGATTTATTAATGATTTGCATACATGTTCTCACGTCACAAGACATGTACACACTGTTAACATGTTTGTTTGTTAGATTTAACCTCCCACGAGCATTATTTCAGTTACATGGAGCCGGTGTCCTTCACTGTGTATATCAACCCATGAACACCTGGCATTATACCACACCTAGCCACATTACCCGGGTTTACCAGTCATGGAACAAGCAATATGTTAACTTGACTTTTGTATGGGATCTATATTACTATCATTTTTAATGATCTTAGTCATAATGTCACTGCCCTGGATCAAACTGTGGGCCTCCCAAAGCTGGAGCCAACTCCCATTTACACTACCAGGTCCAATGTCCGTAAAGGATTATACATAATATCAGCCCATCCACACATGTACAGGTAGGAAACACAAATCAGTCACACATCTAAATTGTACACAGAAATACACATGTACACATTAGTACACTATACAGGCACAAGTGCAAAGAAATATGCAACAATGTACACATGTAGATAAAAAATACATACTTGTACACATATGTACATTGATATACACACATGTACTGACATATACACAAAAATACATAGAAGCACACATAGGTACCAAAATGCATACATGTACAGACATGAACAGACATGTACACAGAAATATATTCATGTACACACATATTTACAGAAATAAATACATGTAAACAGAAATATATTCATGTACAGAAATACAAACAGGTAAGCAGGTAATACATACATATAGAATACAAGCATGTACACAAAAACAAATGTACAAAAATACAAACATGTATACAGAAATACATAGATGAACAGAAATACAAACATGTACACAGAAATTCATGCATGTACTCATAATGATGAGGAAAAAACACACAGACATCAAGTATGGACATTGTGCATGGTGATGTACACTGAAATAAACAAAAATACACAGACAATTTACAAGTTGTTAATGTACACACACACATTTAAACAGAAACACAATCATGTTACACATGTACATTGTAAACACAAATAAACACATACACTGCACAATCGCATAGAAAGAAACAAACCAATTACCACAAAAATATACATGGATACATACAGGTAAAAAAAAAAAAAACATACTGGGCATACACATATAATACACAAAACCACCCTTGTGCCAAGTCAGACAATTTACGACTATTTCTAATTTCAATTCATTTTCTTGTCTTATCTTCCCTACCCCCTAGCTTGGGATATGACATGGGAATCTTGGGGGCTGATCATAATGGCTGAAGATTGTTTCATGTGTAAGGGTTGAGAGCTCCTCATTGAAAGGAAGTTTGCTACTGGCTTATCAGGGACAGGAGGTTAAACTGTTATCTGCATGAGTTATCAATCGTGGATTTATGAGTATCAAAATTGTATCTTACACTCAACTCTTCCTTTCCTCATGCCGTGAATGCTGTGTGAAGACAGTCCACCCATTTCATATCAAACCCCATTGAACCATTTTCATTTGACCCTAAGCCCACTTTATTTTTGTTAGCAACTAAAATAAAATCTTACTTGCATTTGACTATAGTTATAAATTGTAACTTGACATTTTGCAAGACACTTTATAAGAAATTTTGTGGGGCCTATTCAATAGGTCCCTGGCTGAACTGGATCTACACAATTTGCATAGAACTGATCAAGTCCATGTTTTGCTTTGTTGCGGACAAACATCGCAGCCAAAATGATCATTATAGCACTATCCAACTATTTAGTTGAAGGAAGACCACAGCCAGATGTCTGTGTTGAAGCAGAGGTGTATCGAAGGTCATCTGGAGAACATTTCTGCATTAAGTCCTTCACCCTGAATGGAACTCAAACCCACACAGTGAAAGGCTAAGCAGTCAGATGAGTTACAAGTCGGTGACTATCACTACACCATGGGTGCCCCTAAGTCACCATGGGTGCCCCTGAGTCGTATGAATCAGACCTAGAGATAAAATAACCATTAGGAGGTATCTTGTTCTTCAGTAAGATAGGGCTTCAAAAGTTCTTCCACAGGGGTAAAACATGCTATTCCCTTGCTATTCTTTAGCATGGAAGCATAATATTTTAATTTTCCACATTCAGATATAAAGATATCTGTCAAGAAGACATAAAGTAAACAAACACCAAAAAAGCAAGACATACTTGCTAACGATCTAGAACAACAAGACATACTTGCAAACGACTGAGCAGCAAATGGTGAAGATCCTCCGTAGATCCTCCGTAGGAACTGGTCAGAGTTCCCTCTACGAGGAGCAAATCTGACTTAATTAACCATGTATCCCATAATTCTTTACTTAACCCCAAATAGCGAATACTTATTGAAATTGTCCGATTGAGATGATCTTAATGAGTATCTGGTATAAATAGGGTGTGAAAGAGAAATAAGGGAAAAAGCAAGAGTTGCACTGCTCTTACCTGGATCACCAGCTAGCTGATCTGGAACTAAACTATTTGCTTTAGCCTTATTAATATGTGCTGAACAGGCTATCACATGATATCCTAAAATTCTCAACCAAACTATATTACTGGCACTCAATTAAGCTGTCCCATCGAGGTGATTCTAATGAGTACCAGGTACAAAACGTATGGAGTAGAAATAATATATATCCCATAATTCTTATCCAAAACCTATATTGTTGGTACTCATTGAAGTTGTCTCATTGAGACGATTCTAATGAGTACCAAGTATATACGGTTTGAAAGAGAAATAAAGGAGTCAGCATGAGTAGCACCCCTTATGTCTGGGGTACTAGCTGGCTGATCTGGATCTAAACTATTTGCTATAGCCTTATTAATCGCAGGATATCCCATAATTCTCAACCAAACCCTATATTGTTGGTACTCATTGAAGTTGTCTCATTGAGACGATTCTAATGAGTATCAAGTATATAGGGTTTGAAAGAGAAATAAAGGAGTCAGCATTAGTAGCACCCCTTATGTCTGGGGTACTAGCTGGCTGATCTGGATCTAAACTATTTGCTATAGCCTTATTAAAAGTTGCTAAACTGGCTCTGAGTCAATAAGGGAAAACAATATTAGATATAAAATTCTGCTGTTGATGTCTTTCTTTAATTCTGTCTTAAAACATTTATAAACCCCATGATGAATTAAAGATTGATTCAAGGTTTTATTTACATTGAACTGAAATACATTTTGCTGTACAAACTTTGATAAGAAACGTAATGGGGAAAATAAATTTTCCATTTCCTTTCCTTTGTGGATTTGATAAATCCTTTATGTATAATTTTGTATTTTATGCATATATTTAATTCACAGGGAAGAAAATGTACTTTGTAAGTATTAATGTAAATGGGTTAAAAAGGAAACAATTTGTTTGTCACGTTTAAAGACAATTTTAAACCCATGGATTGTATTATAGATTATCTTTGTTGTAGAAAATACAAACTTTTTGGACTGATGGAACAGGTTTAAACAGCTTCTCAAACTGCAGAAAACAGTTCTATTTGGCTGATACATTTTAAAAGTTTTCTTGGGCAGCAGGTACTGGTATTGCAATTTACAGCTATTTTGCCCATGCTAATATTTATTCACCATGCTAAACACACCATTAGGGTAAGGTATGTTTTATGTCAAAGGTGGTATCTGACAGTTTGCCATGAAGATGTCTGATCAGGAACTACACTATTTGCAGCCAAGTCTTATGTTGTACATGGTGAAATGGAAATTGTCTCCCTTGTTAGTTAATATTCGAGGTATTCCAAACAATAGGCAGGTACTTTTAGTTGGAATTCATGGACTTTATCACATTTTTTTTTTTTGTAGATATTGCAATTTCAAACAGTGAAATGTCTTACTTTTGCATAAATATAATATTAAAATCCATTAAAATACTTATAGAAATGTGATATTTAAAAAAGAACAGAAGTGTTTGTTGATGATAGTTAACCTGGGTACAACAAGAAAGGCAGAAAAGTCAACATTCACTCCAAAGAGCACAAGCATAAAAACCGAGTAAAACAAATAAAAGAACCAACTTGCAACTAGGGATTATTCAGGGGAGATTATTCATTAATGTATCTCATTGCCTTTGCATTATATTTTAAAGGTGGTACCAGAAAATTTGCCTATATCAATACATACATACATATAACAATATCGAACCACTGCCTTGGGGAATTAAGGTATATTTTATTGTATGAAAAATAATACCTTAAGCTTAATAAATACAATTTTGAATGATAACTGAATGGTTAGACAGAACTAATTGCAAAAAAAACAACACTCTGAATGTGTATTTTTCCAGCTGCATAAAAAAGCTCGGTAGTGGTCTAAAAATAGATATCGACATCAGAGCGGATTACTCTGATGACGTGATCTCAAGAGTAAGTAGTCACATGGTTTTCTATGTTTGAAAAAAAGTTATCTCTGCAGCATGGCTTAGATAGGAAATACCTGTTTGCAATGAAGAGTGGTTGAATAATGCTTGACTGTTCACACAGATCTAGGGTATCCATGAACAGTATTTTGCAGGACCTTTTCAGGTAGCAATGACTTGTTTTGTTATTTGAGAAAAGAAATTTAGTTTGATCCATACTGTTGGATACCACCGAGTTGAGCAATTTAGGATTTGGTGGAGAATTATGGGATAAACGACAATACAAACATGGGTCTCAATCTAGGTTTCATACAACAGACCTCCCCAATACTAGAGGGACTGCTCTGCCAACACTCTGCAAACTAAACTATAACATTCTGTGCTGAACCAACTACCAGGTAAATTTCCCCAATACTAGAGGGATGATCTGCCAACACTCTGCAAACTAAACTATAACATTCTGTGCTGAACCAACTACCAGGTAAATTTCCCCAATACTAGAGGGATGATCTGCTAACACTCTGCAAACTAAACTATAACATTCTGTGCTGAACCAACTACCAGGTAAATTTCCCCAATACTAGAGGGATGATCTGCCAACACTCTGCAAACTAAACTATAACATTCTGTGCTGAACCAACTACCAGGTAAATTTCCCCAATACTAGAGGGATGATCTGCCAACACTCTGCAAACTAAACTATAACATTCTGTGCTGAACCAACTACCAGGTAAATTTCCCCAATACTAGAGAGATGATCTGCCAACACTCTGCAAACTAAACTATAACATTCTGTGCTGAACCAACTACCAGGTAAATTTCCCCAATACTAGAGAGATGATCTGCCAACACTCTGCAAACTAAACTATAACATTCTGTGCTAAATCAACTACAAGGCAAATTTCCCCCAATACTAGAGAGATGATCTGCCAACACTCTGCAAACTAAACTATAACATTCTGTACTGAACCAACCACCAGGTAAATTTCCCCAATAATAGAGGGATGATCTGCCAACACTCTGCAAACTAAACTAAAACATTCTGTGCTGAACCAACTACCAGGTAAATTTCCCCAATACTAGAGAGATGATCTGCCAACACTCTGCAAACTAAACTATAACATTCTGTGCTGAACCAACCACCAGGTAAATTTCCCCAATACTAGAGGGATGATCTGCCAACACTCTGCAAACTAAACTATAACATTCTGTGCTGAACCAACTACCAGGTAAATTTCCCCAATACTAGAGAGATGATCTGCCAACACTCTGCAAACTAAACTATAACATTCTGTACTGAACCAACTGCCAGGTAAATTTCCCCCAATACTAGAGCGATAATCTGCCAACACTCTGCAAACTAAACTATAACATTCTGTGCTGAACCAAGTACCAGGTAAATTGTGACTATCTTTTAATCAGGCTGATAATTGTTTGATCAGGTTCTGCACTTTTTACTGCTCTGTCTTATATGATAGTTATATTTGTATGAAGTTGTACCAAAAACAAGAGCTGTCAGGAAACAGTTCACTACACTTGTCTTAGTGGTGCAAAGTATAATAAAATTTCTGGAAAGGGGCAAAACTTTGTCAAAATAACTTCTATGACTATGTGCCCTTGTGAAAAGGATTGAGCTTTTTTGACAGGAAACAAGTATTCTACGTTTGAAGAAAAGATATTTACTGGTTTTGAGAAAAGGACCTCAATTAACAAAAAGGGCTACCAATGAAATGTGGAACTATGTAAGTAAAATTATGTATGGGTTATCAGAGGTGGTATCCGACAGTTTGGACCATTTTTTTTCTCTCTCTCATGCGACTAAACTAGTTACCTGAAAAGATTGCTCCAATAGCTATCTATCAGTGCCCTACATCCATTTGAAAAGTAAGGCATAACATCCTACCTGGCATTATTGTTATTATTTCCTATCTAAGCCATGTTGCATAATTAACTATTTTTAAACTAAGAAAACCACAATGACCACTTACTTTAAAGATCACATTACATGATCATCAGGATAATCAGCTCTGATGTTGATATCTATTTTTAGCTGAAATCCCCCATCATGCTTATTTATAGACATGGAAAAAAATTTACATTTAAGAGCAATTTTTTACGTTTGTTACTGTCAAACAATTGAGACAGTGTTCATAATTATCTTTGCTTAGATTAAAGTATGTGATTGTGTAGAAATTATGTCCCAAATATAATATATCATTTCATTTATTTTATATAGGTGAACTGTCTGATACCACCTTTAATAACTGAAGCAGGGTAGTGGGCAAGAAAGATGATCAAAGCCCTCGATAATATGAGTAAAGCTCCTGCAAACTCCTTTATTCCTACCCCTGTCCCTTTAGACCTCATACTCATTAAGAATCGTCTCACTGAGACATTTTCAATGAGTGCCAGCAATATAGGGCTTGGTCAAGAATTATGGGATATATATTATTTTACTCCAAAACCCCTTAAACCTGGTACTTGTTAGAATCGTCTTACTGAGACATTTTCAATGAGTACAAACAATATAGGGCTTGGTCAAGAATTATGGGATATATATAACTTCTACTCCAAAACCCCTTAAACCTGGTACTTGTTGGAATCGTCTTGACAAGACATTTTCAATGAGACTATAAGTACCAGCAATATAGAGTTTGGTCAAGAATTATGGGATACACAATTTCTACACCAAACCCTGTATCTGGTACTCGTTAGAATCGTCTAGCTGAGACAACTTCACTGAGTACCAGCAATAAAGGATTTGGTCAGGAATTTTGGGATATATGGTTTCAGAATCAAGTTTACTCCTCTTATATCAAGCTATGCCTATTGACTTTAGATTATGGTATCCTGGCATGACAGAGACATGAGGATATTAAAAAGTTTAACTACAAGCAATCAAACAGAAAACAATTTAAATCTTTGAAGTAAAGCGTGTGTGCCTCAGCACATGATTAAAGTAATTGGAAAATTTGAAAATCTAATACAAGCTACAGACAAATACATTCAACTGTGTGTAGCGTTGTGATTATGTCTTATTTGTATTTTCAATTGTCCATAATTTAATTTAAGAAAATTAAGCCTAAAGTTACATGCATGGTAAGTGTAAGAATTTCAAACAATTTTTTTTGGACACACAAAAAAAGAAAAAGAAAAAAAAAAAGTCAAAATACCCTATATGGTGTTCAGACAGCAATGTACATATACTCAAAACAGGTAGAGGTCCACTGATTTATATATAAATGTATTAGGTGAATTATATAAAAAGCCATTTAAAATAATAGTTAAATCTTATAATGAATTAATGCAGAGGCGAAAACTACTATTCTGTTCTTGTATACTTATTCATTAATCAATTTGTAATAAATAAGCATTAGAATTACAATATCAGTATTATCACAAAACACTGCATGTGTCAGCATAATTGTATATACAACTACTACATAACATTTTGTAATGCAAGAAAATGCATGGTATAGAAAAAAATTGCATTATTAAAAATTAATACCACCAGAAAATGCAGGACCAAAATCAGGCAAAAAACTACACTGCATGTATGCATTAATTTGTACTTGACTTTTTTTCAAGTAGCAGAAAATACAGTAAAATAAAAAGGAAAGTAGATGAAAAAAAAGAAATACTAAAAAGAAGGAACAAAGCACAATAGAAAGTAGAACAAAAAAAGTGAAAAGAATTTTTGAAAAATTACCTTCCTTCCTTGGATAAGCACTTTGGTACACTTTCTTAGATTCTAAACAAAGAAACAAATCCTCCTGCAATATTTTTCAGCCAAATTTACCCAAAATCACCATTGTTGAAATGGCTAAGGGCATAAAAAATGAAGCAAAAAGTCCAACCATCCAATTGAGAGAGCCTTCTCTGATTATTTCCTGCAATATGTCTTAACAACCCTCCTGCCCGCACTGGACAAACACACATACTGCCGCCCTCAGTGAAAGAGTACTACCAGCATCAACCAACCACCATCACATACTGGCGAAGATAGTAGATAGATACCAGCACAGCTAGCTAGCTCTCACAATCCACTCTACATAACTAAAAGATACTCCCAGCTGACTGGAGCAAGAGAAAGTCACTCCGCTGAACAGTACAGAAACTGTAGGATAACTGGCAGAGAGAAACCAGTGGTTAAACTGGGGATGTACTTGTAGTATAAAGCTGTGGTGTTTCCTCTCCAGGCTACCAGCTTGAACTGAGCCTGGTGATACTGGGCTATTCAGTGATATCCTGTTTAATATTCAGATAAGGTACCAGCTACAGCTGTGTACTCAGGGCATCAGAACCAATAAGGCCCGACCCTTCGTCCCTCACACATGCACAACACACAGAACAAGGGTCCCCTTAAATGTATAGTGAACCCTATGCACTTTAATTCTTGGCTTGGATTCAAAATTTTATCGAGGGGTCTGTTTATACAATCACAAAATAAATAAATAATAGAAGGAAAAGGTACAATAAGGCATGGCTGAATGGTACATATATGAATGCTAATTTTTCTATACCTGCATAAAATATCAGTACTAGCTATTATCTGTAATTAAGACCTTTTATAGCATTTTAACCAACAAAAAATGAGCTAAAGAAACAATTGATAGTTAAATCCCAATTTTGCCAAACCCAAATACCATGGACTGACTTATAGCCTGGCACAATATTACCTCCCCAAAATACCATGGACTTACTTATAGCCTGCTACAATATTACCACCCCAAAATACCATGGACTGACTTATAGCCTGCCACAATATTACCACCCCCAAAATACCATGGACTAACTTATAGCCTGCTAAAATAATACCACCCCAAAATACCATGGACTAACTTAAAGCCTGCTACAAGAATACCACCCCAAAATACCATGGACTAACTAATAGCTACAATATTACCATCCCAAAATATAATGAACCAACTTATAGCCACTATATTACTGCCTCAAAATACCTTGAACGGACTTATAGCCTTCTACCATATTATCACCCCAAAGTATTGTATACTGGCTTGTAATTTGATACAATATTACCACCCCAAAATACATTGAACGGACTTAGAGCTTGCTATAATATTACCACCCCAAAAACCATAAACTGGCTTATACCTTGATACAATATTACCACCCCTAAAAAAACATGAACTGGCTTATACCATGATACAATATTACCATCACAAAAAAACATGAACTGACTTATACCTTGATACAATATTACCACCCCAAAATATCACTGACTGACTGATTATCTGCTACTTTTATTTTGTTACTTATCTATATTAAATTCCTAGTTCCTGTAGTTAAATTTGGTTTGAACAGGACTTGGTAGTGCAGTCAGTAGAGCGTCAGCTCTAGGTACGGGAGGCCCCGACTTCAATCCTGGGCTGTGGCATACCAAAGTCGTTAAAAATGGTAATGGTATAGCTCCCTTGCTAACGCTCAAGCAAATATAAGGGTAGTTCCACGACTGGTTGGCCCGGTGTCAGGATAATGTGACTGGGTGTGGTATCATGCCAGGTGTTCACTGCATGCTATATACAGTGAAGGCAGCACTATATCTGCTTTAAGTGGACACCGTCTCCAGATAACTGAAAAACTGTTGGTCGGACAACAAACCTAATGAACAAACAAACCTTTGGTATGCACAGTACTTAATTTTCTTAATTAATAACATGTATTTAACTTAGCAATATGCTTCACAACAGTACTTGTATTTATAACAGTAGCAATAAAGAGGGGATGTATTTCTGGTATGTTTAACACCCCCCCCCCCCCCATACAAATCCCTTAACATACTTAAAATAAAATGTAAAACAGAAATTAAAAGCCCTTCACTTCGAGTATTTTCTACTTTTTCTTTAAACTTTCATAAAAATTCCACCTTGTTAGCATCCTTTAGTATTACTATAGACTCTACTGTCTACACTGCTTATAACTATAAACATGTCAAAGAAAATTAGTACTATGAATTTTTTTTTTGTTTTTTGGGTTGTTTTTTTCCTGTTAGGTCTCACAGACACAATTATGGTAATATTGGCGACGTCCAGCTCCGGATTAATTCCCAGGGAGAACAAGTGGCACATCGAAGGTCTGCTGGAATGTAGGTTTTGTTACATTAGTGCGAGGTATCCAACCCATAACCATCCATACCTGGAGCAGATACTCTTATTCTCTGCCAACTGTATTCTCCAGGTCGATGACGGGTGGGGGGGGATGTGAAGAATGAAAGTTGCACAGTTAATGTGTGAGTGTGACACACTCAAGAATGGGTGTATGCAACAGTTAATGTTTGAGTGTGTGACAGTCAAGAATGAGAGTACGCAGTGACTCACTGGGATAATTACACGCAGGCTCTGTTAAATGAATAGGTTTCAGTGACACCTGTAATTTTGTCACATGACCCCACTCCTTTCTGCCTCAGGACCTGTTATGTTTCACTGGGAAAATGTGATTTTTTGTGCTTTTCTGCTCTCTAGTCATTGTCATTATGGAAATTGTAGAAGGGTTTTTGTTGTTTCTGTTGAATTTTCTAATAAACAATGTGTCCGTTGTACTGCAAGGGTGTTCATTTTTAAATGAAACATTAGTGCTACTCTCACTGTGATAACATGCCCGGATCAATGACATAATCCATCCCTTAGTCATTTTGTCCAAAAACTGGGTCAACCATTATTGTGGCTTAGAACATGTATAAGGGGTATGCAATGATGGCTTAACTGGTGCAGTTTAAAGGAAGATCCACATAACTTGGAGTGGGGATCGAATCCAGGCTTTTCTGCAGTGTGGGCTATGGCTATCCCTGCATTCAGTTTTATCAAATTTAGGATGAAACCTACAACCACTAAGTTTGTATCTGAGGTCAGTGTCTTCTGTATTAAATCAGCAGAAACAATTAAGTTAAAGGAAGCAGTAGAGTTTGCAGTGACACCTGTAATTTCATTGTCTGCACCCAGTCCTTTCTACCTCAGGACCAGTTTTGTTTCACTGGGAAAAAGGTGATTTTTTGCTCACTTATCATTGCCAATGTTGTAATTGTGGAGACGTGGGGGATTCTGTGTTCAGATATCATACTTATCTCTGTTCTAAATGTTTTGTTTGTGTATTAGGCTTATGTCCCACCAACAATACTTCAGTTATCTGGAGACGGTGTCCACTTGAAGCAGATATAGTGCTGCCTTAATTGTGTATAGCATGCCATGAACACCTGGCGTGATATCACACACCCAGTCACATTATTCTGACACTGGGCCAACCAGTCGTGGAACTACCCTTATATTTGCTTGAGCATTAGCAAGGGAGCTATACCACCTTTTTTATGACTTCAGTATGTCGCGACCCAGGATCGAAGCCGTGAGTCCTGTACCTGCAGTCAATGCTCTACCAACTGTGCTACCAGGTCAGGTGTGTTCTAAATGTGTTAGCTCAATTTTATAAGCCATTAAAAGACATTTTTTGCCTGTTACTGGTAGAAAACAATTTTGCCAGTTTCCAAAACAATATACTAAATATTGATCCAACAACAAATACAAAACCATGTGACATCACCCACACATTAAACTTGACCCTTTCATTAAAAATAAAAGTCTTTCATTAAAAGTCATGTGATATCTTGAACATTTATAGTCAACAACAAAAAAACACAAAAAACAATGTGACATCTTTGTGCTTTAAAGTTATTTGATCCATAACTAGCATTTCTAAAGCATAATTAAGAGTCTAAAAATTGTATTCACTGCTTTATCACTTTCTTGCACGAAAAATATACTTGCATTGTAGAAGTACAAACTTGAAGAACAAAGTATAAATATGCATGTTAACAAGTATGATGTATAATTTGCGCTTTCTAAATTAAATATTTGATAAAATGTGTTTTTCACTTTAGTAGAAAAATTCAAAACAACCAAAACTGTAATTTTCCATTAAACATCTCAGTGCAATAATTATTTGTGAGCATTTAACGAACAGTTATGAAGGGCAAAGAACAGGGAATACTGTTAATGAGACAATTTGAACTAGTACTATGTTAATGAGTACTAAGTTAATGAGGTCTAAGTTATTGAGTACTAAGTTAATTAGTACTAAGTTAAGGAGTACTAAGTTCATGAATATGAAGTTAATGAGTACAAAGTTAAGGACAACTGAGTTAATGACTACTAAGTTAAGATGTACTGAGTTAAGTAGTACTAAGTTAAAAAGTACTGAGTAAATGAGTACTTAGTTAAGGAGTACTAAGTTAAGGAGTACTAAGTTAGGATGCACTGAGTCAAGGAGTACTTAGTTAAGAAGTGCTGAGTTAATGGAAACTAAGTTAAGATGTACTGAGTCAAAGAGTACTAAGTTAAGAAGAACTTAGTTAATGAGAACTAAATTAAGAAGTACTAAGTTAATGAGTACTAAGTTAAGACGTACTGAGTTAAATAGTACTAAGTTAAGAAGAACTTAGTTAATGAGAACTAAATTAAGAAGTACTAAGTTAATGAGTACTAAGTTAAGACGTACTGAGTTAAATAGTACTAAGTTAAGGAGTACTAAGTTAAGGAGTACTGAGTTAAGATGTACTGAGTCAAAGATTACTAAGTTAAGAAGTACTGAGTCAAGGAGTACTAACTTAAGAAGTACTGGGAAAATAAGAACTAAATTAAGGAATACTTAGTTAATGAGTACTAAGGATTACTAAGTTAATAAGTACCGAGTTAAGGAGTACTAAGTTAATGAATACCAAGTTAAGGAGTACTAAGTTAATGAATACTGGGTTTATGAGTACTAAGTTAAGGACAACTGACTTAATGAGTACTGAGTTAATGAGTACTAAGCTAATGGGTACTGAGTTAAGGGGTACTAAGTTAATGAGAACTGAGTTAATGCATACTGAGTTAAGAATTACTTAGTTAAGAATTACTTAGTTAATGAGTACTAAGATACGGAGTATTACATTGATAGGCTTTGGTTGAGCCCTAAGGTAAATAGGCTGCTTTATCAAGTTGGACACTTTTCTCCACTTACTTACACAATGATGTGTGGGGCCCTCTGGCAGAGCAATTAAGAGTGACTGACTTACATCTCCCCAGCCCATCAGTGCAGAGGTTCGAGTCAGAGTCATGCGAGTGAGAACTTTTATGTGCATTCCACCTGACCTGTGGTGTGCCACTGGTTCTACTCAGAGTTAGCACTGGAGTCTTTCTCCCCTAATAATTAACTGAACATCATCAATATGACCATAAATGTGTTAGTACGAAGTAACAAAAATCTTACAACTGGGGGAGGTCTGATTCACATGAAAACCATTGACACCTGCCAAGCCAGCACACCAGATGAGACAATCAGTAATATCAGCAGCCAATGTAACACGCTATACACTGGTATAGATTGCTGTCTTTTTTTAATAATTCATATTTCAGACTCTCATCTTCATACAGACACCATTCTGTCCAGACAAATTTCATCAATCCTTAACATAAAAAAAACACAGAAATAGCAAGTGATTATATTGTGACTTTTCATCATACCCAAACATAAGAACACCGGACCTAGTATTGCACTTGGTAGAGCGTCAGCTCCAGGTACGGGAGGCCCCGGGTTTGATCCCGGGCCGCGACATACCAAAGTCGTTAAAAATGGTAGTGGTATAGCTCCCTTGCTAACGCTTAAGCAAATATAAGGGTAGTTCCACGACTGGTTGGCCCGGTGTCAGGATAATGTGACTGGGTGTGGTATCATGCCAGGTGTTCACGGCATGCTATACACAGTGAAGGTAGCACTATATCTGCTTCAAGTGGACACTGTCTCCAGATAACTGAAATACTGTTGGTGGGACGATAAACCCAATAGACAAACATAAGAACAGAAACACCAGCACAATGAAGGTTAGTGGAAAAACCTCCCCACATGAGCGTTCTTGCCCTGACTGGGACTCAAGAGTTATAAGTCAGCCACTTTTAACCACTCGGCCATAGACCGAAATCCATTTCTTGAATTCCACAATATGTTAAGTAACCCAGAACTTGATTGATGTCACACATTTAACATATATTTGACCAATATTTCATAATGCAGATACATGGTTAAAATTAGAAAATACATCAGTGATATATTCTGTGTTGAAATCTCCAATCGAGGGTGGTGGTATTTTCAATGACTGTTTTCTCCAAAATGGCGGACTGCGATGACGCTAATGGGAGTTCAATAAAGCTGAGTTGAGTTGAGTTGAGTAGATGTTGAAAAGCAATAAAATTTTGTCCAGAAAATGTTAAATACACTTGAAAGAAGGCGTTCTTCGTATGTTAAATAATGATTCAACAGATGGTATACACGAAAGCTTGGAGAGTGATGGTTCTTGGCAATCAGGGTACATATTGGAAATTTAGTGCCTGACAGTAAAGGGTTAATGTTTGCATGCAAAAAAGGACAAAAAATTTCAACCTTGGAGCGACATCCAGAATCCAGTTTGATTCCAAAATTTTACTGTGGGAATATAAAAAGTCAACTGTCAACATAACTGAAACTTTGTTGGTGGGATGATAGATCTTAAATATCAACAAAAATATAGAAAACACACAATAGATGGCTGATGAATTTGACAGTGGGGTCACTGAGTCCTGACTAAAGCCCAAGAAACAAACAAAGAACAAATAAGTACAGTGTTTTTACTTAAGGACTTGCCAGTATTGTATTAACCATGTTTTAGGAACAAACAGGTCATAACTATACACTATATGGCTCGTAAGATTTGTAAATGGGGATGCAAACACCCAAGCAACAAAATGTCTTCATTTGATGGGTCCAGAAGAAAAGAAAGTGAAACTGGTGGGGATGGGGCACTGCGACCATTGGCCATCAGATGGGCTATCGTTTATCCATGACAGGTCTCATTGTTGGAGAGAGATTCGAGAGGTTTGACTCCCAAATCCCTGTCACGCTCCATCATGGAAGTGTCCAATGTGTCTGTTACTGGGCAACTTGATACCATGGCAACAAAAGCCGGCAACAATGAAGCAAGCTGGCAGACACCAAGTCTTAATAACACCTAGTCTGCTACATTTTGTATGGATTCATACAAAATCCCAAATAATTTCGTCACAACTACATATATGTGCAACACAAATGCCCACAGTGTCTGCAAATAGTGTAAATTCAGATGAGATGTGTCCCAGGTATTTGCTGTTTCCTATTTGCCTAAGCCTGATCAATTCAAGCAAGGCAGGCTAAGAGAATGGTAAGTGAGACAGGGACAAACAACATTTCAAACCAAGCATACAAACATGGCTTCAGGATAAATTTGGACCCATCTAAATTAGTTGTATGTTCATCTTGTTATCCTGTCAGATGAAAGACATGACTGGCCGTAAGGGCACACAACAACACAAACACTCGCTTTGCTGCAGGTCGTGCAAATGTAGATCTGAAACAACAAATACACTTTTTTGTCCAGAAATGTAAATGCACAGTTTGGTTTGAAAGGTTTTAGCTATCCAGTAAACAGCAATACTGTATCCAGATTTAAAACTCTCCTTCACATTATCATCGTGATGTCAGAATTATGTCGATTAGACCTAAAAAAACAAAGCATTGATCTAAAATCCTTCAATTTAAGTTAAAACTTTCTTATTGTCAACATGCCAGTATTATCAAAAAAAAAAGAAAGAAGACAATTAACAATTTAAACTTATCTGTACATATAAGTATGATACAGATGAATTCAATTACCTCTTACGGAAAGATGAAAAATAAGTGAAACCTTTGGTAATGAAATACTTTAAGAAAACACCCAGAAATATTTAACTTATGTAATAGCAAGGGAATTATTGAATATTATTACCAAAATAAACTAGTTTACTGAATATTTAAAATTTATATTTTAACAATTGAATATTTATTCACAAAGATATCTATGATGTTATGTAAACATAATGTTGTTGTTGTTCACATGGCATTCTATGTATCTGTAACATACAGAGAATCTGCAGCCCGTCAGGACTTAAACCTTGACCCTTTGCTAACAGGGCAAATACTCTACCGACTGAGCCAACCAGACTGCTAACACATATTCTCCCTATCACCCGGATTCATATAAACATATAAACCTCAGGCAATTTCAAACTTGTCCTTGAGTAACCACAGACCACCTGTGCTGCAACTAACAAGAACTCCTCAAGCACTTGTACCATAAAACAACTGTGGCTCATTTACGCTGAGTTCCATTGCAACGTAAGGGGAATGTGCAGCTAGTTTGGGATTTGAACTCATGACCCTTTGCTAACAGAGCGAATGTTCTACCAACTGAGGTAAGTGGATCGTTTATATATTTACGCCCTAACACCTGGCTACCAATCAACTGCAATTATTTATGGGATATTGTGATAAAGAGATGTGTTGATATTGTGCGATCTCATCTGTAATAGCATGCCACAAACAACTAATATTGATACCACAGCAAATCACAATATCCTCAGATCAGGTCAATCAACCACTATTTCATGTGTGCATAGCTTCAAACTTTGCAACACCACCTGTGAATTTTCTTTCAACAATTTTAGCTAAAAATTGAGAGACACTTTTCTTCTATCTAGTTCAAACTACTAAACTGCTATTGGATGTTTGGGGGGTTGGGGGGATGGGGGTGTCATTCAGATTAAAGTGCAGCAACAATTGGAAGACCTTGGCTGTTTATTGGACCCTCCCTGTACATCCAATTGTGATAACACCCGTGACACTTAATTACAAATCACGAACACATTCCCATCATTCCTCCAGTCCAGGGCAGACATATTGTAGAAATAAATTACTCTCAGCCAGCTACACCTGAATTGATCAGACTAAGGGAAACATTGTAAATCCAGATCATGGCAAGAATTCACTAACTATTCTTAAAGCTGGTATAAGACAGTTTGGATCAGAAATATTATCCTTACACAGCTTAGTAAACCAGTGTTATATAAACAGATCAACAAATGTTGTTAATTGATGTTCTACACCTGTCGGAAAAGTAAACCATAATGCCACAACACCATGTTCTTTACGAACATGTATTTCCTATCTGAGCCACACTGCACAGTTAGCTATTTTTAAACCAAGAAAACCATATGACTACTAATGTTTCAGTTCACCCACGTCATCCACTGTTACATCAATATCTATTTTTAGCAGGAATCCCATTTGTTCTTATTTACTGATACTGTTGCATACATAAGACGTAGAAAAACTGTTGGATACCACCTTTAAGTAGGAATTGCTCAAGTCATGAATTTCAATCCCCAGGGGGAGCCTGTAACATAGTGGTAGAGTCGCCGATTTTTATCTCCTCTGACTGCTTAGCCTCTCACCGCGTGGGTTGGAGAACAATTCGGAGCAAAGGACGTAATGCGACAAGGTCTTTCATCTGACTAGCAGTGCACCGGTGGTTCTACCCAGACATTTTTCTTGGGTCTCCTTCTACCAAAAAGCTGGACATTGCTATAATGATCATAACTGGTCGCTGCAATTTTTATTTCAAAAACAAAACATAAAAATTTCAATCCACAATGCTTTCATTATGTATTAAGGTACATGTCTGTATTTATGCATGACACTCTAACTTTGCTGCTTTGAGCTAAAAATCACACTGAAACTTCATCAATAAACTTATTTTTGTTGGTAAGAAAATTGTGACTTCGACTTAAGTCAAGACTTAAACTTAAGAATGGTTGGTGAATCTTGTCAGGATCCACATTTAATCTGATGCAGTCTTATGATCTACACTATTTAGAAGAGAATCCGAAGCAAAATGTTGTAACATGAAATGTTGTCATGAATAACAAAAATCTTAGATTATGTAATGGCTACATTAAAAGGGGGTAAAATCCTCATCAGATCCAAAACTGGGTTAAACTGATTAGATTTCAAGCAATATAATTTTGAAGTGAAAACTAAAAAGCAGCTACTTTTAAAGAGATTTACATCAGCACAATTTTTTGTTATGTTTGCTGCAGACCACAGTGACACAATTATCACTAAATGTGAGATCTTTATACGGTGTAATGATTACACCACTGTCTGGTATCTTCATCGACATAAATAGCTGGATGATGCCTTGAAGACTATAACTGTGTTGCAGTGATGTAACTAAAATAAATAAATAAATAAATAAAATAAATAAATAAAATAAATAAAATAAATAAAATAAATAAAATAAATAAATAATAATAAATAAAATAAATTAAAATAAATAAAATAAATAAATAAAATAAATTAAAATAAATAAAATAAATAAAAAAAATAAATAAAATAAATTAAAATAAATAAAATAAATAAATAAAATAAATAAATAAAATAAATTAAAATAAATAAAATAAATTAAAATATATAAAATAAATAAATAAATAAATAAAATGAAGTAAAATAAAATAAAGTAAAATAAAATGAAATAAAATAACATAAAGTAAAGTTAAATGAAATAAGATGAAGTAGACAAGACACCTATGTGGATCTTTTTATTTTAACTAGCTCACAAAGTCAATGATACTAGTTAAGTAACAACCAAGATGACTGTTTCTACAAACATTCCTGTATTCTGAGCCACATTCTTGACATGCCATGGGTTGATTGTAGGAAACCACTTGAGGTCTAGCTTGGTAAATCTCACCCTCTTAAAATATGTCTATCTTATCTATTTGTCTTACAATGTTACAGGTTTCAAATGGGATCCTTGGCCATTTGGTAACATGGTGCCTTCTTAAAAAGGAGCAGGCTTTTTATAATTTGTTATAATGTTGCCAAAAAAGGTGCATTTAGAATGTTTGACCTTAAACATGGGGTTATTATTACTTGTATACATCTGCGATTATATTTTACCTAACTTTTGCATAGATTTGTTGTTGTTTTGTGTTGATTATGTTTTTAAACATCACAATGACAAAATTATGGTCATTTTGGTCATGTCCAGCCTTATAGGTGACAGACGACCACAGACAGGAGTGTGCGCAGAACAAATGGCACAAGTCAAGTCAACTGGAAGACTCACCAAAGGAACGACCTTGCTGTGACCGTGATCGGGACGTTCACAGGTCCAATGGTGGCACCCCAGGTTTCTTGATTTGAATTACTGTCGATGCCATCCAATTCTAAGTGCAAAAAAGTGAATAAAACAAGAAATTTCTTGTTTTGATAAATTTTTATAAAATACATCACAATATATTTTTATACAATATATTGCAGACACTGATTATGGTAATTTTTGTGATGTCCATTTATTCTGATGGTGGAAGACCCAAGACAAATGTCTGGATAGAAGTATTGACATACCGCAAGTCAGCTGGAAGACCTTCTTACATTAAGACCTCTGCACCAGTTGGTACACAAGATACAAGCATGGAGTTGATCAGACTTAGTCAATATAAATGTGATGGGCGATGTCTGATATGAATTTACACAAATTGCCGCAGTTTCTGACTAATCACAGTTTGTTGTAAGAAGACACAGCAAGTCAAAATTCAAAGGCTATTCAATACAAAGTTATTTAAACAAAAATTATATAAAAATTAATAACTAGACTTTCTATTTACTTATGGCATTGGAAAAATTGTATTAATGCAATTGTTGAATATGAATTTAGATTCAAAAGGAAGGTTTCTGGAAGGGGGTAAAGGAAGACTTAGTGTTAAGGGATAATCTATGGAGTTCCTTATTGAGATAGGACAATGTAGAAATGATTGGACAAATATTTGACCAGTGTTAATTTAGAGATAAACATATCTCCCTTAAACTCCATGTGGCAAGCTGTCTGTAGATATCTCCTTGTAAGAAGTCACATTCGTCAATGGTAGATATCTTAAGTTATAAAGGACAAATCTGAAACAACTTGATTACGGAACAGAAAATGAATACAACACACCAATGCACAGCTTCTTTCCTGTTTTCAGCAAAAGGTCAGGAAATTAATTTTTGCCATCCTGCTGGGAATAAATCATATTTTCTCATGAAATATCCAGCTATCGTCATTTCCTCACACCGTTTTCACTGAGTCTTGACATGATGTTTTGCATGTGAAAGTCACATTACAATTTTCATTATAAAACGGTGTTTCTTTTTGTTCATAGATCATTTACAATGTGGATGGGTGCCCAAGTTTTCTAGAAAGTTAAATGACCTTCACCTATTCATAGAATTATACTTCTGGAACATTATTTTGTACCCACTTGAAATATGACCATATTTGTGATGAATTATTTACTACCATGTTAGCAAGAATTCAATTTATTTAAGCATACATTAATGAAAGTATAAAAATGCATTCAGGTAAAAATATCTTGTTCTCTTTTAGTCTACTACAAATACATAACCAGATTTCTAGTAACTTTCTATTTTTACATGATGTTTTTTAAAAATAGCTACGTGAGCGGACACTTTGAGGAAATGTTTTGTGTTCGTTACATGGTACAGACACACTTATGGTCATATTGGCACCATCCAGTCAAGTTTTGGTGTAGTAAGACCCCAGACGTATGGCTGGGTAGAACACTTTTCACTGCAGGTAAGCTGGAAAACCTCCCCCATGGAAGATCTGGCACAGACTGGGACTTGGAGCCATGAGGTTAAGAGTTGAGGTGTTACAAATCAGTGACTATAACCAATCTGCCATGGGCACACCTTAAAGTAAATGTCTTATTTATATTATGACAACTAGTATAAAATCGATAGAATTTATCAAAGTTCATTTCTCCCAGACTTGTTAAGGCACACAAGAATCTATTTATAGCACCCAAACAGTTCTACCCCTAAACACAAAAATACTATTTGTGGGATTTTTTTTAACAAATTAAAAACTGGTAACTTAATATTTGATTTCATTCAACACAAATTTATAGGATTGCTTTTTAGTTAAATAATAACTACTGATTACCAAATATTTGATTGATCGATCACAGAGATCAGACAAAAAGAATCCAGGAATAAACCTTTCTGCGACCTTTACTTTGGGATATGTTTGCCACGACTCAGTCATTAAACGAGAGCAAACATTTCCTCTTTTCATTATAGTGCTCTGCTCTTGACTCGGATTTTTTTTATTAAACCCCCACAAAAAAAAATCATCAAAGAAAACTTCAATCTAACCCTAGCGACCTTACATGTAGGTCTGTATCTGGCCCTGCTTACAGCAAACAGACCACTAAATAAATATAAAAAGTTTAAGTGTAAAACGGTGGCTGAAAAAAACAAACTTTTATCCAATTTTCTCCCCCAACCCCCAAACAAAGTGATTCTGTCACAGGTTTAAACTTATGATATCAAATATCATATAAGGTGTGTTGTATAAAACAGACCAGGTATTGTTTGAGAATGTGGATTTTTAAAACATTAGATTTTACACTAATACACAAAATGTAAAAAAAAAAGAATCAGGCAGGTATTTTGTTTGTTAGTTGATTTTATCAGTCAATCAGTGTGTGACATTATTTTTAGTATTTTTAGAACTTGTTATGTAGTCTCTAGTTGTTAACAAATACTGCAGCTGGGAGCTTTGCTATGCAGTCTTTAGTTGTTGACAAATACTACAGCAAGGAGCTTTGTTATGTAGTCTCTAGTTGTTGACAAATACTGCAGCAGGGAGCTTTGTTATGTAGTATCTAGTTGTTAACAAATACTGCAGCAGGGATCTTTGTTATGTAGTGTTTATTTTTTAACAAATACTGCAACTGGGAGCTTTTAGTCTCTAATTGGTTACAAATATTGCAACAGGGAGCTGTCTGATCAAGATCTTCACTTTTTGCTACTTAGTAAACAGTTGTTAACAAATACTGCAACTGGGAGCTTTTAGTCTCTAATTGGTTACAAATATTGCAACAGGGAGCTGTCTGATCAAGATCTTCACTATTTGCTACTTAGTAAACAGTTGTTAACAAATACTGCAGCAAGGAGCTTTCTTATGTAGTCTCTAGTTGTTGACAAATACTGCAGCAGGGAGCTTTGTTATGTAGTATCTAGTTGTAAACAAATACTGCAGCAGGGATTTTTGTTATGTAGTGTTTATTTTTTAACAAATACTGCAACTGGGAGCTTTTAGTCCCTAATTGGTTACAAATATTGCAACAGGGAGCTGTCTGATCAAGATCTTCACTATTTGCTACTTAGTAAACAGTTGTTAACAAATACTGCAGCAAGGAGCTTTCTTATGTAGTCTCTAGTTGTTGACAAATACTGCAGCAGGGAGATTTGTTATGTAGTATCTAGTTGTTAACAAATACTGCAGCAGGGATCTTTGTTATGTAGTCTTCAGTTGTTAACAAATACTGCAGGGAGCTTTGTTATGTAGTCTCTAGTTGTTAACAAATACTACAGCAAGGAGCTTTGTTATGTTGTCTTTAGTTGTTAACAAATACTGCAGCTGGGAGCTTTGCTATGAAGTCTCTAGTTGTTGACAAATACTGCAGCAAGGAGCTTTGTTATGTAGTCTTTAGTTTTTAACAAATACTGCAGCTGGGAGCTTTGTTATGTAGTCTCTAGATGTTAACAAATACTGCAACTGGGAGCTTTTAGTCTCTAATTGGTTACAAATATTGCAGCAGGGAGCTGTCTGCTTAAGATCTTTACTATTTGCTACTTAGTAAACAGTTGTTAACAAATTCTGCAGCAAGGAGCTTTGTTATGTTGTCTTCAGTTGTTAAAAACTGCAGCTGGGAGCTGTCTGATCAAGATCTACACTATTTGTTACTTTGTCTCTAGTTGGTAACAAATACTGAACATTATGGGATCTGTATTGCAAACTCACTCATGCAGAGGGTTAAGACAAGACAGATGTAGCCAGCTACAGGATGACATACCAGTGCACTATGCACCCTGCAGGCTGGAGTCAACATTCCAATCTTAGTCACTCGGGGTTTCCCTATATAAAAATACATGTAGCAAAATCTAACCACTGCTTTGGTGAATCTGGGCATATTTTCTGCATGAACTTTCTAAGTTAGCTCTCCAATGGCCACCCATCCTTAACTCATCCACAGTCACCGTTGCTTAATCGCGCAACGTTGGAAGTTTTTAAACCGCGTCGGTAAGGAGTTAACCCAGTAGCGATGCATTTCTATCTCTGCGATTGTTACACTTCCTTAAATGTGGTATCCAACAGATTACTTATATCAAAAGCACGAAACATTATTTGGTACTATTTATCTGGGATAAAGGCATAATTTCTGCATAACTTCATACCATAGTCAAAGTTAAGACAGTTTGAACACTACCTATATTGTAAGACAATAATTATACATTGCGGGAAAATCACTCTAAATTTTCATTCTTTCCAAATCTATCAATAAGCACGAAATAGATCTTTGCTAAAAATATATACTGACGTCAGCGCGGGCTGCCCAGATTATGATATAAGGCGGTCTTAAAAGTAAGTTGTCACATGATTTTCTTGACTTAAAAAAACTATCTCTGCAGCGTGGCTCAAATAGGAAATACCCATTTGTGAGGATGAGTGGGGATTTATGCTTGACTGTTAACACTGATCTAGCACGTCAATGAACATCAGTTTGCAGGACATTTTCAGGTAACATTGACTTATTTGGTTATTTGAGGGAAAAAAATTGTCCAAACTTTCAGTACCGTCTTTGAGGGATTTATTTCATGATTTTTTGTACCATCCAACAAACGAGGTAGTCCTAAAAATTTGAGTTCATGAAAAAACTATGCCTAAATTTCATGAAACGGGGATATATGCTACAGGTATTTGCTACATGCAAACTGTGAGGGAAAATCTATAGGAGTTAGATTCAAAATAAGTCCTTCATGAGAGAAGTTTAAATTACCTTCCTTGTAGATTTTGAAATAGGAGGAATCTAGCCACCATGTAAGAGATAGTCAAACTAGCCTCCATATCTAAAATTTGATATGATGCTTTTAAAAAAGCAAATTTACCTAAGCCATCATCATTACAGCCAACCCACCACACAAACAAATCATTTTTCAAGACACTGTCCTATAAATGATCACTCGATCTGGAACTACGTTTTATTGAAAAAATCTTGATTTTAAGGAGGGGTTATGTTTCTGTAAGTTATGCAGAAGGAGTGTGCTTAAAGGCCTCACAATAAAAATACATATTTCAAACCAGTATACAGCAATATGTATTCATAAAAGTTTCATGAAATTATAATTACTGGTTGATTTTGCAGGCAATTTTTGAATGTTCCAGGTGTTTTTTATTAGTTTTTATTTCGTGTGTGTCATTGCTTCATTGTGGGTTTTTTATTGTTGTTTTTTTTTTTTTTTTTTTTGGGTGGTGGTGGTGGTGGAGGTTTACAGGGCTGCACCGCTTAACATTCTCTCATGAAAATGTACAGCTGCTTTCACTGTGATGGACATCTGGTTTATGTAGGTAGTAATGCTTTACAAGTCCTTTGCTATTTAGAGTGCAAAACTTTAATTATCCCTGTGCATACACACTTCAGTCATGAAATCTGAACTGATATTTCCTCCCATATCTTTCAGTCTGTCAAATGTAACACTTGAAAACATGACATTACACACTTTACTTATGTTATAACATAGCTGCATGTTTTAACCCTAGTTATGCTATATGTACATGTGTGTTACTTTTCTTTACACAATATTAAACCCTTTCTTTCATAGTTCATCTTTAATTTTAATAATTCACTCGACTTTGTTGATTTTCTTCTAAAGATATGAGGGTTTTTTAATAAATGTAATTTTAACTTGTAATAATAGATTTAATGCTGAACCGGTTAACACATAAACCTTTAGTCATGCAGAATCTACTAATGATTGTGAATGGTTTGAAATGGTGTTAAATGGCTGCAGGAAACGTTTAAAGGTGATATCTGACAGTTTACCTCTATCTTACATATGAAAATCCTGAATGTGTGCAAAACTGCTGATTAACCTTTACTTTAGTTTACTTTAAGGCTGTTAACAGCATACAGTCAATTTTAGAAGGTACAACTCAGGAAATACCTTGCTTTAAATTTCATTTTTAAATCTATAAAAAAGTATGGGGGGGATTGCAGCTAAAAGTGGTTATGGATGTCAGAGCTAACTACCCAGATGGTCATGTAAAGTGATCACATAAGCAATTGGTTAGTCTTTATCTTAGTTTAAAAATAGCGAAATGTGCAGCATGGCTTGGATAGTAAATACATTTTTCTAATGTCAAGTGAGGTGTTATTTGTTGATTGGGTTTATCGTCCCACCAACAGTATTACAGTTATCTGGAGACTGTGTCCACTTGAAGCAGATATAGTGCTGCCTTCACTGTGTATAGCATGCCGTGAACACCTGGCATGATACCACACCCAGTCACATTATCCTGACACCGGGCCAACCAGTCGTGGAACTACCCTTATATTTGCATGAGCGTTAGCAAGGGAGCTATACCACTACCATTTTTAACAACTTTGGTATGTCGCGTCCCGGGATTGAACCCGGGGCCTCCCGTACCTGAGGTGTTATGGTTTGCCCTACACATGGAGGTAGGACACCATTAAACAGCATTTCGCAGAACCTTCTCTGGTAACAATTATGTTTTTGGTTGCATGAGAGAAAAAAAAAATCATAAAGACTTTGTGTGATAAGGCCATTTAACATGTATCTTGATTAGAAAAACAACAACAGGATAATAAGTGATTTTATGTTTGAGTAATTATAAAAATGAATACACGCTACACACATTATTTAAAATATTATATTCAGATTCCTAGTCATGAAAAAACCTGTTCTGCAAAACCTAATGTACGTTTCTAACAACCAAAGGCAAGTTTACTTAAATTTAAAAATGCATTATCTATGTGAATTGTCACCTACTATATCCTACAGATATCTAAATGACTATGCCATTCAGTTACATGAAAATAGTAAGCCGGGTAACTACAGATTCCTAAATGACTATGTCATTCAGTTACATGAAAATAGTAAGCCGGGTAACTACAGATATCTAAATGACTATGCCATTCAGTTACATGAAAATAGTAAGCCGGGTAACTACAGATATCTAAATGACTATGCCATTCAGTTACATGAAAATAGTAAGCCGGTTAACTACATTTTGACAAGAAAAAAACAATGAAAGATCAAGCTTCATCACTGGACTAAAATCTTCATTGGATTATGAAGCGACCAATGAGATATCATTACCAGAAATTTTACATAAATATTGTTTCATTAAAAAAAAAAAACTTATTAAAAGAATTCCCATTACCTGAGTCAATATAAACGTAAATCAAGACTGAATCCTCTTCACATAGCAATCAAAAGTTAATTTACATGTAGCTGCACCTGAACATCTTTAACAAACAAAACAACATGTTTATAACTGAATAGATTTTACATTACCTCAACATCAGTTAACCCTTTACTTGCTGGAAACACCATTAGGGTGGAGAGTGTTTCATATTAATAGGGTAAATGTTGTTTTTCAAAAAAGTAATGGGTTTAAGAGGAAATCTTATTAAACAAACAAAAAAGTATCTAACATCTGTTAATGCAAAACAAAATAATCATGTGCATTAATGAAAAGATATCTGTAAATATGGTTGTAAAAGCTTACTAGAGCACTAGACATTTGTTAAAATCTTGCCGAAACTCAAAATAAAAGTTATCTATCTATTCTATTCTATGCAATGCCATGCTATGCTATCTAAATGTAAAACTAAAAAATCATTTACATAAATAAAAAAAAAGAGTTCACAATACCTGAAATCTTTTTAAAAAGTCCACAAAAAACCTTAATTGATTCCCATAGCTGTGACTGCTGACGCCTCCAGTATCTACCTATAGCAGAATACTGAATGACAGCATTCTTAATCTCAGTCACCAGCCCAATACTGTATTTACATATAAACCACTCTTCAAATAAACACATTTTAACATAGCCATGTTTATATGACACACAATTTTTACTGCCCTTTGTACTCCAAGCATAAGTTATATGAGGAGTTCAAAACAAGGCTCAACATGTTTTTTTATAGTTACCCCTCACTTTTTTTTATATCCCCTAGCTTTCTGACTTCGTTTTGTTGTTGTTGTTTATAGAAATATATCACAACCACCAATTATGATCATTATAGAAACGTCTTGATATTTTTGTGGAGGAAGACCCTGACAAAATATCTGGGTAGAACCACTGGCGCACCACAGGTATGCTGAAGGACGGTCCTACTTTAAGTCCCTCGCCCTAATAGGGACTCGAATTCACGCACTGAAGGCTAAGTAGTCAGAGGTGATACAAGTCAGCATCTTTACTCCAAGGTTAAAGATAGTATCCTAAAGTTTGCGTATATCTAACATATGTAACAATATCTGACCTCTGTTTAGGGTGTCTGTGCATAATTTCTGTAGATAAAAAGTCATACTTCAGTCTAAGCTTTGACGATTTTCAACAGTATCTCAATTTTAGAGCAGTAAAACTTGTTAATCAACACATAAATGTTCATTTTTTTCAAATTTAAAAATAAGAACAATTGGGATGCCTGCTAAAATAGACATAGACGTCGCAGCGGATTACGTAGATGAGCTAACACATAAGTGGTCACATGATTTTCTTAGTTTAAAAATAGCAATCTGTGCAGCGTGACTCAAATGGGAAATACATGTTTGAGAATTAAAATTGTGGCGTTATGGTTCACTTTAAAGACAGGTGTAGGACTTAAATAAACAGCATTTTGCAAGATCTGTTCAGGTAACAATTGTTTATGATGATGAATACAGAAATATTTTTGGTCCAAACTGTTGGACAGGATATCATGTTTAAAGGGCTCCCCTACCTGTCTGTAAATAAAACTTTAACCTGATCATGAGCTTTGTTTCGACGTGATTCATTCATCGCACTGACACAATTAGGGTCAGACTCATGGAGACCAACTTATTCTAGGTAGAGGCAGATCTTAGACTAATGTCTTGATAGATAGAACCTGCAAACTAGAACAGCAGGAAGACCTCCCCACTTGACATAAGATTTGAAGCTGTAATTTAAAATTAAAAAAAACAAACAACACTTATTTTACATTACACTAACATAATTATCAAAATATTAACAAAGTTCAATTAATTATTGGTGCAGGAAGGTAGAATCAGTGACAATGGTTAGCTGGAAAACCTCCTTACATGCAAGTTATCTCCTGGTGGCGCCCGAGGCATAGTGGCAGATTTGCAACATTTTTTCTAAAATAACAAACATACACTGCAGAATGTAACAATATTCTGTACATGACAAGTAGCATATTCTGCAATATGTTGAACTCTTGGCCAACTAAGCATTAATTGAATTAGAGAGGCACCCCTGGTCTACTGGTGGAGTCGGTGAATTGTAACTCCTCTGACAGTCTAGCCTCTCACTGCATGTGTTCAAGTCCAGTTCGGGGCGAAGGACTCAATGTGGGAAGGTCTTCCAGCTGACCTGTGGTGCACCGGTGGTTCTACCCGGACATTTGTTTGAAATCTTCCTCCACCAAAATAGCTGGATGTTGCTCTAATGATTATTGGTCGCTGCAATGTATTTCAAAAACAAAACAAAACAAAATCTGATTGGGCTTTAAAAGAATGTTTGTTTGTTTGTTAATTGGGTTTATCGTCCCACCAACTGTTTTTCAGTTATCTGGAGACGGTGTCCACTTGAAGCAGATATAGTGCTGCCTTCACTGTGTATAACATGCCGTGAACACCTGGCATGATACCACACCCAGTCACATTATCCTGACACCAGGCCAACCAGTCGTGGAACTACCCTTATATTTGCTTGAGCGTTAGCAAGGGAGCTATACCACTACCATTTTTAACGACTTAGGTATTGTCTCAGCCCGGGATCGAACCCGGGGCCTCTCGTACCTGGCGCCGATGCTCTACCGATTGCGCTACCAGGTCCGTTTTTAAAGAATGTAAATATCGAGATGAGCCAGCTCCAGCATCTTCAGTACTTGCTGTAGCATCTTTAATCATAAGTCTTGTTGACTTAAACATTTAGTTTTTATCAAAAAACTTAGATTTTGTACTAGATGTTAAGCGTCAAAGCATGCTACGGCTTACCAATCTAACAAGACTGTAAGGCTTTGTAACTCCCTCACCCACCTCTCCAACCCTTTCCTTAGCTCCAGGGAACAACGTGTTTTATTAATGAATGTGAACTGACAAGTGGGTTCATTTGGTGTTTCTTTCCTGTTGACAACATCCACTGTTGTAATTGTTTTAAAACATTCCACTCACTTCAACCAGAAAAAACACAAGCAGCCTAAGGGAAAGAATGAACACCTCATAACTGGTTTATTAACATATCTAACAGGAAACAAGTTTTTCTCAATATCAACATTCTTCTCTTTCTTGTCCTTTTTTCTATTCATCATCATCATCATCATCATCATCACTGCCATTTAAATTATCATCATCGTTATCATCGTCATCATCACTGTCATCACCACCATCATCATCATCACTGCCATTAACATCATCATTGTCATCATCATCATCATCATCATCATCACTGCCATTAACATTATCATTGTCATCATCATCATCATCACTGCCATTAACATCATCATTGTCATCACCACCATCATCATCACCACTGTCATTAACATCATCATTGTCATCATCATCATCATCATCATCATTACTGCTATTAACATTATCATTGTCATCACCATCATCACTGTCATCACCACCACCACTTACACAACCATCCTCATCATCATCACTGCCATCATCATTGTCATCATTATAATGATCATCACTTCCATAACCTAGACACAACTAGTTAAAACTGTTGCTATCATCAAGAAAATAGAGATCAGAAAAATGTCATTCAGAAAAGACAGGTTTTAGCTGATAAGCATTCAACATTCATTCAGCATACTAGTTTTGTCTCTACAAGTAATACTTGTATTTTAAATGCTTATTTTTTCTGGAGAAGTCTTTCATTCAAATATGCAAACAAGGCCTTGTAGATATACCTTTTTCATTAAAAAAAATATCAGGAAAAAGCATATAGACTACACATACTTTAGGACATCACACTGTGATAACTAACTAGTGTGTTACCAAAAATAATGCATGAGAGTTATTTCACGACTGTGCGGTAGGTTATGTGATAAATTAAATAAACATTCACAATTAGGACCACATGAGGGTGTCGGCAATTGCAGAAGATGCATCATCTGAATCGACGTTCACTCGAATTAGCTCTGCTTCATGGTGGCGTGGGATATTAGGCTGGTAACAGTTCGTTTTCATGAATATTCATAGCAACCAGTGGTCCAATGAAAATGTGTGTTACATTGACATTTGAATAACAAGTTAAAAAAAACACACACTATTTGTCAGTGTCCACAAGGCAACTCTTACCTGGGACACCTGTTTATAAACTGTAATCATTTCATTGGCTAAATTACCATGCCGTTTTTTGGACTAAGTTTTTGGACTTAGCACCAATCAAATGATCTATGTAGATGTTCCTGGGAACAAAGTTTTTTTCCGACCAAGTAACCCACAGTATATGTATATATGAAATATTTACTGAGAGTTCTGATGATGCCGGAGAAAATAAATGACCACAGACAAATGACTGGCACACCCACAATGACACCTTTACAATTCAAGACAAGTTTTTAGCTTAAGTTGATGTCTCAGTAAATTGGGTCTCACATACTGGGGCAATTTACCATCCTGTTTACAATGGAGCTGTTATCACTCCACTTAAGAGAGAGATAAGTGTGAAAGGTATCAACTCCAAGGTGCCTTGGTGACAAGCCATGACAGGAGACAGACCCCATTGACAAGATAACCAGATAAGCTCTATTGATAGCCCTAATAACAATGATAGTCCCATAACTAAAATAGTCCAATGGGATGGCTGGGGCCTAAACCTTGTCAGTTATATCACAGGGTTGACTAAAGAGAAGCCACGTTTCGTTTCTTGGCAAAGAAGCTTCATTTTAGCAAGGATCAGTTCTTTTAAGGTCAAAATGTTTGTCATTTTTTTGTCGCAATGGTTATTTTCAGTTAATTCTGACCAAATTTATATGTGCAACCACAGACAAAGGGCATATCACTCTCTTATAAACATAATACAGGAAAAAGCCGTAACTAAGAGCCAAGATTTAATCCCTACAATTTAAATATACTTCCATTTTACATAACATTTCATCTGATTTGCCCATTTATTTAAGTCTGTCCACTTGAAACATATTTCAACATTATGTTACATGTTTCATTTGATTTGCCCTTCTATTTATAAGTCTCTCCACTTAACATGTATTTCCATATTACATTACATAACATTTGACTTGCTGTACTATTATAAGTATCTCCACTTAACATGTATTTCCATATTACATTACATAACATTTGACTTGCTGTACTATTATAAGTATCTCCACTTAACATGTATTTCCATATAACATTACATAACATTTGACTTGCTGTACTATTATAAGTATCTCAACTTAACATGTATTTCCATATTACATTACATAACATTTGACTTGCCCTTCTATTTATAAGTATCTCCACTTAAAATGTATTTCCATATCACATTACATAACATTTGACTTGCCCTTCTATTTTATAAGTATCTCCACTTAACATGTATTTCCATATTCCCTGTCATTGATTTGCCCTTCCATTTATAAGTATCTCCACTTAAAATGTATTTCCATATCACATTACATAACATTTGACTTGCTGTACTATTATAAGTATCTCCACTTAACATGTATTTCCATATAACATTACATAACATTTGACTTGCTGTACTATTATAAGTATCTCAACTTAACATGTATTTCCATATTACATTACATAACATTTGACTTGCCCTTCTATTTATAAGTATCTCCACTTAAAATGTATTTCCATATCACATTACATAACATTTGACTTGCCCTTCAATCATAAGTATATCCACTGAACATGTATTTCGATATTACATTACATGTTTCATATATTTGCCCTACTATTTACTTATCTCTACACTTTAAATGCATTTCCCTGTCATGTTATGTTTGCTTCATGATATTTCTAAAGGTTTCACCACCATTTATGTATCACCCTATTGTATTACATATTTTGTCTCATTTGATTCAAATTTTAAAAGTGCCTACATCCAATATATTGCTGGTAACAATATTAAGTCTGTTAGCAGTTTTAGGTATCTTGGAAGCATTCTTGGATAAAAAGCTCACCTTTAAAGATCCTGTTAAGCGGAAATGTCAGATTGCAATGTTTAATTATCTAAGTATCAAAAACATCAGAAAATACCTTACTAAGGATGCTACTGAAACTCTAGTATTGTCACTCGTTATTTCCCATCCGGACTATTGTGATGCAATTCTGTTTCTAAATGTGATATTCAAAAGATACAAAATATGTGTGCAAAACTTGTCCAAAAACCTAGCCAGTATGATAGTTCAAAACAAGCTTTGTTAAAACTTCAATGGCTTCCAATTAATGCCAGAATTGAATTCCAGATTTTAAATGTCATGCTCATTTGTTCAAAGGGAACAGCCCTAGCTTATTTAACTGAATTTTTATCTGAACAGGTACGAAGACGTAGGTTGAGATCTTCAGACTATGTCACAGGCTGTTACGATGTACCATTCATCAAACGCAAAACGTTTGGTGACAGGAGTTTTAAAACAGTGGGTCCTAAATTATGGAATAAATAACCCATAGAACTGAGAAGTTGTGATACTGTAGACATTTTCAAGAAATATCTTAAAACACTGTTTTTTAGGACTTCTGATTCTTGGTTTTGAGTGACACATGTGTTGATGAACCGAACATGTAAAGCCTGTGTTGTGTCACTTGGTAGTGAATGAACATTTTTTATGTTTTAATTGTACTTGTACATGTTTAAAGCAACAGTGTTTATTATACATTTCTTGCTATTTATCTTTTGTATGATGCCAGTCAATATTATGTGCAAAATTAGGCATTTAATCCAATAAAACAGTTTTAATTTCATTGTACTGCAAACTGGTTTGTTACTAGCATGTCTCCATCTATGCTAAAATGACTGACTCTTGCTGCAGTTATGACATTAAGTTTACTAACCTTTCAAGGAAGTCATTAATAACAATGTCTTACCAGACAACTATAATTGTTCCAAGTAAAAATGGTTCAATTGGCACTTTGCTTAGCTTCAGACCAGACAGTATAAAGTGGTAAAAGAAGCATATCTGTGTAGGTCCTGGCTGTTGTTTTCTTTTTTAAATACATCACAGCAACCATTTATGATCATTATAGCAACATCCAGCTATTTGGTGAAGGAAGATGCCAGACAAATGTCTGGGTAGAACCAACGGCACACCACAAGTCAGCTAGAAGACATTACCACATTAAATCCTTCAACCTGAATGGGACTCGAACTCATGAGGTGAGAGGCTTAGCAGTCAGAGAAGTTACAAACCGTCGACTCTACCACTACTTCACGGGTGCTGCACCTAGATACTTTTAAGAATGATTACAATACACATGACATATAATTATATATTTATATAACCACATCTTCAGTTTGGAGATATTCTAGGTTGTTTAGCTGATAATGGCAAAAAAGTAATGGATAAGACACCACACTTGGAAAGGTATAAGGGGCATTTATTTAGTATTAATCAGTGTGGCGCTTTAGTCGTATACGTAATATTTCTGCAGAAATTGTTAGACCAACACTTCGAAGTATTCCCCTTTGACTTGGATGCATTTTTCCAAGCGATGAATCCAATCGGAAAATGCTTTTCGGTAGCTCTCTTTAGGTATAGTGTTTAGACACTGGAAAAGCGCGCTGCCGACAGCGTGCAGAGATTCAAAACATCGACCTCTCATGTAGTTCTTGATATAAGGATTCAACCAAAAATCGCACGGAGCAAGATCAGGACTATGTGCAGGGTGTGGTAAAGTGTCAATGCTGTTGTCGCTCAGATACGACCATTTTCTTTACTGTCAGGCTCATAAAAATATACCCATGTTTCATCGCCAGTCACAATTTCATTCATGCGGTTTTGGTCAGCATTCTTGTATATGTCGAGCAGCTGTGACGCAATTCGCATGCGCTCCCGTTTTTGGTCCTTAGTGAGAAGGTGGGGTATCCACCTGGGGCAAACCTTGCGTAGCTTTAACACGTGAGTCAATATTTGAAAAACCGATGATGAATTAATGCCACATAAATTACTTATCTCCTCCACTGTACAGCGGGCATCATCTTCCACAGCTTTTTTAACAGCGGCAATATTTCCGTCAGTCATTGTTGTAACTGGACAGCCAGGACGGGCCTCATCTTTTATCGCCTCTTTACCGGAGGTAAATAGACGGACCAATCTTCTAACTGTGGCATACAATAGGGCACTGTCCCCATAAACCTTGTCTAAGTCTGATTTAATATCCATACGCTCTTTGCTCATCTTGAGAATTGTTCTCTTTATCTGCCATTTTTAACTGCAGTGTACCTGACCGTAGTCGATTCAAGTAAACATTGCGCTCACTGTGTAGGTTTTTCCTGGTTTCCTCGTGCACGTAACTGTAGAGGAGAGTCTAATCTTTCCATACATGTATAACATGTACCAATTACGCTCGGATTAACGTTAAAAAATTGCACTGATTAATAATTTATAAATGCCCCTCATATTTGCAATAATGATTTGAACTCAAGTCACAATATTAAACCTTTCATTGTACTTCAGATGTAATTTTTACCTGCAAAGGGCAAAGGTTTTGGTGTTTTACAAAGTTTCAGGTATGTTTTGTGACACCCTTTAACATATTGTCTCCTGAAATTCATAACTTGAGCATTTTCCACTAAAGAATGGTTGGTGAATATGGGCCTTGATTCTCCCTGCATAAAGACAATGCATCATATGGAAGCATAGTATGTCCCATATAGAAGTATATAATCTAATGATCAGATGATAGTTTTATTCCATTTTTAACAGAAGGTTCAATGAAGTTTTGGTGTTTTGAACAAGTTTTTTATAAACACATCTTTGACTTAATTTGACCAATTCTGACCAAGGTAATTAAAAGTCTGATAAAACGGTACAACAATCTCCACATAACTGAAAGGTCCTTAGTTTAGAGCTCCTTTCTTCCCAGAGGAGTAAATCTGATTTGTTGTTACATATATCGCATAATTCTCAAACAAACCCTATAATGCTGGTATTTATCAAAACTGTCTGGTCATGACAGGACAGGTGATAAAGTCTAAGAATTCCAACTAAAAGGACCTACCTTTTGTTTGCAATACCTCGTTTACAACCAACAAGGAACACAATTTCCATCCAATGTACCACATTAATTCAGATATTCACCAAAGAGGCATTATAATGGTTATTCAATGACTGAAAACATCACACTTCACTAGTTTATAGAACAACATAGCTCCATTCGTAGGCCTTTACCAAGAACAATCACATTTAGACGCTCACAGTGCTCATGTGCCGCAGCTATTTAGTAAGCAGGAAAATGATACAGTGCCTTCTAAACAGTTCCAGTATACTTTGAGTAAAACACATACAACAATATTTAGTCAGTGCATTGATCAACAAATCAGAAATACCTTGTACTTTTTTACAATTTTCTTTAAACTTAACTAATAAATTTTGGACATTGTCATTTTCATTTTCTCAAAAACAGCGGTATTGCAATGATATAACCCAACTACTTGTAAACTGAAGTGTTTTCCCAGTGTGTTCTTGCAAAATTAGGTAGAAAAAAAAATGTGGATGTTAAGATAAATATAAGTTTGGTGTTGGACTATATTTGATTCAAGTGAAATATAAATCCTCAGAATTCTCGCTTAATTAAAATTCTACATAAAATAAACAGAAAAAAAATATGTTAAATATTTAAATGTTACTACACAGTAAACAGTGGCTTTGTATAATTGAACATTTGCTAGCAGTATTGTAATAAGGTTAACAAACAAAATGTCCCAGGTGATGTCCTACTTTTTGGACAACTATTATCTCTGATAATTCGAAACAAAGATGTATTATATATCTATTAACCCCATATCTTAGACTCTCCTTGGTGTAATGATACTAATGGATCTTGCACCTGCTTGATGTTGTTTTGTTTCGATACAAAAATCACTGGCACAAGCATGGTCATTACAGAGTTCCTAGACAACAGAATTCTTAGTAGAACCACTGACAAACTGTATACAAGAACGAGCCAGGATGTGAGACATCCAAGGCACCGTAGCGAGCATTTAACTTTAAACATAAAGATGACTATCCTGGGAACTAAACATTCTCTTACTTTGTTGATTATTTACATAAACATTTGACAGTAATGATCCATAACTTTGATCAGAAGTAGAGTATTTGCTACTTTGTTTGTTTGCCTTGTTCTCTGCTACATCTCCATTTACAAGCTGCATTTCTAACAGCGGTATACTCGATTTCTTTTGTTAAACAAAACTTCGCCAATCAGCTATGTTTTTGATGCTACTTTTTATAACTGCAAGCTACACTTTATTGTTGCAAGCTACCCTGTTAAAAAAACGAAAAACTTGGTTCTTTTCTCTTAAAAGTGTCTCATGGAACACCTCCGCTAGACACAGGGTAGTTTTCAACCTTTGCAGACATGAGGCGAGGCTCATCAGAAGGGGATGGTCTCATTTTATAAAGAGGTCATTTATGATGAAATCCTTTATAATGTCCATATTAATAGTATATTCATAATGATATGCTTGTTTAAGGTTAGTCAATATAGCTTATTTTCTCTTTGTTCTAAATGCATGTTAAAAAAAACATCCTATAAAACTATTTAAGATGGGGTTTTTTTTAGAATTTCTAAGTGATTTTGCCATTTTAAATAGAATGAATACATACTTTTTTGGTTTGAGGTGGCCTGACAAGAACTTGACATCACTAGATAAGGAGCTTGGGAAGTCATTTATCTATAGGTTAAAAGATAATATAGGTCGACTTCAGGTCCAAAATGGCCCTTTAAAAATTGCATGTCCAGTTTCCATCTCGACTAGGACTTGACTTTTATATATGCAGGACTTAGGAAGTCATTTACAATGAGACAAAATTAAATAGGTTGATTCCTGCCCCAAAATGTCCATAAACAACCTCACATGTTTATTAAGTTTCTATCCCAACTAGGACTTGAATTCAACAGATGAGGGACTTAGGGAGTCAATTACTTAAAGGGAACAAATCAAATTGCCAATTTCAGGTCAAAAATGGCTTTAAAAAACTCTCACACACCAAGTTTCTGCCCCAACTAGTACCTGAATTCAACAGATGAGGGACTTTGGGAGTCATTTATTTACAGGTCAAAATCCTTACATGTGCAGCTATGGAAAATCACCACTGTACCTTTATATCTTGCACCTGCAGATGTGTAGAAAACTGGGCTCTTTACAGATCAACATATAAATTCACAGACATGAAAAGGGATGAAAGGGAACATTATACAATTCCTCATGTTTTGTTTGACTCATTTCAAAGGCATGTCAGACAAATATGTATATCTTTAAAATAAACAAATCTCATGAAAGAATGCCATCATTCAACCATTGGGAGGTTTTTTATGTCATTGTTTAACTTTTGTTGTACTGTACAAAATCTTTATTTGCATCCTGTCTAAAGAATCATTAAGCAAATGTTTTGCTTAGCAGAATGAAAGCACTGAAAAATGTAAGTTACAATACAGAATCTATTAGTTAGCTATATAGCAAGTCGTACAAATGACATACTTGTAACTGCTCAACTGCTGTGCTGGTTCGAATCGCAGTTGGGCTGATGATTCTTTATGTGGAGAGGTCTTCCAGCCGACCTGCGGTGCACCAGTGGTTCTACCCAGGCATATTTCCAGGGGTCTTCCTCCACCAATAATTACAAAGACATCAACAAAATGGCATAATGGTGGGGAAAAAAAGAACCCCCAAACAACTTAGCCTTTGACATCTTTTGACAGACTTACACGGTCACTCATAAAATTCAACATCAATTGCAAAAAAAAAATGTTAGTTTTGAAAACCAAATTTTACTTCCCAATTAGCCTGGCATGCACAAACCAGATTTAAATCCCTAAATTTACCTTGCAGAATAGAAAAAAAAATTCAGAAAAAGCCCACAGATTTCCATAAGGGAAAATAGATGTTTTACAAATATTTGCTATCCTTGAATAGAAGGCTTTAGATCAAACTGCAGGTTCTTAATAAATCTGTGGAGGCAGAAATGAATAATTCCTGCTGCAGGATTACAATACAGAACAATTACAGGCAGTGTTATTATTTCAGCTGAATCCTTTATTTCTCCTGTAATGTTTAATTCTTCATCTTAATCCCTTATATTTTTCTGAAAACGGTTTCATTGCTCAGCTGAAATAAATCTGCTTAATCCGATATTTTTTATTTTTTTATTCTCTTTATTCTCCTGCACAAGGCTGTTTTGTTCTGTTGAAACGTTTACATCTCCTGTGGGATTGGGATTGGGATTAGCCGGCATTTTTGCCGATACTGCGCAGCAACATTTCTATCATTACAGCACAGGGGCACTTATGAGGTGCCCAGGGACTGAACCTGGCCGGTCCATTATACTGACACCGACGAGTCAGGCGTAATGCTGTCCCCGTAGCCCCAAGCGTTAGGAGGGAAGCCACTACTACCAACTTTAAATTCTTTGGTATGACCCGGCCGAGGTTCGAACCCACGACCTCCCGATCCGCAAGCCGACGCTACATCTCCTGTAAAGGATTTGTTGTTTTGCTTCAAAGTTTATTTTTCTTGCAAAGGCTTTATAAATATGCTGAAATGTTAACTCTTGCAAATGTTAAATTCCTTTCATGCTTAATCCTTCAATTGTCCAGCAAATGTTTTACTGTTTTGTTTATTGTTTGTTTATTGGGTTTATCGTCCCACCAACAGTATTTCAGTTATCTGGAGACGGTGTCCACTTGAAGCAGATATAGTGCTGCCTTCACTGTGTATAGCATGCCGTGAACACCTGGCATGATACCACACCCAGTCACATTATCCTGACACCGGGCCAACCAGTCGTGGAACTACCCTTATATTTGCTTGAGCGTTAGCAAGGGAGCTATACCACTACCATTTTTAACGACTTTGGTATGTCGCGGCCCGGGATCGAACCCGAGGCCTCCCGTACCTGGAGCCGACGCTCTACCGATTGCACTACCAGGTCCGGTGTTTTACTGTTTTACTTAATCCTTCAATTGTCCGGCAAATGTTTTATTTAATGCTTCATGTTTCAATTGTCCAGCAAATGTTTTACTGTTTTACTTAATGCTTCAATTGTCCAACGAATGTTTAATTGTTCTGTTATCCTAAATTTCCCCTGCTTTATCCTGTATTACACTTGCTTTATCCTGTATTTCCCCTGCTTTATCCTGTATTACACTTCTTTTATCCTGTATTTCCCCTGCTTTATCCTGTTTACACTTGTTTTTTCCTTTATCCTGTATTTCCTCTGCATTATCTGATACTTTGCCACTTTATCCTGAATTTTACCTCCATTACTATTTCTGCTTTATCATTTACTTCCCCAGGAAACGTTTTAGGGTTCTGCTGTAAAAATTAATTTCTCTTACAAACTTTAACGTTTTTTCTACTGGAAAGTTATTTTTCTGCTAAATTTTGTGTGTTCCTTTGCATTATCCTTTATTTCTCTTGCAAAACTGCTATTGTTTGTACTTGTACATATAACATTGTTGCAAAGATAATCAAATAAGTATTAGAGTTATAGGCTTTGGTTTAAAATGATGGGTCTTATATTTTAGAAAATGTTCCATTTTTTTATCGACATCTTTTATTGTTTTGTAGAATTACTGGATATACATACATAACCAAATGATAGTATTTACACACAAAATAAACCTCTAAATGTATAAGTTTGTGGATTAATAGGATTTAAATACAAATTCAATTTCCTTCCACCTATTTCGCTCTAAACAATCCACATAACCCAGATTTTAAAATGCTAAATTAAGTTCCTGGAGAAAATAAATTTTCGGGAAAAAAAGCCATGGATTTGCATTTCAATATGTTGTTTAACTAGAAAAAAAATAATGCAATGATTATATATAGTCTGAATCCCTTGTCGAACAAAAGAATGATGGGATATAAATATACAAATCCAATGCAATATCAATAAATTTGTTAATATATATCCAGTATATAATTTTCTTATATAAATATGACCATGTCCAACTTTTTCTATATATTATCTGGGCCTCAGTACAAATAATTGAACACCAAAAAAATATGAAACATAAATATTGAACAAGTCAATTGCAATATTTATACATTATCTGGGCCTATGTTCAAAAATTGATCTCGGCTGCAAGGCATGATTCATGTGTTTCCTTACCGTACAATTCTCTGTGCAGAAATGCACAGTTTGCGATGTGTGAAGTTATACCTAAGCCCAACTGGAGTTTGTTAAAGACAAATATTTGTGCCAAATAGTCTTTCAGCCATATTCGTATATATTATTAAATATGCTATTCATTTTTCAGTTTTCAAAAAAGGCAAAGCAATTTTATTTGGGGTTGGGGTTTAACATATTAACCATATTTCTTTTTAATAAATTGCAGTAAAACAGTCATCAATTGATTATGTTTGTTTTATTATCACTAGGGGAGACCCACAACAAGGGTCTTCACACAGCTGGTTAGTTGGAAGGACCTCCTTTTCTAAAAAATGTTTTTGCCCAAACCAAATGCAAGGAGTGGTGCAGTGCGCCGGTGGTTCTAACCAGACATCTGTCAGCAGTCTTACTTTACCATAATAGCTAGACATTGCTATAATGATCATAATTGGTCATTGCAATGGATTTTAAAAAGAATCAAAAGGCAGCATCTTTTCCTACTCAGTCTTGGTTCCCAACAATAGTAAATATGTCAAGAAAGGGACTTTAGGTCCAACAATGGTTCTCTTACTGTGATACCCAATTACCCCATCTGACTGACATACATAACACCAATTCCAAACACACACACACACTGATTTTTTTTTTCTACTGTTAAAGGTGATATCTGACAGTTTGGAAAAAAAAAATTCTCCCCAAACAACCGAATAAATGACTGTTACGTGGAAAGAACCCATGGACTGTTTGTTGATATCCAACATCTATGTGAAAAGTAAAAAAGCACACACTTGAATCATTATTACAAACATGTATTTCCTATCTCAGACATGCTGCACAGTATAGCTATTTTTAAACTAAGAAAAACATGTGACCACTAAATTTAAAATCATGTTATACAGTCATCGAGTAAACCCCTCTAATGTAGATATCTATTTTTAGCTGAGACCAAGATTTTTATACAGGTGGAAAGAATACACGTTCAGAGTAATCTTTATCACTATAAGTTCTGTCCAACAAGTCAGTTAGTGTGCAAAATCATATTTATTGAGACTAAAGTATGGGTTTATACAAAAAATCATTCCCAAATTCCCAAAAGCAGTGGTTTGACATTGTTACATGTATCTGATACAGGCATACTGTCAGATATCACCTTCAAGTTCAAAAGTGGTGCTGTTCATTTGATAGCATACCTCCAATAATATATATATATTTCCAAAAAGCAAAAGGAAATTTTGCTGCTCTTGTTCTTATTTTTGAAAGTTCACACAACTATCCCCATTGACCCAGGGTAAGAATACCTCTTACATCATACAATTGTCAACATCCTCGAAAAAGAGACAAAAAAAAATATGTCCATATTGCAGACAAAATTTGATGTATTAGATAGTAGAGATTTCACTTTAACTGTCTACAGCTATTCTTCTGAAGCTGTGACAGACTCAGCCACAATGAAAATAAAAGGATGAAAACAAGTTTTCTTAAAAACTGGATCTGACATATGCTGGATGAATATCAGGCGCGTTTCTGCCATTACACACTTTAAAAATCGAAAATCTAAAAGTACGAAAAACACTTAGAAAGTCTATATCCAGGTTAGGAATGGTATAATTTATTTTCGTAGTTTCTACATTATAAAATCTTATGACCATACAAATCAAGTTGAAAAGGTTTAAAATAATTAAACTTACATCAGGACTTTAGCTGTTCATATTTTGAGTAAAATTCCTCGCATGTCTGCATTTTATGTGTTATTCAATAGAAAAGAACTGAATATATTCATAAGTATTACTACAAAGGATATTTCCCTTGTAATTGTGCGTAATTCTGATGAATACTACATACTGACTGATGTATAGACATTACATATTTGAAGTAAAGAAATAACAATAGCATCTGGTGTAAGAGGAAAGATTATTACAAATCACAGATTTTGGGGACACTTTTGGGAATATGGAAAAAGAAACAGCTCGAGATGTCACTAGAATTGACAAAAAACCCTCCTGATGCAAAGACCTTAATAGTTGTAGCTGACAGTTTGGGCCAATTTTTTTCTCTCTCAAAGAGCCAAATAAATTATTGTTACCCGAAAAGATCTCGAAAAAGGATGACTACTGATGACCTATATTTATATTTGAATGTCAGCATGTATTTACAGAAAATAATCTGTTTTATTGAAATTACCATTTTACAAGAGGAGTTTTAATTTTAAGGCTACGTAGCCTTTCAATACTATATTTATATTCTGCGCATTTTTTTGCAAACACATATTGGTATTGTCACATGATGATTGTTACTGAATTGTCAGTACAAACCATTAACTAAAACCATCACTAGTGTCGGCCATTTTGTTGTTTATCTGCAAAGTGAAAGTCACATAACCTTTTGACATGTCATTGAGCTGCAGTAAAAATAGCCATGGTTATTTTGGTACTTTGCAAATAGTAAAAAAAAACATGACTTTAACCAACGAAGGATGTAGTCACAAGTCATGTCAGTAGAAACAAATACATGTGTCCACATTTTCACATGTTGAATTATCCAACAGAACTCAAAATCGATACTCCGCATTTAATGATGCAAGTGGTAGAATGTCTGATTAACTTCTCAGAACTTTTATGTTTTTTGTTGTTGTTGTTTTTAACAACATTGCAGCAACATAATTATGGTCATTATAATGTCTGACAGGCGCGTTTCTGCCATTACGCACTTTACGCAAGTGCATAACTTCCTTTTGAAAAATCGAAAATCTAAAAGTACCAAAAACACTAAGAAAGTTGATGCCTAACCCGGGTTAGGAATGACATATTTTATTTCCGTAGTTTCTATGTTATAAAATCTTATTACCACACCCAGCAAGTTGAAAAGATTTAAATTTATTGAACTTCCTTGCATGTCTACATTTTTTACCTGTTATTCATTAGAAAAGAACCGAATATATTAAAAAGTATTACTACAAAGGTTTTTTCCCTTGTAATTGTGCGTAATTTCAGAAACGGCCTAGATACGCGCCTGATGTCTGACAATTTTTGTTAGAGGAATAGAGAAGCCATACTTTGACTAGATCAAGACTAACCTACCAGTGCACCACAGGTCAGCTGGAAGATCTTCCTACTATAAAACGTTTGCTCCAACTTGGCTAAATCAGCATTATACCCAGTTGACAATTGAAAACCCGGAAGGCTGCATGCTGATCTCTGGCAAACTGCAAATATCTTTGTGTGAATACAAAATGTTTCATGAATCTGCCCAAAATGTGTCACTTTCTAGAGAACGGAGTCAATTAAGCAGTCACATGTACAAATAATAATGACATGACCTTTGAACTGATAAAGGTCATCCTGACCTGCCAATTAAACTGCTCCATTAAATCTGAATGGATAAATGTCAACATGCCATGAAGCAGGATCATCTATCAAAGTTAAAGTCAATTCAGACATGACAGTCAACAACATAGGGCAGAAAATGTGAACGTGTGCAGAATGCACTAAGCATACATAATAAACCAGAGATTTAATAACAATGTTTGTTTTTATAAAATTAATGTTGCAAAAGTAATGAATATGAAATTAATTAACAGTACACCCACTCTTCAGTCATGTTACCCCTCTGCACTGATTTCATGATGGAATTTCACTTTTATAACTTCTTGTTTTGTTGTATCTACAAATTGATGGTTTGTGTGCATGTTGTTTCACTAAAATTAAGTCATACTTAGCTAAGTTTGGCACTGAATTTATGATTAAGTTTCACCATTATAATGCTTAAATTTTATTATAATTTTTACTTGTTGCTTTGTGTGGATGTTATCTCATAAAAAATGAGGGTCATTTATGTGTCTCTAGCTAAGTATGATAAATTTGTCTTGCAATACAGAAACTTGTATGGTTTTGGTTGTTTTTTTTAACCAAAGCAAATACATCATACAAAAAAGATGATGATGAACTGAGACGTCCCCTGAACAATAGGCATTTCAAAAACCATTTATAAACATATGGTTTTGGTGACCAAAAGAAAATGTGCCTTGTTGGAACTCTGTTAACCAGGTTTAAGCATCCCAGTTTGTCCCTTTTGCTGACTAATGGTCAAAGGCTGTTAAAAGTGCTTGCTCTGTTCATTATATAATGTCTTATCTCTGCGTTTTTGTCACTTTAACATTTAGCTGGCATGTAAATACCTTTGTGATGTGTTTTTTTTTCCCTCCAAATTTCAGTATCTCATGCAGTTATGCTATGACAAGGGCCCAGGGTTTGTTTTACTAATGCTGTTGAAACTAACTTTTCTCATAGCCTTTAAAAATATTTCAAAATAGGATTAGCCTTAAAACACATTCAAGTAAAGCCTTTAGGGGTATCAGCCTTAAACCATATTCATGTTAAGCCTTTAGGGGTATCAGTCTTAAACCATATTCATGTAAAGCCTTTAGGGGTATCAGCCTTAAACCATATTCATGTAAAGCCTTTAGGAGTATCAGCCTTTAACTATATTTATGTTAATTCTTTAGGGGTATCGGCCATAAACCATATTCATGTAAAGCCTTTAGTGGTATCAGACATAAACCATATTCATGTAAAGCCTTTAGGGGTATCAGCCCTAAACCATATTCATGTAAAGCCTTAAGGGCTATCAGCCATAAACCATATTCATGTAAAGCCTTTAGTGGTATCAGTCATAAACCATATTCATGTAAAGCCTTAAGGGGTATCAGCCATAAACCATATTCATGTAAAGCCTTTAGTGGTATCAGCCATAAACCATATTCATGTAAAGCCTTTAGGGGTATCAGCCCTAAACCATATTCATGTAAAGCCTTTAGGGGTATCAGCCCTAAACCATATTCATGTAAAGCCTTAAGGGGTATCAGCCATAAACCATATTCATGTAAAGCCTTTAGTGGTATCAGCCATAAACCATATTCATGTAAAGCCTTTAGGGGTATCAGCCTTAAACCATATTCATGTAAAGCTTTTAGGAGTATCAGCCTTAAACCATATTCATGTAAAGCTTTTAGGGGTATAAGCCTTAAACCATATTCATTTAAAGCCTCTAGGAGTATCAGCCTTAAACCATATTCATGTAAAGCTTTTAGGAGTTACAGCCTTAAACCATATTCATGTAAAGCTTTTAGGAGTTACAGCCTTAAACCATATTCATGTAAAGCCTTTAAGAGTATCAGCCTTAAACCATATTCATGTAAAGCTTTTAGGAGTTACAGCCTTAAAACATAATCATGTAAAGCCTTTAGAAGTATCATCATAAAGTAACTTACATTCATTTATAGTCAGACAAATTGCAACAAAAGAAATTCCATTGATCAGGTTTGAGATCTAGATTGCTGGCATATTTAAATCACATATTGTTTGCCTGCTTAAAAGTAAATAGTAGAAAATATTTGTCTATCCTATTAATATGAATAAGCATTTAATTAAAGACAATTTTCTTTAATTAATGTTTCTGAATATTTAGAAGATCACAGACTGCATCCCTGGTTCTATCAAGAAAGTGGGTAGCAAGGAGTCACTAATACAGCCTATTGCTGGAGCAATGTACGTGAATTTTTATTTGCTAAAATAGTGACATAGAGAGTGCTAGCAAAAACATAACTAATGTTATTATCAGTAGATAGTATTCACACGCTTTCCACTCAATGTTTGGACAAACTGAGTTAAAGTGGTAGGGCGAAAGATTTTAAGCGGGAGATAAAAATGATCAACAGTAACCCCATGCTCTTTACACTTAATGAAAATTTTTATGCAAGCTTATTGGCTAAAAATGTAGGTCATGTTTCAAGTTGAAGTAACTGTTTTTTTCCATTTATTACAATTGAAAAATGAAAATAAACAACTACAAAATCCCTCTGCACCTCATCCTTTATATTTAATTCAAACCATTTTATACATTGCATAAAGCTGTACCGCAAAAAAAATCAAAGCATAGAAGACTGTACGTCTAACAACAAGTTTTACTGACGATCCTATGGGATAGACAGATTGGATGGCTTCTGTTGTTTTAAGCCAGGAAATTTATTGACTGTACAAAGATCCCTCAAGCTGAACCATATGTCACAAGAAACAATTGATTTCTGCCGATATATAGCAAACAAGACGAAATGAGCTCATTCAGTGAGAAAGATCCCTGCATGAACATCTATAGTGGTAATGCCTGTTCTAAAACACAGCTGTTTATTCAATAGTAGTGGTAATATACAATTCTGAACTTATTTTGTTTTTGTAGAATTTGGATGAAAAGGTCCCAATAGAATGGTTTTTGTAGGTATAGGAAATGGCAAAAGATGTTGAGTATTGCATTTTTATTTAAATATTTATATTAGCACCCATGGTTTTATGGTTAAGACATTAAGCACAGGATCAAACCAGATGTTAGTCTTTTGGCCTAACTTTTTTTTACTTCAATTGTTTTGTCTTTTTTTTGATATACATTGCAACAACCATTTATGATCATTAAAGCAATGTCCAGCTTTTTGGTGGAGGAAGACCCCAGACACATGTCTGGGTAGAACCACCGGTGCACCGCAAGTCAGCTGGAAGACTGTCTCACATTAAGTCTTTCACCCTGAATAGGACTGGAACCCATGCGGTGAAAGGCTAAGCAGTCAGAGGATTTACAAATTGGTGACTCCACAACTATGCCACAGGTGCCCCACTATTTTTTTTTCTATTTTTTTCTCTTATTTTTTTTTTACTTCACATTGCCCAAAGGTCATAACAACCTGTGTACCAATTCCGCCCAGGAAATGTGTTGTCAGCAGGGAAAATATGTAAATTGAAACAACTTGTTTTCCATTGAAATGCAAACAGTAAAGCTTAAAACATGTCAAATTTATATTGTAATGCCCAGACATTACAATGGTTAATATAATAGCAACTACAACAGTTGGAGTATAAGCATTAGATAAATCTAGGAAATCCAGAGTAAAATTAGATTTATATTAAAATGTACTGACCTTATAATGGTCATTATAATAGCAACTACAACAGTTAGAGGACAAACAACAGATAGATTTAGGAAATCCAAGACAGAATTATACTTTTTATATTGTAAAGCACAGGTAAGAACAGCCATTAAAGCAACTACAACAGATGACCAAAGAAACTTAGATAAATCTACACAATCCAGAACAAAATTATAATATTTAGATTATTATGTTCTTTATTATGTACTGACATTATAATGATCATTGGGGGCTGACCCCTAGAAAGTCTTCACTAAAGAAATTTAATAACACTGGGCCATTCGGTCGCTGGCAATATCTACTGAACCTTGCCAAATTTTAGCAGACCAGTATGATTTTGGCATTTTGACACAAAAGGTTGGTATGCTAACCGAGGTGTTACGAGTGGATGGGTTCAGTAAAGGGCTGTAAAGTGTTGTTAAGTTTAAATCAGTATATTTGTTTTTATCATAATCAAGATTTTTGAAAATGATGTGGTTGAAAATTCAGCTAGTCCATCGGTCCATTTAATTTATAAAATTTCATGGACCGACAGAGATTTTGGTGAACTCGGGCCATGGTCCACTGGGTCCTCTGGGTTTTGTCAAGACTGTAGATAAATGCAGGAAATCTCGAGTAGATGCAATATAACATCATGATTGTGTACGAGAGCTGAAGATCATAATCTATTATCACCAACACGATAATGAGCACCCCCCAAAAAAATGTTGTTTAAATGCATAATGAACAAACAAAATGTTTGTTTTTAGCATCCTTACTGATCAAGATCAAGATGTTCTGCATCTTAAATACATTAAACAACGCTGCCATGGCAGTTACAGAATTCCATTGGCGTTTTGCACAAAAAGTTCCATTTAAGTAAACTTAAATTTGACTGACATCATAACTATTTAGAGGATCTGACACTCGTCATTTTATACAAACATTTATTAAACGAGTCCAGGAAAAGTAAAAAGTAAGCGAGCCTTTATCGAGCTTACTACCATTTTTTCTGGATCAGTTTTATAAATATTTGTATTAAATGACAATTAGTGTCAGATTATTTATATCACATAATTTAAATCGGAAATATATGATTTTAAGAAAGTTTAACAACAATACTTGGTGAAATAGTGGCAGGGCTTCCGCTGCCATGCGCCAATGGCGCAAAAAAAAAAAAAAGTGGCTCATTTTTTTCAAAATTGGCGCATCCTTATGGCGCACGATTTTTTCGGCATTATTTTTTGTGAATCGCTAAGCGGCCAAGACTGGTAACCATTTCTACACGCACTGTGATACGCTAGCAAGGAGAAACTCGATAGCCAGTCAAACTTGCGCGGCGGCCTTCACCTTGAGGGCATTGTTGTGTTGACATGTTGTGTACATAACTGCCGAATAAACATCGCCTCAGGGAAGGATTAGTGTACTTTGCGAGACGATAATAAAGCAGCCAGCCAAATGTTTGTAGCGATAATTAATTGGACAGTACCGGATTGTCGATTAATATAAAAATATATACAAAATGTTTTTGTAAATAAAATGTAAAAAAGAAAGTTCACGTTGTTTTCTTTTCATTCTCAATTCAGTGTACAAAAACTATATTAAAATAAAAAGAATTGCGTGTTAACAAACATATATATACATACTACAAAAATAACATCAAAATTGACGCGTAAATTTGGCTCATAAAAATGGCTCATGAAATATGAAAGTGGCGCATAATTTTCAAATTTGGCTCATTGGTTGGCTCGGACCTAAAAAAACTAAAATGAGACAATCTGCATTATGATGATGGATGATATCATCAATAAAAATAACTATTACACTAGTGTAATATAACAAAATATTATAAACCATATGAATTTGAAGAATTTTGATTGGTTGAGAACTTTACATGTGTGAGTCTGATAAAAAGGATAACTACTCAGGAAATTAATATTGACCTCTGCTATTCTCACGACATGTTAATTTTTCACACACATTGTAAACAAACATGGCGTCATGTAGCAAGCAGGTGAGTTTATGTTTAATTGAGGTCAATATTATCAAACCATCAGAAGGCTTCAAATTCAAAAGGTATATAATACAACAAGTAAATACTAATGTTGAGGTCCATATGTAGTTTTGCGAACCTTGGTAGTGTGATATCGACCTCGGATTTTTCCTCTACCCAGGTCCACAAAACTACATATCGATCTCAACACTAGTATCTATTTGTATAATATGTAATGGATGTATTGACTAGAAAACAAGGGGAATCATGTGATAAATATCCTTATCTTTATCTTTTTTCTCTCCTAAAATTGTTCAATATTAAGACAACAGGGGAACTGAGACAAGTTTTGTCCATTTTGACATATACAAACAAGTAAAATGTTTGTCAGTGGGGAGAGAAAAAAATGGCTATGAGAGAAAAGTCAGCTTGTGAAAAATGGGCATCTCCAAGACAAGATATATCCGAATGTGATTTTATTAAGATTGAATGATAGTAAATAATTCATGAAGCCAGAATGTGGAGCCAGAAATGTGAGGTTTCACAAATACATGGACACCATCCATATACAAATATTGACCAGAGAGTCTATGAGAAATAACTATTGTGTGGGCAGTTTTTTTCAAGTCCAGAATATATATTATAAGCAGAATTTCGCAAAACTGTCTTGTGTTCATTTTTTCCCCTTGTTTTGATGGCCTGACTGCTTGTGTAAAAAACATTTTTCTGAGGTTTTGCCCAACCTCAAATTATGACTACCTGAAAATTTCTAAGAAAGACATGATCTTTAAAATCCTTTATTGGAAAGTAAATAGTATTTTAATATAACAAATCAGTGATAAGGATATTTACATAAATATTAAGCATTTCTTACAAAGACACAATTAAGGTAACAGGATCTTATTTTTAAACAAAAACCAAAAAAATCGTAAGTATGTGGTATAAAGATAATGCAAATTGGTTGCAAGGATACAATAAATAAATATTGTGCAATAAAAATCAGCTTGAACAAAATTCCGACTAAGAATTGTTTCTGCTAGACGAACAATCTCGTATTAAAAGGAAAACTCAATCGGTCCTTGGCCCTGCTTGCAGAAACATATATTAGTTGAGATATTGCTCATGCTCAATTTACGACTACCAAAATAACTCACCATGGGACATTTAACTACAATTCCAATATGTTTATATATTATTAACCTGGCAAGCTGAATGTTTGGGGCATTTTTATTGCACTTGTTTGTACACAGAAAAGTTCTGCCTCAGATTTAAGATATCATAGTCTTCTGCTGGCGCATAATAATATACAGAAAAAATTTCATGTTTATGCTATACGACACATCTTGCCATTTGTAATCTAAAGAATATGCAATAAATTATTTAAGAAATTATATTGTAATAATGCTCTTACAATGTCCAATGAAACAAATTTACAGTACGTTGTGTTATCACAAAATTACAATTTTATCTCTTATACTGTAGCTGCTTTTTTTATATACATTTTGTCCTTGTAACGATGGGTCATTAAAACCTATACAAAGCATTCAAATATGTTAGAAAAAAAAAAGGAGCTTCCTAAAGTAACCCTTCAATTGCTGGAGACTGGTATGTTTTATGCTAATGGGGTGAAAGACATTTGATGCCTGTGTTTTGAAACATCCATGTTCATACATTATTGAAGCTACATTGTCTTAGTAAAGGTGGTAGTCAACAATTTGGACCAAAGTTTATTTTCTTAAAGAACCAAATAAGTCACTGTTATCTAAAAAGTTCCTGCAAAAAACTGTTCATTGATGTCCTAGATCTGTGTCAACAGTCAAGCATAAATCAGAACCCTTCATTGCAAACAGTCATTTCCTGTCCAAGCCACGCTGCAGAGACAGCTTTTTTTAAACTTAGAAAACCACGTTACCACTTATTGCTCAGAGATCACGTAATTTAGTCAAACCGGGTAATCCACTCTGACGTAGATATTGATTTTTAGCAGAGACCACTATCAGGCTTTTTATACAATTAGAAAGAATAGGCATAGTGATTTTTTTCGCCATTACATCTATCTTACAATTCATTTAGTGTTCAAAATCATAATTATTAAGACTAAAATATATGTTTATATAACAATTATGACCAAATTCCGCAAAACTGTAGGTATTGGTATATTATTTTATACAGGCAAACTGTCAGATACCATCTTTTAGAGCGGTATAGAAATATATATTTGATTTTTTTAATCCTTAAACTGGGGTTTAAATTTAAAATCCAAATACACTTTAAACACACTGTTAAATATTTTTTTCATATTTAAAATTGTTATTAACTGCTTGCCAAAATAAAACAGTATTTTTTTTTTTCTTTTCTCAAGCTAATGTTAATGCATTAATGGAATAAACAGGAAAGAATTAAACTGAAATTGAGATGTTGTTATGGACAGCGTGAGAAATGGGTGAGGAAGGAAGCATTGTAATTTGCTAATCAAACCTCGACAACCTTAGGCAGAATCAATTTGATTTCTTGGCAGTTTTCTGAGTTGTGCCGTTAGGTTAATCTTAAAACTAGTAGCCTGTTGATCTGGTATTTCTAAGGCTTAAATGTGGAATCCTTCCGCTTGCCTTCATCTAATACATGTAACAATATCTGACATCTCTTTGGGGTATTTGTGCTTAATTTCTGTAGAAAAACATCATACTTTAGTCTAAGCTTGGACGATTTTCAAAAGTATCTCAATTTTATGGCAGTAAACCTCATTAGTCAACACTTAAAGGTTCATTCTGTTCAAATCTATAAATAAGAAAGAATGGGAAACCTGCTCAAAATAGACATCAATGTCACTACAGATGAAAAATGAGCAAAAAACGTAAGTGGTCACATGGTTTTCTTAGTTTAAAAATAGTTAACTGTGCAGCATGGCTCAGATAGGAAACACGTGTTTGAAATGATGATTGTGACATTATGGTTCACTTGTCAGACAGGTGTAGGACATCAATAAATAACAGCATTTTGTGAGATCTGTTCAGGTAATAATGGTTTATAATGATGTTTAATGAAAATATTTTTGTTCCAAACTGTCGAACACCACCTTTCAGCAAATACTGTAGATCCTGATCAGACAGCTGCAAGCTTCCATCGGGAGCTGGCTAATCTTGATCCACACTATCTGCCAAATCCTGATCCAATATACAAAACAGATGGGCATTAAGCACAATATCTCTTGGCAGATACTTTTGAACAAAATTCAGTTCCAAATATAAATTATGAGACAATTCTTCTAGCATCATAATGCTGTCTGGTTCGAAGCCAAGCAAAGTGCCAAGAGATCAAGTTTGACTTGGAACAATTGTCTGATGCAACAAGATAATTAACAACTTCCTTGAAAGCACAAGAAAAGGTATGAAACTGATTTCTGTCTAGTCAACTTACTGGTCTTTTTCTTTAATGTTAGCTCATTTTGAGAGGGGCAGACATGGCATGGTGCAAGGAGATCGGTGCTTTAAGTCGATGATTTCATGGAGAGCGGTGCCAATGGCGGCATATACAACGGATTTTGTCAAATCTGGACTATAAATTCTGTAAAGTAAGTACATTTTCGTGTATTTTATGTATTGTATATGTGATAACCACCCAGAGACATCTGCCTCACTTTAGGACAATTTCTCTATGAAATCGTCTTTAACCTAAATAAAATGGACATAGAGGCCCTTATAAGCACAGAAACATGATCTAAAATACTTATAAATCATTTCGAACCTGAAAAACACAACATAAGGTACCCTATTGCTCTAAAGCCCTTAATATCAGTCTGCAAACACTGCAGAGTAGGGACCCTTGTGTCACTATCCCTTTAATAACTTTTAAAAGACAGCACAGACAGACAAAATCAGACCAGCAACAGGTGTCTTAAACTTACCGCTAGGTGGTTATCGCATATACAATACATAAAATACACGAAAATGTACTTACTTTACAGAATTTATAGTCCAAATTTGACAAAATCCGTTGTATATGCCGCCATTGGCACCGCTCTCCATGAAATCATCGACTTAAAGCACCGATCTCCGCACTTAAGGTTAGACCCCTTGATGGTGGCAGAGTTGCTGCCTAGTTAATCCTCCTACCATGTGGGTTCGATTCTTATTCAAGGCGAAGGACTTACTCTACGAAAGTCTTCCAGCTGACCTGCAGCATGCCAGGTGGTACTAACCAGACATTTGTCTTCCTCAACCAAATGGCTAGAAGTAGCTATAATGATAAAAATCGGTTGCTGTGTTGTATTGAAAAAAAAATATATATATATTTTATATAGAGTCAAATTTCATTGTTACAGCAACATGAAAATTTAATAATTTTTTTATTTATTACAATCTTATAAGTTTAACCTAGGAGTCTACTTCTTTCTTTGTGTACTTGATTTTGTAGACTGGAATAACCAATTTATAATGTTTTTGAGCCATATGAATCTGACTGAAGAAATAACACACAACATTGAAATATATAACTGTACTCCTCATCTGTATACACTATTTATTTACAACCAAACTGATACAGACAACAATACTGCCCATCTCCATATATTTACAACTGTTATAGACAACATACACAATAATCAACAACACCAACAACAACAAAAACATGACACAAACATCCACAAACCTTGTCTCGCTACAATTATTAACTATGTATGGTCTTGACTTAACACACAGTTTGAAGTCTGGAACAAGTCTAAAAACATCCCCCAAGACTATTACGGGAGCATTACAGAATGAAACACTTAATGCTTATTAATTATGCATTTTCTCATCTTGTTCTGCATATTTTATACAACTGCGAAGTGAGAACACACAATGCTGAGCCTTCTGGGAAGGATTCCCGCCAGTAACACTTCTGACGCCATTTGTAAGTCTCTCGAGAGACGGGAAAAACATTGTGACTTGTACAACTTGTGACTTAGGAAGATAATGAAATGAAGTAATACTGACATAGATGGTAATGTGATTTACTCATAACAACATGTCAACGAAAATAATAGTCAGAAAAAAGTCTGAAGATATTAATATGAAGCAGAAATGATATGCTAGCTAAAAAAAATAGTTGGCTTTGTAGATTACAACGATGACGAAATGACATCTATGCTAAAAAAAAAAGTTGACTTTGTAGTTTACAGTGGAAATGAAATGAGGTAAAAATGACATGTTAGCTAAAAAAAAGTTGACTTTGTAGTTAATAACAGCAATGAAATGAAGCAGAAATGAGACATGAAAGCTAACCAAAGTTAATTTTGTAGTTTACAAGAGCAATGAAATAAAGCAGAAATGAGACATGAAAGCTTACCAAAGTTAACTTTGTAGTTTACAACAGCAATGTAATGAAGCAGAAATGAGACATGAAAGCTAACCAAAGTTAACTTTGTAGTTTACAACAGCAATGAAATAAAGCAGAAATGAGATGAAAGCTAACCAAAGTTAACTTTGTAGTTTACAACAGCAATGAAATGAAGCAGAAATGAGACATGAAAGCTAACCAAAGTTAACTTTGTAGTTTACAACAACAATGAAATGAAGCAGAAATGAGACCTGAAAGCTAACCAAAGTTAACTTTGTAGTTTACAACAGCAATGAAATGAAGCAGAAATGAGACATGAAAGCTAACCAAAGTTAACTTTGTAGTTTACAACAGCAATTTAATAAAGCAGAAATAAGACATGAAAGCTAACCAAAGTTAACTTTGTAGTTTACAACAGCACTGAAATGAAGCAGAAATGAGACATGAAAGCTAACCAAAGTTAACTTTGTAGTTTACAACAGCAATGTAATGAAGCAGAAATGAGACATGAAAGCTAACCAAAGTTAACTTTGTAGTTTACAACGGCAATGAAATGAAGCAGAAATGAGACATGAAAGCTAACCAAAGTTAATTTTGTAGTTTACAACAGCAATGAAATAAAGCAAAAATGAGACATGAAAGCTAACCAAAGTTACCTTTGTAGTTTACAACAGCAATGAAATGAAGCAGAAATGAGACATGAAAGCTAACCAAAGTTAACTTTGTAGTTTACAACCACAATGTAATAAAGCAGAAATGAGATGAAAGCTAACTAAAGTTAACCTTGTAGTTTACAACCACAATGTAATAAAGCAGAAATGAGATGAAAGCTAACTAAAGTTAACTTTGTAGTTTACAACCACAATGTAATAAAGCAGAAATGAGATGAAAGCTAACTAAAGTTAACTTTGTAGTTTACAACCACAATGTAATAAAGCAGAAATGAGATGAAAGCTAACCAAAGTTAACTTTGTAGTTTACAACCACAATGTAATAAAGCAGAAATGAGATGAAAGCTAACTAAAGTTAACTTTGTAGTTTACAACAGCAATGTAATGAAGCAGAAATGAGATGAAAGCTAACCAAAATTAACTTTGTAGTTTACAACCACAATGTAATAAAGCAGAAATGAGATGAAAGCTAACTAAAGTTAACTTTGTAGTTTACAACAGCAATGTAATAAAGCAGAAATGAGATGAAAGCTAACCAAAGTTAACTTTGTAGTTTACAACCACAATGTAATACAGCAGAAATGAGATGAAAGCTAACTAAAGTTAACTTTGTAGTTTACAACAGCAATGTAATGAAGCAGAAATGAGACATGAAAGCTAACCAAAGTTAACTTTGTAGTTTACAACCACAATGTAATAAAGCAGAAATGAGACATGAAAGCTAACCAAAGTTAACTTTGTAGTTTACAACAGCAATGAAATGAAGCAGAAATGAGACATGAAAGCTAACCAAAGTTAACTTTGTAGTTTACAACCACAATGTAATAAAGCAGAAATGAGATGAAAGCTAACTAGTTAACTTTGTAGTTTACAACCACAATGTAATAAAGCAGAAATGAGATGAAAGCTAACTAAAGTTAACCTTGTAGTTTACAACCACAATGTAATAAAGCAGAAATGCGATGAAAGCTAACTAAAGTTAACTTTGTAGTTTACAACCACAATGTAATAAAGCAGAAATGAGACATGAAAGCTAACCAAAGTTAACTTTGTAGTTTACAACCACAATGTAATAAAGCAGAAATGAGATGAAAGCTAACTAAAGTTAACTTTGTAGTTTACAACCACAATGTAATAAAGCAGAAATGAGACATGAAAGCTAACCAAAGTTAACTTTGTAGTTTACAACCACAATGTAATGAAGCAGAAATGAGACATGAAAGCTAACCAAAGTTAACTTTGTAGTTTACAACCACAATGTAATAAAGCAGAAATGAGACATGAAAGCTAAAATAACAATTGACTTTGGAGCTTACTATAATAGACCAATGAAGCAATACTGACAGCTTTGCTAGAACAATAGGTTACTTACATTGTTGCCTATACAACAATAATTGGGCATACTGTCTGGTGCTTTTAGTTATGGTGAACTTTGCCTTTTATGTGGCTGCAAAAATTGTTTAGTGAGTGCTATTTACAGATTTAATTAAAAATAGTTGATGAGTTTTAAGCCTATATTGAGCTCAAATCTAGAAAACAACTTCCTAATTGAAAGGATTGCCGAACATCAAATTAACTGGACTTTATTGAATAATAAAGTCTGGCCAAATATTCCTAAGATTAAGCAATAATGTAGTGTATTACCTGTTTTTATCTATAAATAAAATCATATTAAGACATGAACATTTTAATCTGAAATTAACAAGAGGGCCATGATAGCCCTTTATCACTCGCATGAGAGCCTTAGACATTTAGCCCTGTTGGCTATGCTTTTTGAAAGAGGAGTATACTTTGAACAATCTTCATGCATGGCTACCAAAGGAACACATACAAGTTAACTAAATTTTAAAGCTCTAGCTCTTGTGGTTTCTGACAAGAAGATTTACTAAGTTTTCTTACATAGCCCTAAATAAAAAATGGCCACGCCCAAGGCATGTTAAGCTCAGGTGAGCTAAAAATCATAAAATTATCCTATCATAACTGGGAATATTTACATTTATTCAACATTTAAATAATCCATATTTCCCTATCATATCCTACCAAATCCTACCACAAATTGACATGAATTGCATTTCAATTCAAAGCAATCCATACAACTTTTATTTTTTCAATTACTCATTGCAACAAAATTTAAAATTCAAAGACATGTTCGCATCTGACAGATTTCATTGTGGAACTTCCATTGCTCCATTTTATTTATCTGTGACAAGAATATTCTACTAAGAAAATCCAGGCTAAGTATATCATTTACACTTAAATCTTATTATCCGCTGTGAAAAACAACTGACAGAAAGCAACATAAAAGGCTACAATCAATCTCAGTTTATTTGGCACGAATACGAACATTTTGTCAGAAGCTGGCTTGTCAGTAGGTGTTTTCCAACAGTTTTCAAAAATGTAAACTGAAGGAGAAAAAAAAACAAGCTAACAAAAGCTAGAAAGATCTTCAATTATCGTTGGAAGTAACACAATTCCAGAACGTAAAATAACTTAGCTTTATGGTTTAATTTGATAGAGAAAACCCCTGAGGTGAATTTCTTTTGAGCATAATACAATAACAAGCTTCTAAACATTTGTCGGCTTGAAAATTGTCCTACCTCAATATTCTCCTGAAAGATGTAGCGTAAACTTCTGAGGAAAACCCACGCTGATAACCAGTTCCTTTCAAACCATTTGCGTGCAGACTTTATTTGGTTTTAGAATATTGTTATTTCGTCCATATCATTTTCTAGCTTTTAGCCCTACATGCTATTACAAAGAAAAGTATATATGTCTTTTTTTGTGTGGTGGATTTTTCTTTTATCATGTTCTACTTCTCTTTCAATTCTGTCCTTTTGAACCCACAATTTTATTTATTTGTTATTTCATTAGAAAGCACGAAAGCAGTATTTTGAGATACATAAAAAGGATTATTTTCTCTCAAGAACAATATAACCTTTAAAGGATATTATACATTGTCAAACGCACAGATATAGCGAGTGTAAAATTTGTGTTATTTTGTGCATCAACAGACCTGGCTGATTTGGATCACTATTTCCCTTCATCTGTTTATGTGGAACCTTTAATGCCTGGCTGATCTGGACCTACACTGCTTCCCTTCATCTGTTTATGTGTAACCATTAATGCCAGGCTGATCTGGACCTACACTGTTTACCTTCATCTGTTTATGTGTAACCATTAATGCCCGGCTGATCTGGACCTACACTGTTTCCCTTCATCTGTTTATGTGTAACCATTAATGCCAGGCTGATCTGGACCTTCACTGTTTCCCTTCATCTGTTTATGTGTAACCATTAATGCCCGGCTGATCTGGACCTTCACTGTTTCCCTTCATCTGTTTATGTGTAACCATTAATGCCAGGCTGATCTGGACCTACACTGTTTACCTTCATCTGTTTATGTGTAACCATTAATGCCCGGCTGATCTGGACCTACACTGTTTCCCTTCATCTGTTTATGTGGAACCGTTAATGCCTGGCTGATCTGGACCTACACTGTTTCCCTTCATCTGTTTATGTGTAACCATTAATGCCTGGCTGATCTGGACCTACATTGTTTCCCTTCATCTGTTTATGTGTAACCATTAATGCCAGGCTGATCTGGACCTACACTGTTTCCCTTCATCTGTTTATGTGTAACCATTAATGCCTGGCTGATCTGGACCTACACTGTTTCCCTTCATCTGTTTATGTGTAACCATTAATGCCCGGCTGATCTGGACCTACACTGTTTCCCTTCATCTGTTTATGTGTAACCATTAATGCCTGGCTGATCTGGACCAACAAAGTTTCCCTTCATCTGTTTATGTGTAACCATTAATGCCTGGCTGATCTGGACCTACACTGTTTCCCTTCATCTGTTTATTTGTAACCCTTAATGCCTGGCTGATCTGGACCTACACTGCTTCCCTTCATCTGTTTATGTGTAACCATTAATGCCTGGCTGATCTGGACCTACACTGTTTCCCTTCATCTGTTTATGTGTAACCATTAACGCCTGGCTGATCTGGACCTACACTGTTTCCCTTCATCTGTTTATGTGTAACCATTAATGCCTGGCTAATCTGGACCTACACTGTTTCCCTTCATCTGTTTATGTGTAACCATTAATGCCTGGCTGATCTGGACCTACACTGTTTCCCTTCGTCTGTTTATGTGTAACCATTAATGCCTGGCTGATCTGGACCTACACTGTTTCCCTTTATCTGTTTATGTGTAACCCTTAATGCCTGGCTGATCTGGACCTACACTGCTTCCCTTCATCTGTTTATGTGTAACCATTAATGCCTGGCTGATCTGGACCTACACTGCTTCCCTTCATCTGTTTATGTGTAACCATTAATGCCTGGCTGATCTGGACCTACACTGCTTCCCTTCATCTGTTTATGTGTAACCATTAATGCCTGGCTGATCTGGACCTACACTGTTTCCCTTCATCTGTTTATGTGTAACCATTAATGCCTGGCTAATCTGGACTCTATTTCCCTTGATCTGTTTATACTTAACAGTTATTGCCTGGCTGATCTGGATCTACAATATTTCTGGTGATCAATTCTCTCTCGTCAGCTCAACACCATTGGTTAACTGTTTTACTGCTATGCCACACGTTCACAGCAATATATCCTTTTAACCAGTCACTGATAAAATCTTTTATGGCTCTGAATGACAATTATTTTGAATGCCAACAGTTGTTTGTTACAGCTTCAAACACATAAGAACAGCTTTAACAGGCTCATAGGTTTTTTTACGATGTTTTTGGGTGAAAAATGTTCTATATGTATCAACAATGATCACTAGACCTTGAAAAGATGGGCCTTAAGGAACTTATTTAAAAAAATGTTGATAGAATCAAGAAGTGTTTTTCAGAAAAAAAGGATGATGTTAAATAATTAAGGATATTGGTTGGATTTATGCTTTTAGCAGCATCAATGTCTACGTGAAGCAGATATAGGGTTGGTTAACCAGGACTGCCTGCCTAGATAATATAACCTTGTAACAAACCCAGTCTTAGGCCTGTATTCACCAACCATTCTTAAGTCTAAGTCAGGACTTAAAACCAAGATACAATTTTCATACCAACAAAAATCAGCTTATTTATGAAGTATCAAAGTGTTTTTAAGCTGAAAGTAGCAAAGCTAAAGTGTCATGCAAAAATTTAGGCATGTAGCTAAATACATAAGAAAGATATTGTGGATTGAAATCAATGACTTGATCAATTCTTACTTTAGAACGGTTCGTAAATATGGGCCTTATTTGGGGGTTTTTAAAATAAATTGCAGCCACCAATTATAATAATTTAAGTGTTATTCAGCTATTAAAGTAGAGGGAGATCCCAAATAAATGTCTAAAAAGAAGTTTTGGCTCATGGTAGACTAACTGGAACACCTTCCCCCATTAAAGTCCTGTATTAGACTCGAACCTAGGTAGTGACAGGCTAAGCAGTCAGAGCAGTTACAAATCAGCTACTCTACTACTATGCCTGGGGTGCCCCTCAAATCAGATCTTATGCTGAAAAATGCATTGTCTAGGTGTAATTTCTGAACAATGTGTTGTCTAGGTGTAATTTCTCAGCCCATCCAGCCTGGGATTGAGTTCCTGTGGGGGGAAAACTTCCATGGAGCAAGGTGTACCAGCTGCATTAGTAGTTTTACGCTGACTATTGTACAGGGTCTCATGCCACAAATAATTAGCTGGCCGACCCCAATACTACCACAATTTTGTGGGTGGGATGTTTGAGAAAAAAGAAAAGAAAAAAGAGAATAAAGAAAAAAAAAAGAAAAGAAACAAGAGGGCCATGATGGCCCTTAATCGCTCACCTGATGACACAGGCTTTAAGTAGGCTCAAATCTGACATCAAGTAATTAAGAGTTATTTACTTTAGAAATCTTTGGTAAAGATTAGACCATTAGTGTGGACTCTGGGTTGATAACATTTTCTAGAATTTTACCAAGTAACCAACTGAATCCACATGACTCACTTCAAAACATATGTAAGATTTCATACTGGCAAACATGCTGGTCAAGTTTGGTAAAGACTGGGCCATCAATGTAGCCACTTAAGTGTTTTCACAGGGTTTTTCTAAAATGTAACCTAGTGACCTACTTTTTGACCGAACATGACCCAGTAATGAACTTATTCAGGATTTCATATAGACAAACATTCTGACAGAGTTTGATGAAGATTGGCCAATAAATGGGGCCTCTAGTGTGTTCACAATTTTTTTCAAAGATTTGACCTAGTGACCTACTTTGTGACCCCACGTGACCCAGTTGCGAACTCATCCAAGATTTCATGCAGGCAAACATTCTGACTAAGTTAAATGAAGATTGGTCTATAAATGTGGTCTCTAGTGTGTTCACAAGCTTTTTCTAAGATTTGACCTAGTGACCTACTTTTTGATCCCACGTGACCCAGTTGCAAACTCATCCAAGATTTCATGCAAACAAACATTCTGACCAAGTTTGGTGAAGATTGGGCTATAAATGTGGTCTCTAGTATGTTCACAAGCTTTTTCTAAAATTTGACCTATTTACCTACTTTATGACCCCACAAGATCCAATAACGAACTCATCCAAGATTTCATGTAGACAAACATTCTGACCAAGTTTGATGAAGATTGACCTATTAATAGAGCCTCTAGTGTGTTTACAAGCTTTTTCTAAGATTTGACCTAGTGACCTACTTTTTGACCCCACGTGACCCAGTTACGAACCCATCTAAGATGTCATGTAGACAAACAATCTGACCAAGTTTGGTGAAGATTTGGGCTATAAATGTGGCCTCTAGTGTGTTCAGAAGCTTTTTCTAAGATTTGACCTAGTGACCTACTTTTGACCCCACGTGACCCAGTTACAAACTCAGCCAAGATTTCAGGCAGACAAATATTCTGACCAAGTTTAGTGAAGATTGGGCTATGAATGTGGCCTCAAGTGTGTTCACAAGCTTTTTCTAAGATTTGACCTACTGACCTACTTTTTGACCCCACGTGACCCAGTTACAAACTCATCTAAGATTTCATGTAGACAAATATTCTGACCAAGTTTGGTGAAGATTAGGCTGTAAATGTGATCTCTAGAGTGTTCACAATTTTTTCCTAATGTTTAAACTAGTGACCTACTTTTTGACCCCATGTGACCCAATTATGAACTCATCCAAGATTACATGCAGACAAACATTCTGACCAAGTTTGATGACGATTGGATAAAAATTGTGGCCTCTAGTGTGTTCACAAGGTAAAATGTTGACGATGAACGCCTGACGCCGGACAAAGCGGTATCACAAAAGCTCCCCTTGAGCACATTGTGCTCAGGAGAGCTAAAAAAACAAACAGAAAGACAAAAAAAGAAAAAAAAAGAAAAAAAAGAAAGAAAAAATAAAAAAGGAAGAAAAGAACTTCTCACAATGAATGAAAATATAACCCAAGTTTGCTACATTTTGAGAAAGCTCATGCTAAATTCTCGGGGTTATGTCTGTTACATGTTACAGTTAACTTAGGGGTGAATAGTGAAGATCCTGATCCAGCAGGTCCCAGCAATCCTGGCAGATCTGGATCTACACTATTTGTGTAAGCCTTATAAAAATCTAAATAGCAGGTAATAAGTTACCAAATGGAAATTTTGACAAGTTGTGACCATGATGCTTAAAACTTTAAAATGTTTGTTTTGTGTATGTTTTTTTTATCCCTATGTATTTGTATAGGTTTGTCTGCAAAAATTACAAACATATCCACAAAAATCGGATACAATTCTATACAAACGGCATTTTAAAAATTTTAAATGAACATTTCAGAACAATCTGTCTGTCGTATATATAAAATGTTGAAGCAATATAAAAATATATATTTGGATGAAAAATCTCATGAAAACCTATAAATATAATCACAATATTTCTATGCATAGTTTATTTTTTCTGAAGCAATGAAAAAAATACCCCCAATATATTCTTTGCGAATGAAATCTGAGGGTGTAAAATGTATTGTCATAAAAATGGTCTTAGTCACACAAGGAAATGTTAAATGTCTGTAAGGCAGCCGTATTTATTGGCGAGATCAATTCCCATAAAGATCAAATAAAACATTTCTATGTAAATCTGGCTAATACAATCAAAATATCTCTCTTTATTGACATGGGGGCTACATAAAGCCAGGAAGGCATGGTCTATTGAATAAACCGAATAAACAGACCCAATGTTCAAATCAAGGAACCCAACAATCAGAAGACTGAAGATTTTTATTTGATTGATTTGGGTTACAGATACATCATAACAGACACAGTTAGGGTCATATCATGACATACAACATTTGTCTGTCGGAGAATCTCACAAGACAAATTTCTTGAAAGAACCACTAGTGCTTTGCAGGATGACAGCGGAAAAACTTCCCTATATGTGATGTTTAGACCTGACCAAGACTTAAACCCACTTTGTGCCATATCTGGAGTCATAAGTCACCTACTGTTGCTCCCTATCCAACATTCAAATCAACCCCACATTCACAAACCAGTCGACTTTTTATTTGTTTTACCTCATTTAACAGGAGAGCAGATCAGAGGCTCGCAGCTTGTGAAGGTTATATTGATGGCAATGCAGCACACCACAAAATGGCTATCCAATTAATTTTAGAAATTCATAAAATACTCTCTAGGTAGCATCCAATTAAGACTTGTGCCATAAAAACTGCCAGAGATCTGGAAAGTTTCCACATCCTTCTTACCTCCTCCAACTTTCAAACTCAAACATGATTGTTCAAGGCTAGTAACCATTTAGTTGGACCTACCTGTCTGTTCAAACCTCAGGCTAAATCTTTAGGTCTTTTGCTTATATATTACACATAGTACATATAACAGAAAATAAACCCTCATAATAAAGACAAAGCAGCAATGAGTCTAGATTCTGATTAGACAATTCCCAGCAGAGTGCTGGCGGATCTGGATCTACAGCTGTTTGTAAAAGTCTTGTAAATATTTAATTTGTGCGCTAAGAGAAAAATAAATAAAAAATATTTTTACAAAAGGGCTATAATTACAAGTGCTGTCCATTGACAGATAACTCTGCCAAAATTTAATTCAGGGTTATGTGCCCTTTTGAAATGAATTCCTTTTTATAATGTGAACAAGTTTTCCAAGCGTGACGGGAACATGTTCTACTGTTTTATAGAAGTCATTTACAGTAGCAGCAGCAGAAGCAGCAGCACCAACATCATCCTCCGCAGCAGCACCACCAACCAGCATCAACATCACCACCAAGATCACCACCACCAACATCACCAGCACCACCAACATCACCAGCACCAACATCACAAGCAGCACCAACATCACTTGCAGCAGCACCACCAACATCACCAGCAGCATCAACATCACAAGCGGCACCACCACCACCAAGCAGCACCAACATCACCAGCACCAGCAGCATCACCAGCACTAACATCACCTGCAGCAACAGCACCAACATTGCCAGCACCAACATCACCAGCACTAACATCACAAGCATCAACATCACCTGCAGCAACAGCACCAACATCACCACATCAACATCACCTGCAGTAACAGCACCAACATCACCAGCAGCAGCTCACCTCCAACGTCACCTGCACCAACATTACCAGCAGCAGCATCACCAAAATCACCAGCCCCAACATCACCAGCAGCAGCACCTGCAGCACCAACATCACCAGCAACAGCAGGACCACCAACATCAGCAGCAGCAGCACCTGCAGCAGCAGCACCAACATCACCAGCAGCAGCACCTGCAGCAGCAGGACCACCAACATCACCAGCAGCAGCTCACCACCAACGTCACCTGCACCAACATTACCAGCAGCAGCAGCACCAACATCACCAGCAGCAGCTCACCACCAACATCACCAGAAGCAGCTCACCACCAATGTCACCTGCACCAACATTACCAGCAGCAGCATCACCAAAATCACCAGCCCCAACATCACCAGCAGCAGCAGCAGCAGCACCAACATCACCAGCAGCAGCAGGACCACCAACATCACCAGCAGCAGCACCTGCAGCAGCAGCACCAACATCACCAACATCACCAGCAGCAGCACCTGCAGCAGCAGCACCAAAATCACCAGCAGCAGCAGGACCACCAACATCACCAGCAGCAGCACCTCCAAAATCACCAGCACCAACATCACCAGCAGCAGCACCTCCAAAATCACCAGCACCAACAGCACCAGCAGCAGCACCTCCAAAATCACCAGCACCAACATCACCAGCTGCAGCATAATCACCTGGAGCAGCACCAGCACCAAGCAGCACCACCATCACCAGCAGCAGCACCACCACCAAGCAGCACCAACATTACCAGCAGCAGCAGCACCACCAAGCAGCACCAACATTACCAGCAGCAGCACCACCACCAAGCAGCACCAACATTACCAGCAGCAGCACCAACATCACCTGCAGCAGCACCACCATCACCTGCAGTAGCACCACCATCACCTGCAGCAGCACCACCATCACCTGCAGCAGCACCAACATCACCTGCAGCCGCACCAGCATAACCAGCATCAGCATAACAAGCAGCAGCACCAACATCACCAGCAGCAGCACCAACATCACCAGCACCACCATCACCAGCAGTAGCACCAACATCACCAGCAGCAGCACCAACATCACCAGCACCACCATCACCAGCAGTAGCACCAGCATCACCAGCACCACCATCACCAGCAGTAGCACCAGCACCAGCATCACCAGCACCAACATCAGCAGCACCAGCATCACCAGCAGCTACATCAGCAGAAGCAGAAGCACCACCACGACCACCAGCAACACAATTAACACACAATGATGCTAAAACAACAAGAATACCAGTTAACAAAAGAACCTTACTGACATTCAGTAATGATACATCAATATATACAATAATGTAGTTTTAACACGCTAAAGTAGAACATGGTATCTATGACTATTTTTCTTTTCCTAAACTATAATGATAAAAAAATACAAGTCATAAGTGTAAAATCTAAATTGCCTCTGAATTCAACTAAAACTTTCCACTGTCTGACTTGTTTAGACGTTATAATTCTGATGTGAGATAAGCATGGAAACCAAATAACCAGCCTCAATTATGCTTTTGTCCAAAAGTACCTTTAAGCATGTTCAGACAAACTATTCATTTGTAAAGCAGGAATGACAAAAATCAGGCTCTAATTCAAGAACAAATTGGTTTTCATTAGAGGCTGACATGGAAACAAGTTAGCTTTAATTCCTCTTATGCCATTTGATGCAATTTAGCTAATTGAGCATGGACACCCACAGTAATTGGAGTGCTTTTGTGGCAGATTAGAACTTTGTTAATTTAAATGAGTTTTCAATAGAGCACCGTTTCATCGATCAACTATATTTGTTTCTTTTGTTTGTTTCCCATTGTTACCATGACCAAATATAAATAAATAAATGTATACATTAAAGTCATGCATGTACTTGCCAGTGTGTACGGAAAACCTGATAGCTGACTTTGCAAGGGTTAAATGTACTTCTGACATATAATGTTACTTCTTCATACTTGAGGTGTACAAATGTGTTTTGTAAATTGGAAACCCCTTCTTTTTTGTATTATTGCTGCCATTTACAACTCTAGCATCTCTATGTCACATTTAGTTGCATTCTTTCATAGGGATATTTTCACAACCCTAGCATTTTAGTTTACCATGTTTTTAATGGGATATTTTTATAACCCATGAACAATTTATACAAATTGTTCCAATAAAAAGCCAACATCATAGACATGTTCTTACTTTGTATTAACTTTTCAAAGGTGGTATCCAACAGTTTTATTACATCAAATGCATATAACAATATTGAATCACTGGTTTGGGGAATTTGGGTATATTTTTTTGTATAAACCTATACATTTGTCTTAAAAAATATGCTTTTGATCACACACTAAATTGTTTGACAAAACTAATTGTGAAAAAAATCAATCTGAATGTTCCAGCTGTATAAAAAACTCAACAGTGGTCTCTGCTAAAAATAGATATCAACATAAAAAAAGGATTACCCGGATGACTATTTAACGTGATTTGAAAAGTAATGGGTCACATGGCTTTAAGTTAAGTTTAAAAATAGGTATTGCTGCAGTGTGGCTTGGATAGGAAATACCTGTTTGCAATGATGAGTGGTGATTTATGCTTGACACCTTAAACAGAACAAGGACATCAATGAACAACATTTTACAGGACCTTATCAGGTTACACCGACTTATTTGGTTATATGAGAAAAGATATTTTGGTACAAACTGTCAAATACCATCTTTAAGCTATTGTTTCATAGTGAATGTACAGGGTTTTTAAAAACTCACTGATTTTGTTAAATTTCTTTTTAAACAGTTTGAAATATGTTAAGCATATGCATTTTTGGCATATAATTATATAACCTAGATTAAACTAATCTACAAATGAACTCTATCTTGTGTTGATGTAGCTGAAGATAAAAGGAATAATTGTGAATGCTTTAGTACAAAGGTGTACAATGGCATATGCAGAGCTAGAGGGTTAAATAAAGTTCTTTATGTATTGCTTTGCATGGGAAACTTGACATCAGTATTTTCACTGGTAAAGCAAAGCACAACTGAAATATCACGTTACACTTTCACAAAAGAGAATAATTGTACATTTCAAAGCTGTCTTTTGTCTCACTGTAGATCCTTTTTAGATTACAGCATCTCAATTTCCTATTCAATTAGGCAGGCTCAGTGTTTCTTTGTTGTGTTGTTTGTTACATGGCAATGACACAATTTGGTAATATTGGCAACATCCAGCTAAGTATTGGTGATAATGCCAGACTTAAATCTAGGTAGAACCACCAGTGCACAGCAGGTTAGCTGGAAAACCTGTCCAAATGAAAGTTCTCACTATGAGTAGAACTCTAACCCATGCAGTGAGGGGCTGAGGTGTTACATGCCATACTTCAGGCAGGCTGAATAATCCTGGCTATACTTTTCGTGTTGTCACAGTTTCTGTGTAGGCAGTACATGGCTAACCATGCAAATGTTTGTTTGTTTATTGGGTTTATCGTCCCACCAACAATATTTCAGTTATCTGGAGACGGTGTCCACTTGAAGCAGATATAGTGCTGCCTTCACTGTATATAGCATGCAGTGAACACCTGGCATGATACCACACCCAGTCACATTATCCTGACACTGGGCCAACCAGTCGTGGAACTACCCTTGTATTTGCTTGAGCATTAGCAAGGGAGCTATACCACAACCATTTTAATGACTTTGGTATGTCATGGGCCTGGATCAAACCCGGGACCTCCCGTACCTGGAGCCGATGCTCTACTGATTGTGTTACCAGGTTCGATCATGCTAATGTTGATTGCTTTTTCTATTAAATACATTTATTTGTAATGGGGTATTTTTTTCTTATTTTTAGGTAGGGATTTAGATATTACTATCAAGCATCCATGTCGAAGCTGTTCAAGTCCCAGTACTGGAACTACTCAGCCTCTCAAAACTTGGGATTGCTGTCACAGTGTGAAAGAGGATGTGTGGCAAGGTAAGGTGACATGCAAAGCAACAGTGGTTCTTCCCTTGATTATTTGTCTGGGGTCTGCCAAATAGTCAACATGACTATTTTTGTGACCCTGGGATTTCTCAATGATAAAACAAAATATAAGTGATACTGAAAAACAATTACACTTCTTAAGAGTTGAAGTGCATGTATTCAGATATAAATTTCAAACATATTCAAATGGAAATTATAATGCTACCTAAAAAGTTAATTATTTTAACAGTGTTAGTATTTATGTATCCTGTGACAAAAGAAGAGATTAGTTTACCATAGACTTCAAGATGTTATAAGCTTCACAATACTTTATAAACCAAATCTGCCACTGACACTAAGGATTATACAGTGTTGTATCTATGTATCTAGTTGACTATACAACAAGATGAAGCTGTTGATACTGAGTGTATTTAGTTTTCAAGTACATGTTTTCATGAATTTATTATCCTGAAGAGGTTAGTTTATAACAATGACTCCAACAATCCAATCTCACGAAAATTAATGCCCACGAAAATGTTGGACTTTTTAGTACATCGAAGGGCTTGGAATAAGGACCTAGATTTGTTTATAACGAACCTCAAGATGCTTATACAGTCTGTTTAGTTTTCAAGTATATGTTTACTTTTGTTTCTGGTATCAGTTCATAATCAGAGGCAGTAGGGCCTACTCTGAAAGTAGTAAATGAGCAAGAGAAAAGAGAGACAGTGAAAGACAGAGAGATAGAGAAGGGAGTGAAAGAGAAAGATGGATAAGGAGATAAAGGGGAGAGGGGGCCAAAAGATGGGGGGGAGAAAGAGAGGAAGAGAGGGGAGGAAGAGAGAGGGAAAGAGACAGAGAGATATACAGAAAGAGAGAGAGAGGTAAAAAGGGGGACAGAGAGATGGGAGAGAAAGATAGAGACAAAGAGAGAGGAAGGAAGAGAAAGGGAAAGAGACAGAGAGATAGGGGAGGGATAGAAAGGGAGACAGAGAAAGAGAGGGAGGAACAGAGAGATATATAGAAAGAGAAAGGTAAGAGGGGAACAGGGAGAGAAGAAAGATAGGTAGAAAGAGAGAGGGAGGAAGATAGAGGGAAAGGAAGACAGAGATTGAGAGAAAGGGGAGGGGTAGAGGGAGAGAGAAACATAGAGGGAGACATAAAGGGATGGAGACCAACTAAGAAAGATGGTGAGATGGATATGTAGCAGGTGGAAGAGTGTGAGAAACAGACAGAGAATGAGAGATGCAGAGCAAAAGAGAATTAGACATGGAGGGAGTGAGAAAAGGAATAAGAAACAGAGAGACAGGGTAAGGAGAAACAAGTGAGAAAAGCTTGATCTGATTTTCACTTTTTGCCAAAGCCTTTTAAATATATGATGATGCCACTACTTAGCAGGCTAAGTGCTTACCTAGGCTACTTTTCCCACCTCTAACCATATCTATTGTTTACATCAATAAACCTCCCCTTTGTTAGACTTCTAGACCTTAGATTTTCTATTTCACAAATCCTTGAAAAACTTGCAATAAAAGTCTTTCTCCCATCAAATAAGAGAGGGGTTGTGGTATGGTTCTGATGGTTAATCTTACCTGTTCTGACAGGTAGGAAAATTTGGGGGCAACATTTTAGGTCTTGGGGTATAAAACGGATGCAAAAGAGAAAAATATTGCCTAAAAGGTAGTACCTGACAAACTGGAGCAGATTTTTTTTCCTTAAAATTTAAAGTTAAATTATTTTACGCTGATAATATTCCCACACCAAAACCGCAAGCTTAAATAAGCTTGCGACAAGTTTGCGACAAGATTGCGGTAAGATTGCAACCAAGCGTGTTGCAATCTTATTTAAGCTTGCGGTAAGATTGCGATAAGAAAGCCGCAATCTTAAAAGTAAGCTTGCAAGTTTGCGATAGGAACCATTACGATCTTGATTGCTCGCTTGATTGCTCGCTTGCAAGCTTGCGCGATCATGCCAAGCGAGCGGTTTGGCTCGCTTAGAAGCTCGCTTGCACGCTTGGCAAGCTTGCAAGTTTGCGATAGGAACCATGACGATCTTAATTGCTCGCTTGCAAGCTTGCGCGATCATGTCAAGCGAGCGGTTTGGCTCACTCAGAAGCTCGCTTGCACGCTTGCAAGGTTGCGATAGGAACCTTTACGAGCTTGATTGCTCGCTTGCAAGCATGCGCAATCATGCCAAGCGAGCGGTTTGACTCGCTTGCTCACTTATCCCATGCGTGCGGTTTGGCACGCTTGCAAGCTTGCGCTATCATCCCAAGCTTGCAGGATTGTTCACTTAATAGCTTGATCATCCCAAGCTTGTGGGTTGTTTTTTTCTTGGCTTGATCAAATTCGTTGAGTGGATAAGGTTGTGGATAGATTGACATAAATAAAATCACTAGATGACATTTGTGGTTTTCACCTAAAAATCTGATACAACAAAAAATTTACAGGGAAAATAACACAACAGAAAGATATCACTAGATAACATTTGTGGTTTCACCTAAAAATCTGATACAACAAAAAATTTATAGGGAAAATAACACAACAGAAAGATACTAAATATATTCCACTTTAATTAAAGACAATGGCAAAAAACACAAAGAACAAGTGGTCATTTATTAAAGGAAACAAATAAAAGATGCTTATCAATTAATTTATATTCTTAACCCATATCTCGCTAAGCACTCATTATTAATATGAGAAAGCATGACAAGCCATTTTCGGGAGTCTAGCAAATAGGATTTTAACTGATTAAATCAAACTTAAGTATCTATTTATCATTAAGAATAAAATACATACAATGCACTCAAGAAATAGTACCACAGGTATTGTGTTCAAAAACAGTTCATAGTCAGTTCTTGTTGATTTCTCAGATGACAACTCCAGTTCTGCTTGAGAGGATCTTGCATCCTTCCTCTCACCTGCACAGCAAATGTATTTTTTCGCCAATTACATCTGAAAAAGAAAAAAAAATCCAACATTATGCATTATTTAAATTTATTTTTTATTACCTGATTTTTTTATTTAGCAATGTTAGACCTATTTAGTATGTGAGGGTCTTGTGTTATTTGCACCACACAGGCACCTTATGATTTTTCTGTCAAATTATGATACAGAATAAGTGTTCAAAGATTGAAAGAAATAGATTGGAAATTTTACCAAAAAACGGAAATAAACAAAAAACAAATTTAGATGCTGACACAAACTTTTACAGCTCTGGTCATGATGCAAACTTGCCTATTCTTTAAAACAGCAATTTGAAAACAGCAGCAAATAACAGGAGCTATAGGCAAAAGCACCCCCATATTTTCTATGTTTAAAGCCTGAGCTGAGAAATGCTGAACTATCAAGTACAGCTTAACGAAATACTATCTTGGTTACTTTATAAGCATTAATATGCACAAAGGGGTAAAAGTAAAACACCAGACCTGGTAGCGCAATCAGTAGAGTGCTGGCTCCTGGTACTAGAGGCATCGGGTTCAGTCTGGGCTGCAACATACCAAAGTCATGTTAAATGGTAGTGTTATTGCTCCCTGGCTAATACTCAAGCAAATAGACAGGTAATTCTATGACTGGTCAGTCAGGTGTCAGGATAATGTGACTGGGTGTATCATGCCAGGTGTTCATGGCATGCTATAATCAGTAAAGACAGCTCTATATTGATTTCGATTGAGCACTGTCTTCAAATAAATTAAATATTGTTGGTGGTTTGATTGTTTATTGGGTTCATTGTGCCACCAACAGTAGTATTTCAGTTATCTGGAGACGGTGTTCACTTGAAGCCGATATAGTGCTGCCTTCACTGTGTATAGTATGCCGTGAACAACTGACATGATACCACACGCAGTCACATTATCCTGACACCAGGCCAACCATAAACACACAGATAAAGCCAGTAAAATCAAAATGTAAGTTATTACAGCAAGATTTTTTTTTATTAATGTAAGTGAATACAGAGAACAAAGGAAATTGAAATTTAAAATATACTAATTAATTTTAATATTATAATATTGCAATCAAAACAGACTTGCTGACTTGAAGCTCCTCAGCCCTTCACCGCGTGGGTTCGAGTCCTGGTAGGGGTGAGAACTTTCATTTAGGGAGGTTTTCCTCCACCAATAATTACCTGGACGTCACCAATATGGCCATAAATGTGTCAGTGCGATGTAACAATAAACATTTACAAAATCAAAACAACATGCTTTCCCAACAATGACAACTTCATGTACAAACAGCTGTGCCATGCAATTAATGATTAACACTGTAAATGCTAAAAAATAGCAAATGCATTAATACAATAACTGGTACAAATGGTAAAAATGCTGCATAGTTATCTTTGTACCTTTTCAACTTTTGTCTGTCATCCATGCGTTGCTCTTCACTGACTTCCTTATTGACATCAGTCTGCAATTCCGATTCTTTTTTGTTCACTTGCATCTGGCTGTTTCAAACTATTACAGAAAATAAAATACTTTACATGAGTGGCAATACCATACAAGCAAACACAGTTAATGATGTGCTCAACCATCATGTACAAGTTATCTTGGATATCTATTACAGGTGACCTAAATTTATTTTTTAACACAACAATGTAATCAACAACAAAAATATTGTGTTGCCACTTGAAACCGTTTTATGTGCCTTTATTCCTATAGTATAAAATGTATCCTTGTGTAAACTCAGAAATATCCGGTAACTGGATATTACCGTTAATCGGGTCACTCTAAAAAAAACAATATTACAAAAATGTCTTACGTTCGAACTTGTCAGAACCTTATCAACTCTAACTGAAGCATAAATTAAATATACAGTAGATAACAAATGTTTATGGAAAAGTCAACGGTTTCAGAAAACGTTTGTGATAAGAAAAAACTAAAGTGAAATGTCGGAACTGAAAAAAAAATGGCGAAAATATTTGACACGTTAATTTTGCATTCTAAACAGTTAATGTACTAAACTCACTACGTTAAGAAAACCTGATTTAAAATATGTTGCTTCTTATACTTGTTTAAGTAGATCAATGTCTCACCTCTGCTTAGCAGTCCAGTGAAGGAAAGTCGATTTCTTCATCTTTTTCATCACATTTTTTGCATCTCGTTGAAAATTGGCGCGGCCGGAAGTGTAGACTGTGCTGTTGTAAATCGGGACCCCTCGGCGATTTCTTCAGTTATTTTCCGAAAGTTACGATTGACTTTTACTGAATCACCGTAAAAGCGACTTTCAAACTTGTATTATTAAATGGTGTTTATTCACATTCCCAATAAAGTGAGAGTGGTTTTAACATGATACTCTACTGTCTGTTCTGTAATTTTTTTTGTCCTACTAGATATTAGACTGTAGATCTGCTTGACCAGGTTTTCGAAAGACAACAACAACAAAAAAAAGTTATAAAAAAACTGACTTCTTTGGAATTGGATCATTTTTTTACTGAGCTATTATTACCAAATGTTTTGTAGCTGTCTTAAATGATAACATAGTTAAATATTGCTTTTGTGATCAGTCAGGTCAAGGTCACTGTAACTTAATTAGCAGTTTGCTTTCCATGTCTAGGCAGGATATATATTGATATCAGATGTAGATATTGATATCAAATTTGGTAGTTAGCTTGTTTATGGGATACCCAAGTTTGGAATTGTTTTTGTTGTCCATTAGTTTGATGGACTGAGTCACTGTTACTAAATAAATTTTATTTTGTTCCTGTTCATTATCTTCTTTTTTGAGGATTGATCAAGTTAAGTAGGTAACTAGCTATCTCATGGGAAGAATTAATATGTTTAGAATTGCTTAAGGGATCAATTGTCGTCAAGACAAGTTATAAAATATATTTTTGGATTTTCTATAAATAACTCAAGACAGGAGTAAAGTAGTGTTACCAAATTACTTTCTAGGGAGAGTAAGTCTGGGACTGTATTGTATATGGTTGTGTGATCTCTGTTTAATAATAAATAATGACAAAATAAAGTTTAAAAAATTGGCAATTAGTACAATGTATTTGGAGCTATTTTATGTCACATTCAGCCGAGCTTTTCTCATAACCAACTGTCCATCTAGCTGCATCAACAGTTTGCTCGTAATCACTTTAAAGGCTACCGTTTTGATCCTATCTTAACCAACGCTGGTCAGAATGTCATTAAATGTTTGTCTGTATAAAATCTTGGATGAGTTAATAAATAGGTCACATGATCAAAAAGTAGGTGACTTAGTCAAATCTATAAAAACCTTGAGAACAAGACTTTTTGGGGGCCTAATCTTCACAGAACTTGACCATGTTTCATGTCTCTTTCAATGTTATTTATTTAAAGAAATACAAAATAAATTTCTTAATGTCTTGGAATAATTTTATGCTTGCAAGACCACAACCTATCTGCAATCCTTATGTTAATTAATTTTAAGCTTGCAAGACCGCAAGCTTATCGCAATCTTTAATGGAATAGAAGATTACAAGCTTGCAAGGCTGCAAGCTTCTCGCAATCTTAATGGTATTTAAGATTGCGAGAAGTGTGCGAACAAAACCAAACCGCAACCTTAATTTCCAAGCAAGCGAGCGTGCTCGCATCCGCAACCATAGAATTTAAGAAATGCAATCCTATTAAGATTGTGGCAAGCTTGCGCAAACTTGTCGTAAACTTGTGACGAGCTTGTCGCAAGCGAGCGTTTTGGTGTGGGTTAAGCGAAATGTTTTTTTACCAACATCTATGTGATTAAGCTAAGCAGAACACCTCACTCTCATTTCAAACATGTTTTTCCCAATTGAGCCATTGCAGCAGATTAGCAATGTTTTAAAGGTTGTATCGAACAGTTTGGACATAAATATTTTCAATTACTATCTTAGTAAACAATTGTTACCTGAACAAATCTAGCAAAATGCTGTAAATTGATGTCCTATACATTTCTGATAAGTGAACCATAATGCCACAATCATCATAAAAACATGTATTTCCTATCCAAGCCAAGCAGCACAGTTAGCTATTTTTAAACCAAGAAAACCCTGTGACCACTCATGCTTTAGATCATCCATGTCATCTTCGGTGATATTGATGTCTATTTTTAGCAGGAATCCTAATTGTTCTTATTTATTGATATTGTTACATATATTAGATATATGCAAACTGGCGGATACCACCTTTAAAATAAGAAAACCACATGACCACTTACGTTTTAGAACACATTATATTGCCATCTGGGTAACCAATTCTGAAATCTGTATTTTTGTTAACAAAGTCCCCATCATGTTCATTTATAGCTTTGGAAAGAATGTCTAACAGTTGATGTAATGTTAAATAGCTCAATTGGTAGAGTGTCAGCTTGCAGATCGGGAGGTCATAGGTTCAAAACCTGGCCTGGTCAAACTTAAGACTTTAAAGCTGGTAGCAGTGGCTTTCCTCCTAAGGCTCGGGGCTAAGGAGACAGCATTACGCCTGACTCGTCGGTGTCAGTATGACGGACTGGGCGGGATCAGTCCCTGGGCACCTCATAAGTGCCCCTGTGCTATAATGATAGCAATGTCGCTGCACAGTATTGGTAAAACTGCCAGCAAATCCCATCCCATCCATCCCTGGTCAAATGCATCTTTATTTAGACTAAAGCATGAGTTTATGTAGATATCACCCTCAAAACAGTTAAGATAATATTATACAAGGCAATATTGCAAGACGTGCAGTAGAATAGCTATGTCAAAATTGTTCAAGAAAATAAAAGATGTCCATCCACAATGGGTCAATGCTGTGTCAGAATAATTTGGATTTGCTATCATGCCAGGTGTTGATGGCATGCAATTACAGTGGAGGCAGCCTTATGTCTGCTTGAAACATATATCCTAATAACAAAAGGTTTATTGGTAAGACAAAAAAAAAGAAAAAGATAATAAAACAAGTTATATAAGTACATAAGGCAGAGCTCTGGCAATTCTGCCCAACTGTGCAATGGTCACAAGTTCAATCGTAGGCAGGGTGCACATGGCATACTGGTAGAGTCACCGACTTGTAACTTCTCTGACCACTTAGCCTCTCACCAGTTTGGTTCGAGTCCCGTTCGGGTCGAGGGACTTAATGTGAGAAGGTCACCCTGCTGACCTGCGGTGTGCTAGTAGTTCTATCCATTTGATTTGGCATCTCCTTCCACCAAAATAGTCGGACGTCGCTATGATGACCATACTTGGTCACTGTGATGTATTTCCAAAACAAAACAAGCTATCCTAGGCACCGCTTTACTGCTTTATTTTTTAAATTTTACATTATTGCTAATGCTCTGGCTTAAAGAGCGTTGTTGAAAACAACAGTTATTCAACAACAGATAAAAGGCCGAGCACAAATTTTGTTGTTCAGTCAAACCTCAAACCTCCAACTAGTACCTATCATTGTTGGCAAGTACAGCAAGCTCTTAGATGGCTGAGCACAACTTGAACAGGCTTATAAAAACAATGTACATCCAGATTAGCCAGATCGTACTGGAAGCAGTACAGTCAGGATACATATTATTTGCTGTTTCGGTATTTTAAACATGTTTTGTTACCTATTCATAAATATCTAAGAATTAAATATGAGGTTGTGACTACATTTTAATAAATATGTAGCATTTAAAGGCCTGGATCTCACTAAGCAGAATAATGAGATATGGCTGACACTTTAATCTTGGTCCTGCCCCACTATGCCCCTCCCAGCCTGTTCATCATCCCCACCCCCCTCAAGCCACTCCGGAACCCCCATCCATCACCACGGCAACCATCCACCCCCTAGGAACTGACACCCTCCCAAGGGCAATAATTCTTGTCTAGGTATCCTCCCCCCTTCCTTTCCCATCCATCACTCACTGTGACAGCCACAAACCACCAGTATACAAACCAAACACTCTGCTATTCAGTTTTAAATATATCTTTGAGAGGTTTCTGAACTTTTTGTCTTTATCAAATGAATGTTAAAATATTTTCACACTGTTTAAGGGTATTCAGGCATAACTTATGCATAAACTTGTACTTCTAAGTAAAGACAATTTTGAACGCTACCTCAATGAATGGACAGTACAAATAGTGAAATAAATTAACTTTCATGTTAATTCTTTCAAAACCTATAAATGAGCTTGATAGGGGAGTTCTGCTAAAATAGAGAGTGAAATCAGAATGAATTATCGGATGAAGATAAAAAATTATCTCAAAGTAACTGTCATGTGGATTTCCTGTCACATGGTTTTCTAAGTTGGAAAATAGCTAACTGTGTAGTATGGCTCAGATTGGAAATACAATCTCTAATAATGAGTTTAATGTTATTTTTATGTAGATATAGGATATCAATAAATGGAATTTTATGACATCTTTGGAGGTAAAAATGATAAACTTGCTTGTTCAAGAGGAAAAACCTAGACAAAACTGCTAGAAACTGACGTTAAAGGTGGTATCCAATAGTTTACCTGCATCAAATGCATGTAACATGTTCTCACAGTTTCTGGGAATTAGGGCAAGATTTCTGTAAAAACTTATATTTGAATATTTTGAATCTAAATGCACTTTTGAGCATAACCTATACTGTAAGGCAGTACAAACTGTGAAAAATATCATTCAAAAAGTTAATTCTTACTAATTTTATAATTATATACTATTGTGATCTCGGGTATATATACCCTGATGATGATAAAACGCGATCCTAAAAGTAAGTTGTCACATGGTTTTCTTAGTTTAAAAATAGCCATCTCTGCAGTGTGTCTCAGATAGGGAATACCTATTTGCAATGACAAGTAAATATTTATGCTTCACTGTTCACACAAATCTAGGGCATTCAGGGGCGTGCCTGGGCTTACGCACTTACGCACGTGCGTACAGTTACCTCCAAAAATTGAAAAAATAAAAACGTCAAAAAGCAAATAAAAATCGTACATAACCTGTGTTTGGCACTTGTTGTTAGCTGTTTCATTTTTTAATTTAGAGTTCTTTAACCCTTTTCCAAATTCTACAAATACTTCTGCAATCCTACCTGACGTATTTCTGTCCCTTCCTGCTCGTTGTACTGTGACAGAGTTCTCCCCAGAATGCATCTGCAGCGTTTTAAGGAAAAAAAATCTGGGGGCGGGGTAATGGCCCTGACCCCACCCCCAAGGAATAGTGCGTATTCTCAAAGGTCGCCTAGGCACACCACTGGCATTAATGAACAGCATTTGCAGGACCTTTTCAAGTAAAAATTACTTATTTAGTTATCTTCAGAAAAAGATATTTTGCCTAGACTGTCGGACACCACCTTTAAAGTCGTCGGACATTTTGCCTGGATATATACTACGAAGACCACATAATCCACACTCTATATAAACTTAAATTATTGCCTCAAAATCCAGCCAATCAGAGTATTTTATATGAGGGAAGTATTATATGACATATTTGACCATATGTGCACTTTGAAATTATACATGGTTAATGAGCTGAAAACAGTCAAAACATAGCAAGAACTGACTTTTTTTTACTCCTTCAACACATATACATTACAATTCTTTTAAGAACCACATGTTCACATATAACCTAGTGATCAAAGTAAATGATTATAATCAATAGTTTATTTGTATTCAACAAGGATCTGCTTTTTTTTACAAAGTTTCTATACAATACAAATTTAACAAACTGCAAGTGAGATCAGTTGTTTCATAAGACAAGATGTCCATACCATGCTATTACATTAAAGGGACATAACTCTTACCCTTGGATTTAATAGACTGTTAAAGACTTTGTCAAGATAAAGTTAAAGTTTGTTTCATCATATAAAATAACAATTGCATGCTATTCCATAAAGGGAACCATAATCAAGGGCCATAACTGTTAACTTATGGATTCAAAGGTGGAATCCGACAGTTTGGTCCAAATCTTTTTCTTAAAATAACCAAATATGTCATTGGTACCTGAAAAGGTCTTGCAAAATGCTGTTCATCTATGCCAAAGATCTTTGCAAACAGACAAGGATAAATCCCTGCTTGTCACTGCAAAGCATGTGTCCGAGCCATGCTGCAGAGATGGCTATTTTTAAATTTATGAAAACCAGCTTTTTTTAAACTTAAGAAAACCATGAGACTACTTACTTTTATATAGTCATGAGGAAAATCTGCTCTGATGTCAATAATTTTAGCAGCGACCACCATCATGCATTTTATAGAGTTGGAAACAACCAACATTAAGAGTAATTTTCTCGCAGGTAGAACAGCGCAACAATATAGTTAGTGCTCAAAATCACCATTTATAATGAATAAGGTATGGCTTTATGTAAAAACTATGACCAAATTCCCCAACGCAGTGGTCAGATATTGGTACGTGTATTTAATGTAGGCAAACTGTCAGGTACCACCATTAAGACTGTCATAACAACGTGATTAGAGTTAATCCATCACACACGATGTCAACGGCGTGCTATCACATCAAGAGCATCACTCAACTGTATCCTTCAAAGGGAACTGTAATAGCTTTTTAAAGGATCATGACATCTCATGTTAAATGGAAATGTGGCAGTTATTTTAGGATTGTAAAGATGAGATAAAACAAACATACAAGTAATAAAAAAGATAGAACAAAATCTTAAGATTTACTTAATATGGAATAATACCACATTAGAAATTGTGTAAAGCCTGGACAGCTTTGAGGTAAGTATACTAAAAATAAGAATAAGTCTCTGTCGTTTAAGGTAGGTGAAAGTGTAAATCAATTCAAGTATGATCATTCATTATGAGGCTCACGCTATCAAAGGGATATTTCTGCTTGAATGGATTGCCAGGGATGATTAATTACTATTTAATTACCTATTAATTAAAACAAATGGCTACAGGGAGCTTATAAATGTCACATGATGTTATTTACGTGCACACGATATGTTATTGAGCCTACGTTTTCAATTAAGACCAACTTAAACAAAAAAACTTTTGTCTCTTATTCATTAAGGGTTGAATCTTTTGTTTATATATGCCATGACTCAATGCCGACAACAACGGTGGGGAAAAAAAAGGTTTCCTGTTGGTATTGTATGCTACAATTCAGCTTCCTGCAACAACTATTAAAACTAGACTGTCAGACTCCAATGTTGTCCAAACCTAGTTATTTGGACCTAAATAAATCTTTTAAAAGCATCTGTTTGAATAAATTTGATTGTCTGCGATCGCATCTTATTGCAGCATCTGCAATCCTCATTATCAGCAGCAGTGAAAGCACTTACATTAAAACAATCATTAGCAATAATTGAAATTGATATAAAATTTGTACAAGACTTATAAGCATTAATAAATAACAATCTACTTATTATTTTTATCATTATGATTATCCTTGGCCTTTGACATTAATCAATAACACTTTTAATGAGGGATCATCATCCCAGTCATCACAACCACAACCGCCACCAAAATGAAGCATCTTAATAGCACCATAACAATTCTCATCTTTTCCAACAATCTCATCGCCACCACCATCACCCTCTCACCATTACTACCACCACTTGACTCACCATCTTAAACAACACTTTAATATCCACAATTGTCATCATAACAAATACCATCATGACAATAACCATCATCACTGCCACTATCATCACAACCAACATCACCATTATCACCATTATCACATCATAACCATTATGAGCATTATTATAATCACCATCATCTCCAACGCACCCGCCACCCCCCTATCACCCCATCCACCCTAATTACCACTATAGCCATCTCCTCCTCCTCATCATCATCTTCATCAATACCTTATTTAGAACCAATACCATTTATGTCTTATTAATACACAAATCCCTTTTCCCTTACATATATCCCTGTCAATTGTTGTTATTATGAATAGCTACCATTTAATGACAGGTCCTTCCAAAACGTGCACAATATAATAACTGACAGCTCAGTCACTGTGGCAATAAACTCCCATTCTATTCAAGAATCCATGGTCTCCAATTTATCAAATTAGATAGTTTGCTATTTTATTACTTACTTAAATACCTGGCAATGTTCAATAAAGCTCAGTTTACTGCTGTGTGTTTATTTGACACTAACAAAGCTGCATGAAAATGTTTTTAACTGTACTCAATTTTGCCTCATCTTTCCATTACATTTATGAATAATAAATGGATATTAAAAATGTATCAAATATTATCGCAATATATATAGTATATGATATAGTATTTTAATGCTGAGGTTTAATATTTGCATTAACAGTAGCTGGGATGGGAAATTATTGCTTCTGCAATTTCCAGGCATTATCGAAGCAGACAGAAAAAAAGGCACTTCCATAGTTGAACAACAGATATACCTTATTTTAGGTGAATCTGCTTTCTTAAAAAATTATCTTTTTGCATCAAAACTCTTCTTTGTTTAAAATTTAAAAAATTGTGCCCAAGTCAAAGAAAGATATCTATAACAAACATGTAAGGCTAAATAACATTCACATATTTAAGTATTTTCTTAAAAAGCATCATTGATTTTGCATCAATATTAAATAACACTTATATATGTGTCTAGTTGTGTTTTTTTACCAAAGGCATTGGTTTTCATTTGAACCAAAAAATTATAGCTACTTTCGCTGTGATAGCACACTGCTCTCAGTCATTTTAGATTGACATTAGATATCGCTTCAGCTGGAACAATCACTAAAGGTGATTAATACCCCCACATTTATGCTTGCTTTTGGAACTGTGAAGCTTAGATTGGCATAAGGTAATGCAAGAAATATAGACAAATGCAAAATAAAATCCTACCAGCCCCATTTTCAATCCCATGCATCATTTTCAAAGATTCTATCTATGCAGCAAGTTTCATCAAATATCCCATTCCTAACTCTAGTTATCGATCAGAAGCCATTTTTTTAAAATTTTTATTAACAGTGACCTTGTGTTTGACCCCACTGGCCTCACTTTAAATTCCAAGTGTCATCTTTACAGAAGCTACTTATAAGCTGGAATGTTCGTCACAATATCTCGTTCCTAACTAAAGTTATTGAGCAAAAAAGTTTGTTTTTTCTATTTTCAGTAACAGTGACCTTGACCCCACCAGCCCTAATATTGAAATGCAATCTAATACCAAAAATTATTTATGAGTTATCATCTGGAAACCTCTTTTCTATTTTTAGTAACACTGACCTTGACATTGACCTCACCACCCAAACATCTTAACTGACCTGTATCTGATGATGTTACACCTGTGTACCAAAAAATATTTAAATCTGTCTAGCCTTTCATGAGTTATTGAACGGAAACAATTCAAACTGACCCACAAGCTCACTCCTATATACCCCCTTCAAACTTCATTTGTAGGCTGGGGTATAATATTTACAAAGGCTAAGAAGTTTCAATTAAAAAAGTAAAAAAAAGCTTCAAACATTAAATGTTTTTATTAAGGAAATTTAAGAAAATGTTTGTAAGAAAATGTAAAGAAATATTTTAAAATATTATACTTCTAAGTAAAATAAAAAAATGAAAAAAAAATTCTTTAGGAATACATCCCTTGACTTTACAGTTATAGTCATATTGGCAATGTCCAGCTAATTATTGGTGGAGGAAGACCCCAGATTTATATCTGGGTAGAGCCACAAGTGCACTGCAGGTTAGCCAAGACAAGTACCCACACGGTGAGTGACTGAGGAGTTTCAGGTCAGTGACTCTAACCGCTCGGCCATTGGCGCCCCTCACCTAGGTTTGACTCCCAGGAAGGGAGATTACTATCCAGGAGCCACATTCATAAAGAATCTTCCTAAATTTTTTCTTACTTAAAGTAAAATATTTCCATAAATTTGGGACAATCCTAAGACAATTCTTGGATAAAATAATTTTATAAATAAAATTTAAGAATTTTTCTTGTAACTAAGGACATATTTCATGATTTACGAGAACTTCTTTTATTTAAGTCAGAAAAAAAACATAACTAAGATTATTTATTAATACAATCCCAGCTGTGGTGCACCAGTTCTATCCACACATTTGACTGGGGTTTCCCATCCCATCAACTGTTGGATGTTATGAAATTATGCTGCTGCATTGTATTTGAAGAAAGAAACATATTAAATAAATGATAGAATGGAAAAAAGCTTGTTTACCATTACTATTATTAAGTAGTATTTTAATTTGGAAAAAAGCTTGTTTACATTTCTATTATTAAGTATAGTATTTTAATTTGAAAAAAAGCTTGTTTACCATTTCTATTATTAAGTAGTAATTTAATTTGGAAAAAAGCTTGTTTACCATTACTATTATTAAGTAGTATTTAATTTGAAAAAAAGCTTGTTTACCATTTCTATTATTAAACCATTACTATTATTAAGTAGTATTTTAATTTGGAAAAAAGCTTGTTTACCATTTCTATTATTAAACCATTACTATTATTAAGTAGTATTTTAATTTGGAAAAAAGCTTGTTTACCATTTCTATTATTAAACCATTACTATTATTAAGTAGTATTTTAATTTGGAAAAAAGCTTGTTTACCATTACTATTATTAAGTAGTATTTTAATTTGGAAAAAAAGCTTGTTTACCATTACTATTATTAAACCATTACTATTATTAAGTAGTATTTTAATTTGGAAAAAAGCTTGTTTACCATTACTATTATTAAGTAGTATTTTAATTTGGAAAAAAAGCTTGTTTACCATTACTATTATTAAACCATTACTATTATTAAGTAGTATTTAATTTGGAAAAAAAGCTTGTTTACCATTACTATTATTAAGTAGTATTTTAATTTGGAAAAAAGCTTGTTTACCATTACTATTATTAAACCATTACTATTATTAAGTAGTATTTTAATTTGGAAAAAAGCTTGTTTACCATTTCTATTATTAAGTAGTATTTTAATTTGGAAAAAAGCTTGTTTACCATTTCTATTATTAAACCATTACTATTATTAAGTAGTATTTAATTTGGAAAAAAAGCTTGTTTACCATTACTATTATTAAGTAGTATTTTAATTTGGAAAAAAGCTTGTTTACCATTTCTATTATTAAACCATTACTATTATTAAGTAGTATTTAATTTGGAAAAAAAGCTTGTTTACCATTACTATTATTAAGTAGTATTTTAATTTGGAAAAAAGCTTGTTTACCATTTCTATTATTAAACCATTACTATTATTAAGTAGTATTTAATTTGGAAAAAAGCTTGTTTACCATTACTATTATTAAACCATTACTATTATTAAGTAGTATTTTAATTTGGAAAAAAGCTTGTTTACCATTTCTATTATTAAGTAGTATTTTAATTTGGAAAAAAGCTTGTTTACCATTACTATTATTAAACCATTACTATTATTAAGTAGTATTTTAATTTGGAAAAAAGCTTGTTTACCATTACTATTATTAAGTAGTATTTTAATTTGGAAAAAAGCTTGTTTACCATTTCTATTATTAAACCATTACTATTATTAAGTAGTATTTTAATTTGGAAAAAAGCTTGTTTACCATTTCTATTATTAAGTAGTATTTTAATTTGGAAAAAAGCTTGTTTACCATTTCTATTATTAAGTAGTATTTTAATTTGGAAAAAAGCTTGTTTACCATTTCTATTATTAAGTAGTATTTTAATTTGGAAAAAAGCTTGTTTACCATTACTATTATTAAACCATTACTATTATTAAGTAGTATTTTAATTTGGAAAAAAGCTTGTTTACCATTACTATTATTAAGTAGTATTTTAATTTGGAAAAAAGCTTGTTTACCATTTCTATTATTAAATACCTCAAACATTGTCATATCCACTGAGTTATAGTATCAGTTCATAATATGTCCTTGAACAGCCAGATGACCACCTGCCAATGACAGGTGAGGGAGATAACGTTGACAATGACGAGGAAAATGAAAGAACAGCATCGTTAAAATGACACACATTATTTTTCCGTCAGAGTGTTATCGCGGAACCTTGGAGATTGTTCAGTCTTGAATAAACACACGCATGAAAATCCTGGTTTATTAAACTGTTTGTAAACCATTAACCATTTACAGAAACTGGCAGTTATGTATGAGTGTCTGTTCAAAGTTGGCAAATAGTAACAACATTGTCAGTTCCACTGCTTTCTGGTCACTATGATACAAATGACTACATGGTTTGGTTCTCTTTATATTAAAATGGACAAATACTACCAACACCATCAATTCTGCTTTTTATAGCATGACTCTCAGAGTAGAACCACTAATGCCCCACAGTTTTTTTTTAAATATTTTATTAACACTATCGCAGTAGTGTCAATATGGTGTAAACCTTTGTTTTATAATGACCCCATACAAACATCTTCAGTGAAGAAAAGAAGGACAACAGGTTCAATGCCTGAGCCATCACTATGTGGGTCCAGTCCTTTTTTGTTGGATAAAGACCCCAAGACAAATATCTGTGTAGAACCACAACTTCTTCATTGGTCATATAACCAAATATTCCCACAATCAATATCAACTAAAGTGCCATAACTTGGCAGTACGATCTTCGAGAGTTCTTCAAATATTTGACCCCCCCCTTGCAGGAACCTATCAACCATTGGCCCTGATGCAAATATTATCCACCTTTGATGAAAGCCGACAAAGGGAGTTATTTCTCCTCCAAAATCCTTAAAGGCTGTATCTGACAGTTTGCTTATATTTGTTTTTAAAGTACATCAAAGTGACCAATTATGGGCATTTTAGTAATGTCCAGCTGTTTTTGTGGAGTAAGACCCCAGACACATGTCTGGAAAGAACCACCAGCACAACCCAGGTTGGCTGGGTTACCTTCCCACATTAGGTCCTTCACCTCGAAGGGGACTCAAATCATGGGGTTAGAGGCTATGGACAAGTGGAGCACCTCAGATAATTCACGAATCATCTATCAGATGGGGGAGCCGTGAGGTCTTGGGCTGGATGTCCCACTCACGCAAGGCATGTTATGCCTATCACAGGGCTCATAGGTGAACCCGGTAAGCCTCTGGCATGCTAGACACAGATTATGCCGCTATGTCTACTCGGACTCTGCATATGGCCCCTACTGTGTTAATGTTTCTTTAGTAGCGCGTTCCCGATCGTGCTCCCCGTTGCAAACAGAGTCTACTGAGGGTGCGACCGACCGCTGGGCGGGATATCCTGGCAGGGGCGGTGGTCAGCCTCCCATAAGATGCGGCATGCATGGCCCACCGGCATGTGGATATGCCCTGGTGCCCATCGACTGACCTCCTACTACTGGGTTAAGTAGAACCACCACTACCTTGTGGTTCGTCGTTGGATCGGCAAAGGCTAAGGATGAGGTACCCCCGACAGAACCCCTAGAGAGTTGAAATCAGCGGTGCCGGGCCATTGGCACTCTCTAACAAACCACGGCACCATGTACCTATGCAAATATTACACGATCAACTAGTAGTAGTGTAGTAATCTATCAGGTGTATGTAGGTAGTCGGAAAACCTCGGCCATTTCCCTAAATGGGACTACTTTTGTGACAGACCCCAAAACAAAGATAGCAGCTCATATGACAGCTCACTATTGTATGACGCCTGTAAAACCTCACTTTGTGGTTGCTTCAAATTTAAATCATCCAAGTTTGATTTACCCAGTAAAGCAAAGACACCGCTGTCAAATGATGCCATTAATTATGTTTTGTGCAAACTACATTTTAAGCATATTCTTCCGACTTCCGGCAAACAAAACGATCGTGATTTCTGTAAGTATCATTGTACCAGATATATCCGAGAGATGATTGTCCCGAGGATGGAATTTACAGAGGAGTTCCGATTGAGGCTAAGGAGTCAGAGGAGTTACTAGTCAGCAACCCTCCCAATACGCCATGGGCGCCCCCTACTGTCACTTTGCCTTTAGTTAATATATTTAGCATCTTACCCCTTTCTTTGGAATTTGGGCATATTTACTGCAATTACTAATATGTTTGGTTATTAAAGGCTGTTTATAATATTGTCTCAATTTTTGGACATTGCTAATTGTAAAATACACGGTTTTAAATGTCCTTTTTTTTCCAAATCTATAAATAATCACACAGGAAAATTTAGCTAAGAATAGATAACAACATCAGAGCGAATTACCCGGATGATGATAAAACATGCACTTAAAAGTATGTGATCATGTGGTTTATGAAGTTTAAAGTGTTTTTTATAAAGGAAAAACATATTTGTATTGATCTGTGGGGTGTTATGCTGCACTTTTCACACAGATATAGGACATCAGCATTTCACGGGATCTTTTCTGGTAACAATAATTCATATGGTAGTTTGAGACAAAAAAATCTCACTTTTAACTTCTCCCACAAACCCTGAACTCAACAGAATCACCACAGTGAGATGATTTCAAAGCTTAATCTGTCAACTATTGTCTAAACCCATCCAACATGGTCCTCATTAGAATCATCCCAATGTGACAATTTTAATAAGTACAAGATATATAGGGTTTTAAGTAGGAATTAAGGGATGAAATGTTCTACGAACATTACTAATATTATCTCCCCTTATATGGCTTGAGATTTGTAAACATTTGACAATCCAAAGATGAGTCAATATAAAGACGACAGTAAGTGGCTATTGACTTGCAATATTTCTGAGATTGCCTACATTGCCCATAATACAAACACTTCAGCATCGTAACATTTCCACCATTACATTTCTAACTGGGGTTTGAAGTGTGTGTTGGAAGATATAATCTGATCATGGCTTTGTTTTATTGAGAGTATGTTTTATATGTGTGCAGTATTCAAGTGCATCATTTGACAGCAATAAATAATTTCAATATATAGGCAATGCAGAAACATTTCCAATCAAATTCACATCTCCTCACTCTGTTCACAGACAATAAAGATATTTACCCCACTCTCGCAATTCAATTACATTTCGGAGTCTAATATAGTAAAAATTCTAAGGGAAAAAGTCATAAAATATTGAACATGCCCTCTTACCAGGAATCTGAAATGTGAAGAGAAATGTAATGAAACTTTCCATAGAGATTTAATTACATGATGGTACAAGTAGGTAATCACAGTTGGGGTTTTGTCTCTAGGATTTAGTGATATTAAATGACTAAGAACATATATTCAACTACAAAAATGTCAGAACTTAAATAAAAATGTTCTCTTCTATTATTGTAAAAATAGTTTCCTTAAAAGTCTTCTTTTTTTTTTTTTTGATACAATGCTCAAAACGATTAAGGTCATACTGGCGACATCTAGCTAATTATTGGTGGACGAAGACCCCAGATGTTTGTATAGGTAGAACCACCAGCACACCGCAGGTTAGCTGGAAAACCTCCCCACAGGAAAGTTCTCGTCTTGACCATGACTTGAACAAGTTGGAAACTCTAGCCTTAAAAGTCTAGGGTTAGCAGATTAAAGCACTAGGTCAATAAAACAGAATAGGTCTGCAGCTTGTTCCATCATCAGGTGGGCGTCTGCTTCATCAGAAATTTCGGACATTTCGGCACTGCCCACAACATCCCCAGGGATGTACCAACTGTGATGATCAGGTCCTAAAACAGCGACGGTAAGTCCAGTTGATAGCAGACAGTGTCAAGTGACCTCATTCTTGTAACTGGTCGGTGCTTCGGCCCCTGCTCTCCTCTTCCCCTTTCCTCCAAATCCGTTGTAAGGCTTCCTCAGCTTCTTCTGAGACATCTGCTATGGCTTTTTCCCAGCTTCTGGCACTTGATTCCAATTGACCTAAATGCTTGCCACAGAAACAGTGCAGAGAAGCCACTGATCCAACTAACAGATATTGCACACACAAAAAAAATCCATTTCAAGACTTAAAAATCAGGTCTGTCAGATTTTTACCAGTACAAAAAAGGTCACAAAATAACAAAATAGTCTCCCAGTCGGTCCTTTCTGCCAACTGACAGTTCCAAGGCATTCTTTTTGTTAAATGACTCATCACAGATTTGTTCTGTACTTTTACATTTGGCTTGCATGTGAATATCTTTGTCCTGTGCCTTTTCAGGATTTGGTATTTGTTTCAATGCTTATTGGACTTTGTCATATATTCTCATTCATGTTTTGTAAATAAATGTAATAATAACCATTCTTACTAAAAAAACAAAACAAAAAAAATCAGTAAAGATGTAATAAGAAATACAAATATCTACCAGCAGGATTCAAACTGACAACCTAGAGTATAATAGCCTAGACTGTAACCATAGGACCATTGAATCAAATACTACTTAGTTATACTCCTAGTTATTTTTTTTTCATTCATCCAACTCTTTAACCAGCTTTGGTGAAATAACTGTTACAGTCATTTGTTATCTTTACTCTGTCAGGGGCGTGCCTGGGCTTACGCACTTACGCACGTGCGTACAGTTGCTTCCAAAAATTGAAAAAATAAAAACGCCTAAAAGCGAATTTCAATCGTCGCCTTAACCGGGTTAGGCACTACCAGTTAATTGTCTTTATTATTTAAAAAAAATCCATGTAATTTAAACATTTTTCTAATTCTACACAATCTTCAACAATCCAACTTAACGTATTTCTGTCTCTTCCTGCTTCTAAGACAATTCTTTGTTCTAAACAGTGAGAGTACCCGCCAGACCCCCCCACCCCCACCCCGAATGCATCTATGGAGCAAATCCGGATGGGGGGGCACCCCCCTGGACTCCCTAGGAATAGTGCGTATACTCAAAAGCCGCTCAGGCATGCCCCTGTCTGTCACTTGAAGAAGAGGTCAGGTGGCTGTCAGATTTTGGGAAAGTTAAAAGAGCATCAGGCACAAAAACTAACATAACACATAAATTATGGTGCTGCAAGGTTGTTTTTTGTGTTGTTGTTTTTTGTCAATTTTACTTTTGGGGTATATATAATAAAATGGCAGACAAAATAGAAGGTTTTAACATACAATGGTAATTAATCAAAGCACAGAACTATCTTTGTAAAATATCATCCCTCACAAGTATTTAAACGGGAATACTTAATGCAATATAAAGAACAATTCCGACTGAATATGCCTCCAATATGATAGCATAACAAAAGAAACATAATTATAGCAACACAGGCTTATTGTTAACAGTAGAAATTGAAAGTTTCAAGGCCCTAGGCTTCCTTCCAGATCCCCACAAAGACACACAAAATCCTTTAATAAAGAAACACAAAATGACTAGATATGGTGTCATTATGGTGTCATTATAAACGGATAAGAGTATTATGTCCAGTGTTAGAAACATGCAATTACATTGAAGGCAGCATTGTATCATCTTCAAGTGCAAACAGTTCTGTCACTTCTCCTTTAAGTTGCAATCTGATAGCTTCACAAATATTTTAGGGCATAGTGTCACAGCCTATAACATATACTTAAGGGCATAGTGTCACAGCCTATAACATATACTTAAGGGCATAGTGTCACAGCCTTTAACACATACTTAAGGGCATAGTGTCACAGCCTTTAACACATACTTAAGGTCATAGTGTCACAGCCTTTAACACATACTTAAGGGCATAGTGTCACAGCCTTTAACACATACTTAAGGGCATAGTGTCACAGCCTTTAACACATACTTAAGGGCATAGTGTCACAGCCTTTAACACATACTTAAGGGCATAGTGTCACACAGCCTTTAACACATACTTAAGGGCATAGTGTCACACAGCCTTAACACCTACTTAAGGGCATAGTGTCACAGCCTTTAACACATACTTAAGGGCATAGTGTCACAGCCTTTAACACATACTTAAGGGCATAGTGTCACACAGCCTTTAACACATACTTAAGAGCATAGTGTCCCAGTCTTTAACACATACTTAAGGGCATATTGTCACACAGCCTTAACACATACTTAAGGGCATAGTGTCATAGCCTTTAACACATACTTAAGGGCATAGTGTCACAGTCTTTAACACATACTTTAGGGCATAGTGTCACAGCCTTTAACACATACTTAAGGGCATAGTGTCATAGCCTTTAACATATACTTAAGGGCATAGTGTCATAGCCTTTAACACATACTTAAGGGCATAGTGTCACAGCCTTTAACACATACTTAAGGGCATAGTGTCACAGCCTTTAACACATACTTAAAAGCATAGTGTCACAGACTTTAACACATACTTAAGGGCATAGTGTCACAGCCTTTAACACATACTTAAGGGCATAGTGTCACAGCCTTTAACACATACTTAAAGGCATAGTGTCACAGCCTTTAACACATACTTAAGGGCATAGTGTCATAGCCTTTAACACATACTTAAAGGCATAGTGTCATAGCCTTTAACACATACTTAAGGGCATAGTGTCATAGCCTTTAACACATACTTAAAGGCATAGTGTTATAGCCTTTAACACATACTTAAGGGCATAGTGTCATAGCCTTTAACACATACTTAAAGGCATAGTGTCATAGCCTTTAACACATACTTAAAGGCATAGTGTCACAGCCTTTAACACATACTTAAGGGCATAGTGTCACAGCCTTTAACACGTACTTAAGGGCATAGTGTCATAGCCTTTAACACATACTTAAGGGCATAGTGTCATAGCCTTTAACACATACTTAAGGGCATAGTGTCACAGCCTTTAACACATACTTAAGGGCATAGTGTCACAGCCTTTAACACGTACTTAAGGGCATAGTGTCACAGCCTTTAACACGTACTTAAGGGCATAGTGTCACAGCCTTTAACACGTACTTAAGGGCATAGTGTCACAGCCTTTAACACGTACTTAAGGGCATAGTGTCACAGCCTTTAACACATACTTAAGGGCATAGTGTCATAGCCTTTAACACATACTTAAGGGCATAGTGTCATAGCCTTTAACACATACTTAAGGGCATAGTGTCACAGCCTTTAACACATACTTAAGGGCATAGTGTCATAGCCTTTAACACATACTTAAGGGCATAGTGTCACAGCCTTTAACACGTACTTAAGGGCATAGTGTCACAGCCTTTAACACGTACTTAAGGGCATAGTGTCATAGCCTTTAACACATACTTAAAAGCATAGTGTCACAGACTTTAAAGGTGGTATCCGACAGTTTGGTCCAATTTCTTTTCTCAAAAAAACAAATAACTCATATGTACCAGAAAAGTTCTCACAAAATGCTGTTCATATATGCCAAAGATTGGTTTGAACACTCAAAGATAAATCCTCAATCGTCCTTGCAAACGGGTGTTTCCTATCCGAGCCACGCTGCAGAGATGGCTATTTTTAAACTTAGAGAAACGCGTGACCACTTACTTTTATATTATCATCAAGGTAATCTGCTTTGTCATCGATATCTATCTTTAGCAGAGACCTCAATTGCGCTTTTTATAGAGTTAGAAAGACTGAATATTTTGAATTATTTTTTGGTGATAAGTACAACGTAACAATAAAGTGGGTGTTTTAAATTGCCTTTATAACGAATAAAGCATGGGTTTATGCAAGAAGGGACGTTAGATATTGGCATGTGTATTTAATATAAGCGAACTGTCGGATACCATCATTAACAAATATTTTAGGGCATAGTTTCACAGCCTTAAACAAATATTTTAGGGTTGTCTGTTCACAACTGCAATGGCTGATGACATGGACAGCCTGGATTGTGACAAAATATAAGCTCAAAAGCAATGAAGTTCTTAAAGTTGGTGTCCAACAGTTTGTACCATTTCTTTTCTCTCATGCAACCAAATAAATTGTTACGTCCATAAGATCCCATGAAATGCTCCTGATAGGTGTGCTATATCCATGTGAAAAGTTAAGCATAACACACCATATTTGAGCTTTGCCGCACAATTATCTATTTGAAATCATGTTATTCCATCATCAGGGAAATTCCTATAGACATCTATTTTCAGCAGGAACCCCCATCATGATTTTTTATTGATTGGAAAGAATTAACGATTATAGTAATACATCTCATGATTTGTTCTATCTAACAATACAGGTAACGTTCAAAATAGGCATTTTTATATGAGTGTATGTAGATAACAGGCCAAAATTCATACACACAAGTTTATTTATTGGGCTTATCATCCCAACAGCAGTATTTTAGTTATATGGAGACGGTGTCCACTTGAAGCAGATATGGTGATGCCTTTACGGTGTATAGAATGCCATGAACACCTGGAATGATACCACCACACCCAGGCACATTATCCTTACACCAGGCCAACCAGTAGTACCACTACCATTTTTAACGACTTTGGTATGTGGCAGCCTAGGATCGAACATGGAGCTTCCCAAACCTGGAAACAACGCTCTACCAATTAAACTTTCAGGTCCGGTCCCCTAACAGGAATAATATAAATTGGTTACATGAATTCCTAATTGGCAAATAGCTGTTTTAATCCAACCCTTTTGTTTTAAAAATAGCTAACAATTATGAATAGACAGTAATGGGAAATACCTATTTATGATAGTGATTAAGATGGTTTACTACATTTTTCACATCGTTTGTTTATTGGATTTATGTCCCACCAACAATATTTCAGTTACCTGGAGATGGTGTCTATCGAAGCAGATATAGTGCTGCCTTCACCAAGTATAGTATGCCACGAACACCTGGCATGTTAGCACACCCAGTCACATTAATTATCCTGGCAACAGGTCAACCAGTCATGGAAGTACCCTATGTGCTAGAGTGTTTAGCAAGGGAGCTATACAGCTATACCACTACCATTTTAAACGACTGGAATATCACAGCCCGGGATCAAAACCAGGGCCTCCCATTCCCGGAGCCAACATTCTGCCAATTGCGCTACCAGGTCCGGTTCATAATTTGAGCACATCTCTGTTGTTACAAATGTTCAAAAAACACTATTACAGGGAAAACAACATGATATGTGCTTGAAGCACAGACATCAACATACCCTGTCAAAATGTTCTTAGCACTCCACCATACTTAAGGCAGCACCAGAAGTGCTCCAAGTAAACACCATCTAAAACATAGTTGGTGGGAGACATGTATTTAGTACAACATAACAAGTCAATATTATTTCAGCTCCTCTCCCAACCCAATCAGTGCCCTAAATCATCCATGTAATGAAAGCCTGCCTTGGAATATATCGGCCACCATTATAGCAGGCCCAGCTCCCCATAGGAGACAAATTCTGTCTTTCCCCGATGAGACAAAAATTGGCCTGAAGAACAACGAGAAATATAATACTCTGGTCTCAGGGCCAATTATTAAAGTCATCTGATTCTGTTTTTGTAAACAAATTGGTCATGATTCAGAAATAATGAACTCTACAGTCCATGCCATCCATCTATCTGGCTTTTGTTTGTCTCAATTGATGTTTTAAAAACATTGATGCAATTTTAGTCCTGCAATGTCCCGCTATATTGGTGGAGAAATTCCTAATCAACAAATCTGGGTAAAATGACAGATCAGCTAGAGACCTCCCCAGAAGTATTTTTAGCCAAAATAGGATTGCAATCTAATCGGGACTAAGGAATTTTAAAATTTCACAAATCGACTTTATAAATACTGGAACTTTTGTTCATCATGCTAGGAAAATCAATTGGACGGACACACCTCACTTGTAAAATTAGCTGGGCCATCAGAGGTGTATAGTGGGAATCTGACTATGATCCACTTTGTAAAAGACTGCGAGTTGGCATGACTGGACCTACACAGCCAGAAGCACCCCACCAGGTTTTCCATAGAATAAGAGAATATTAATTTTGTTGTCTTTTCCTATCCCGGACTCCAGATATTGAAACTTGCCTAAAGGTGTAAGTTGTGAAAACCAGATTGTTAATATTCCCCTATTGTCAATGTAGATATGCATCCTGCAAATCATTAGTATCATGAGAGCAAGGAATGCTGCTGACATTTATGGAGATGGCAAAGAAGACATTTTAGATTCCTTGTTCAATTTGCATATATCTAAATCCAAGTGAAAAACTATGCATGCTGTATATATGCATGTAATGTATTAACTATGTATGTTGTTATGATACAATTTGATATTTAGAGAAATTCCATACTTTCCCTGACATTTTTTTTTTCTTTTTGCTTTTCTGTGCAATAATTTTTGAAGTGAAAATTCACCTATTACATTGTTTTTAACTGTCAAAATGTTTAATTGACTCCAATTAACATAAAATGATCATATCTACTATATTTGTCAATTAAGAAAATATTAATTTTGATATTCAGTGTTTACTTTTATATCATTCCATGCTGGTGTTTAATACTTTTATTTTATAAGCTTAATATTTTATCATTTGTATGTTGCTTTTTTTTTTTTTTTTGGTATTCTTAACAATGACCTTAGAGGTATACATATGTTTATTAATTTCTAATTTTTCTTCTAACATCTTTATAGAAATAAGGCTGACATACCATCTACATAAACACAACAGCCTAAAACTAACCAAGGATTAATTTATTCATTTCTCACCTATATTAACAAAATGTAAATGCTACACAAAATTAAGTCTCACATAAAAAAATGATCAATTTTCACGCATGCTTCCATAACAGTTATAAAAAACAAATTAACAAAAGTCAAAAGTCAAGCATAAAATATAAAACTGAACCCTAATTAACTTTTCAGTACCATGTATTGCTGATCAATTTCCATTCATTTCTCCATTACTGTCAAACAGCTTGTCCAGATTTTGTGTTAAATAGGTCAACAACAAAGCAACCCCTTAATTGGACAGGCTTGCAGTAACCACTTGATTGTAATTAATGGTAAAATTGACCTGGCATTTCCACCAATACACCAGTCCTGGATCTTAACAAGAAAACTCAATCACACTGATTAACAGCCGTCTTTTACTGCTTGACATGGGAAATGTACCTAACAAAAGGGGACATTATCATAAAAATGGGAAATGTAGCTAAGAAAGAGGTAAGGTAAATTACAAATGGAAAATATACCTTACATAGAGTGAATATACCTTACAAAGGGGGAATGTACTTTACAAAGGGGAAATGTACATTACAAAGGATAAATGTACCTTACAAAGTGGGAGGGGGGTACCTTACAAAAGGGGGATGTACCTTACAAAGGGGAAATGTACCTTACAAAGGGGAAATGTACCTAAAAAAGTGTGTGAGAGGGGTACCTTACAAAGGGGGATGTACCTTACAAAGGGGAAATGTACCTAAAAAAGTGTGTGAGAGGGGTACCTTACAAAGGGGAGGGATGTACCATACAAAGGGGGGGGGGGGAGTACCTTACAAAAGGAGGAAAATGTACCTTACAAAGGGGAAATGTACCTTACAAAGGGAAAATGTACCTTACAGAGGGGGAATGTACCTTAAAAAGGGTAAATGTACCTTACAAAAGGTGGGAAATGTACCTTACAAAGGGAAAATGTACCTTACAAAGGGAAAATGTACCTTACACAGGGGGAATGTACCTTACAAAGGGAAAATGTACCTTGCACAGGGTAAATGTACCTTACCAAGGAGAAGGATGTAACTTACAAAGGGAAAAATGTACCTCACAAAGAGAGAAATGTAAGTTAAAAAGGAGAAATGTACATAACATATGGGGAATGTATCTTACAAAGGGGAAATGTACCTTACAAAAGGGTAAATGTACCTTACAAGTGGAAATGTAAATTACAAAGAGGAAATGAACCTAACATAGGGGGGATGTATCTTACAAAGAGGAAATGTAACCTTAGAAAGGGGAAACCTACCTTACAAAGGGGAAACACACCTTACAATTAGGAAATGTGCCTTTCAAAGGGAAATGTAACTTACAAAGGGGAAATGTGCCTTTCAAAGGGGAAATGTAACTTACAAAGAGAAATTGAACCTAACATAGGGGGAATGTATCTGACAAAGAGGAAATGTAACTGACAAAGGGGAAATGTACCTTACAAAGAGGAAACCTACCTTACAAAGAGGAAACACACCTTACAAAGGGAAATGTGCCTTTCAAAGGGGAAAGGTAACTTACAAAGGGGAAATGTAACTTACAAAGAGGAAACACCCCTTACAAAGGAGAAATGTACCATACAAAGTGGGAAATGTATCTTACAAAGGGGAAATGTATCTTACAAAGAGGTAAATGTACCTTACAAGGGGAAATGTAAATTACAAATAGGAAATGAACCTAACATAGGGGGGATGTATCTTACAATGAGAAATTGTAACCTTACAAAGGGGGAACCTACCTTACAAAGGGGAAACACACCTTACAAAGGGGAATTGTGCCTTTCAAAGGGGAAATGTAACTTACAAAGAGGAAATGAACCTAACATAGGGGGAATGTATCTTATAAAGAGGAAATGTAACTTACAAAGAGGAAATATACCTTACAAAGGGGAAACACAACTTAAAATGGGGAAATGTGCCTTTCAAAGGGGCAATGTAACTAACAAAGGGGAAACCTACCTTACAAAGGGGAAACACACCTTACAAAGGGAAATGTGCCTTTCAAAGGGGCAATGTGCAAACTAAGACATAGACAAAAAGTGCAGATCCTACTAGAAGCTGTCTGATCAGAATCTTCATTTATTTACTGCAGAATTTCAAGCAATAGTCATGACTAATAATCTATGTACGTAACTCGTGGACAAGAAATGAACTATCAACAATGTAAAAAATTAATGCAAAAAATAGTGAATTTTCAGATCAGATGCGATGCATTGGTAGATCTACTATTTTCTTAGCCAGTTTAGAATAAATTATCTGGAAAAAAATGTCTGCCACTTTGTATCCAGCATAAAGATAATAAAGTTTAGAGACAGTTCATCAAACATTAAATATAATCTGTTTTTCAGAATTTCACGATGGAATTATTTTTTGTGGCGAGTTATACTCATCTTCTTTATTGACTGAAAGTCTCTTTAGATATGCTTATGAAATTAACTAGTCTCTACATAGATGCCAGATGGCAAAATGAGTTGTTTGATTTCTTTGGCAACTTTCTGATATAAAAGGGATTTTATTCTGGCTGAAATTATGTTCCCTACAAAAAGGATGGAAATTTAGAATAGTGAATTTGCAGAATTAAAGATATCAGACCAATGTAGGTAGTGTCGGTTAATATAATATACCTAGATAAAACTGATGCTTCTAGACTATGCTAACAGCCATATGTTTATGCATGTGCTAGCACTCTTTTACCTGGGTTTGAAAGTCATTCAAAACAGGGTGAATGTTTAAACATGGTTCCAAAGATTTTTTGGGGGTTTTGTTTTATTAATATATCGCAGCCATAATTATGATCATTAAAGCAATGTCCAGCTATTTTTCAGGTCAACTGGAAGATATTCCCACATTAAGGCCTTTGCCCCAAACTGGACTCAAACCCATATAGTGAGAGGCAACGTCAGCGACTCAACCATCCATGCTACCGGCATCACATAGACATTTTAAGGATCACACTGTCACTTCCCAAAATTCAACTGCATATGTTTAAAGTGAATAATTATAATATTTTACTTTTTTTTTACATTTATTTTTTATTAAATGCATGTAACCAAATTACATGTATTAAGATATTTAGTTCAACATCTACTTCAATTGCATGCAATTCAAACATCGATTGTTTTACTTCACCAAGTAGCTAAACATTATGCCTTAGTGAAACACATCATCATGTATGATTTCTCACCTACACATCGTTGCATCAGTGATTCTAGCACAGTCCAACCAAAACTGGTGCGTTTTACTTGGTCAATCTTTTAAGATTGTTATTTTCTCAAGATTTCTTAATTGACTTTCATAAACATTAGTTACATTCTTAATTACTTTTTAGACAATAATCAGTACAAATGGTGCAATACATGTTATGTTCATAATTATGAAGGTCCACTGTTCGAACTAATTTTTCAATTCACTTTCTTGCATATCCGTATTTTAGACAAAGTATTGTCTTGTTTAAACATACACTGGATGCCCTTTGGTGGTCTGCATTTATGCTTTTCTTGTATAATTACATTTATCTCTTCTTTAACGTATTAGATGTGTAATCAATCTCATGAATATAAGCGTAATGTCGGCAGTTAGCATTTTACGATGTTACATGTTCGATCATTTACATCAACGCTTAAGCCGAGGTGAAAAGTTGTTAAAATTTTTAAGATAGTCAAGAATACAATGCTGAATAATGTGATATATCTTTTGTCAGAATTCAATTTTGTCACTATTACACATCTAATATCTTAAACAGGCTGGGCATATTGATGTAACCATCTGATGACCGTCTTTCATTTCAGATTCTATCATGGAAATATGTAGAATACTTCTAGTGGTTAACAAATAGAACACATGGCTCCAGCCATCAGGTTAATACGAACAATTGATAGTGTTATCTTTTTATCAATTAATTATTTATGACTACAAATGAAAATACTCATTAATGAATTAGAGATCAGAAAGACCAGATAAAACAAGATTTTTTTTGTTCTTTTTCTAATATAAGTGTTTTAGTGGATTGCTTTGTAAATATTTGGCATTAAAATGTTAGGCCTACACAAACTTTATTGGGAGGTCTCACAAGACTGCTGAAAATATAAGATACATGGTTTAACCTTCATCGTTTTTCCACGACTCGCATATATATGTGTCTGTAAAAATTAGTGCTTGCACTATTGAAATGCTGAAAGTAATGCAATATATACATATTCAGAAAAGTAGTCACATTTTTGAACAATGACAAGATTGCAGATAAACTGCTATAAATCATTTTTGTATTAGATGAAACAACCCTTCTCAGAATTAGCCAACTCAGCCTTCAACAGTGAACATTAGCAGAAGGTTAAAGGTCAAGAACTGAAACCTGTTGATCCCCTTTATCACAGGAGGGTAGGTTGCAATCACCTTAGTCTTGTTTTAAGTTATGATTGCCCTACATTGGTTGTAATTAACTACCATCTTATTTTGGTTGCAGGTTACTACCATCCTCTTCTGGTTGCAGGTTACTACCATCCTATTCTGGTTGCATGTTACTACCATCCTATTTTGGTTGCAGGTTACTACCATCCTATTCTGGTTGCATGTTACTACCATCCTATTCTGGTTGCAGGTTACTACCATCCTATTCTGGTTGCATGTTACTACCATCCTATTCTGGTTGCAGGTTACTACCATCCTATTCTGGTTGCAGGTTACTACCATCCTATTCTGGTTGCAGGTTACTACCATCCTATTCTGGTTGCAGGTTACTACCATCCTATTCTGGTTGCAGTTTACTACCATCCTATTCTGGTTGCAGGTTACTACCATCCTATTCTGGTTGCAGGTTATTACCATCCTATTCTGGTTGCAGTTTACTACCATCCTATTCTGGTTGCAGGTTACTACCATCCTATTCTGGTTGCAGGTTACTACCATCCTATTCTGGTTGCAGTTTACTACCATCCTATTCTGGTTGCAGGTTACTACCATCCTATTCTGGTTGCAGGTTACTACCATCCTATTCTGGTTGCAGGTTACTACCATCCTATTCTGGTTGCAGGTTACTACCATCCTATTCTGGTTGCAGGTTACTACCATCCTATTCTGGTTGCATGTTACTACCATCCTATTCTGGTTGCAGGTTACTACCATCCTATTCTGGTTGCATGTTACTACCATCCTATTCTGGTTGCAGGTTACTACCATCCTATTCTGGTTGCATGTTACTACCATCCTATTCTGGTTGCATGTTACTACCATCCTATTCTGGTTGCATGTTACTACCATCCTATTCTGGTTGCAGGTTACTACCATCCTATTCTGGTTGCATGTTACTACCATCCTATTCTGGTTGCATGTTACTACCATCCTATTCTGGTTGTATGTTACTACCATCCTATTCTGGTTGTATGTTACTACCATCCTATTCTGGTTGTAGGTTACTACCATCCTATTCTGGTTGCAGGTTACTACCATCCTATTCTGGTTGCAGGTTACTACCATCCTATTCTGGTTGCAGGTTACTACCATCCTATTTTGGCTGCAGGTTACTATCGACCTACTTTGGTTGTATACCGATGTAGGTTACTATCCCTTTATTCTGGTCGCATAACATATACCACATATACAACTGAATAATGTATTCCTAGTTGATTGGTTGACTGCATATTTTTCAATTCAAAGTCCACTTAGTATTTCCTTTACTACTCTCTTTGAATCTAGTTTAAACACGCCATACATAATAATGTATACTAAATTTGATACTGTGAAAGCATTTTATTTCGTGGGGCATTTAATTTTGACGATCAACTCGGTCTTCGCTTCTACATGAGCGTGGGTTTCGATCAGGGTCTGTTTTGTGTCAGTTTGCATAGTACGCTAATTGGCGTTAATTGACAGTAAATGGCTTCGTTAAATTAGACCCTTAAAAGAACCCGCGCCCCTAACATCTTTATGAATATAATCCCTTAAATGACGCGCTAATTGACAGGTGTCATAAAACTCGTCTGATGAGACTCAGCTGTGAACACATTGACCGGCTGCCGTGGATCAATATCACCAGGCATGACGTAAGACAATAGGCATAGTCACTCGCTAATCCGTAGTTTCGCAATTGACCCTGTTTTAGTGTTAGGCCTCAGTTTCGCATCTGTCAAAAATCGAAGGTATTTTTTTTATTTTCGTGGGTAGGGCAATCCACGAAATCAAGTACCCACGACTATGCCCGTCCTCTTCAAACAACAAAATTTCTGCCCCACGAAATAAAATGCTTTCACAGTACTTCTGTACTGCTTTGTGATTTAAATGTTTAATACTGCCTTTCATTCACACAAATTACAAAAATACATAGAAATGCTTTTAATCATTGTATCAAGTTGAAAAGGGAAATAATCTTAAATTGTCAGGTTGGCGGGTTCCTTTGTAAAGTAGTATTTTAGCTCACTGCGTTGAAAAACCATTGATACAGTCTTAAAGTGCCAGTTAAGATAGGCATGTTTAACATTGCTACATTAATATTTTAGCAAGTTAAAAAAGTGAATTACTTCAATTTATTATATTCATCCCCTTGCACAAGAACACAGCAGTCCAGTGTACTCTGTAAAACATGGTGTGAAGTCACTTAAAAAGACAGATAGAGAACTGAAGGGGATAAGCTCTCCTCATAGCTGATCCTCCATGCAGCTCAGTTGGAAGTATACATGACTCAGGAGCAGGAGGTCATGGTTTTGATCCCTGCCTTGGGTAATTGGTATTTTGTCAGCTCAGATCACTTAATTATCAATAAAAGATAAAGGCTGTAAAAGGGATAAGGAACAAAACAACAAATACACAAACAAAATAACCTACAGTCAAGTGATGTTACTTGCCACAAATGCTGAAAACAATAGTTCAATAGAAAAATAAATTATCCTTCTTCCCAAATGAATGTAAACAATTCGATTCAATGGCAAACATATGCATCAGAGAACATAATGTAAAAAAACACACAATTAAAAAAATCAAGTTTGGGGAAGAAAACAAAGACCATTTTATTCATTCTAGAAAAAAAAGTGAAATTTGGTCTCGTTATTTCCATCCAAGTACACTAGTATAATCTGCTGCCATGTAGGTAAATATTGTCATGTATATACATCTATTCCATTAATAAAACCCGCACTAGTATTATTCTATTCCCATGGAAACAAAGCAACGGGAATTCTGGGTAATGATAGAACTCACAGAATAAGTCATGAATAATGTATGTGAATGTCTTACCTAGCTGGCTCATGGTGTCTGTCTGGTATAGACGATGAGCAAAATAATGAAAACCTAGCCACTGGCTTACATACAACATGTCTAGGATGACAAGACAGTTGACAAGGATTAGAAGCAAAATGCTTGTTTACAATGAAATTGTTTTCAGAAAACTGTTGGAATTCAGTGTAGCAGTACATGATGAAAGAGCTGCAAGCACTGAGTTATCGGTTGCTTCAGGAAAGTAGTCATATATTTTGTAGAAAAAACTGTCATAGATAGTTTTTTTGTTAGTTAAACGACCCCTCAGTAATCTATACAATGTTCAATGTATATATTTAATAAGCAAATGGAGGGCCCCAAAGGCATAGCGATAATTGGTGACTCATCAATTTGTAATTGCTCTGACTGCTAACCCTCTCACTGCATGGGTTCGAGTCCCGATCAGGGTGAAGGACTTAATGTGAGAACGTCTCCCAGCTGACTTGCTGTGCACCCATGATTCTACCCAGACATATGTATGGGGTTTTTTTTCCACCAAAAAGCTGGATGTTGCTATAATGATCATAATTGGTCACTGCAATGTATTTCAAAACAAAAAAAAAACAAAAAACAAGCAAACAATTAGGGGTCAAGGACCAAGACCAGCAGAGGTGATCTCTATAGCACTGTGCTGGTTACATTCAATTTGTGTTGTATTTTTTAGAAACATTTATTGTGAATATTCGATTTTTTTAATTCTAAGGGAATTTAACTGTGTGCTTGTACATCATTTCACACTCCATAATGGAAGCATGTGAAATCATTTCTTTTCTTGCCAGGAATAGTTTGTTTGTTTGTTTGTTGGATATATTGTCCCCACCAACAATATTTCATTTATCTGAAGACAGTGTTCACTTGAAGCAGATATAGTTCTGCCTTCGATGTGTATAGCATGCTGTGAACATCTGGCATGATACCGCACCCAGTCACATTATCCTGACACCTGGCCAACCAGACATTGAACTACCCTTATATTTGCTTGAGTGTTAGCCAAGGAGCTATACCACTACCATTTCTATACCATTGACTATGGTATGTCATGGCCTAAGTTTGAACCTGGGGCCTCCTGTACCTGGCACTGATGCTCTACTGATTGCGATACCAGGTCAGGTAAGCCTGTAATGGTTAAACCCTATTAGGTCAGCCCCTTTTTGCTTAATGCTAACATTGTATTCACTGCTAACACAGCCTGTATGGTGTTTAGATTTTTCACAATCATTCATTCTACCTGAAATGGTGTTCTCTATAAGTATTAATAGTGCTCTCAGCACCAGTCTTCACAAAAGAAATTTTAAATACACTGGACCTCCAGTCCACCAGCCTGGCAACATCTACTGGACCAAGACCAAATTTGGCATTTTGACACAAAAGTTTAGAACGATAACTGAGGTGTTACGAGTGGTTGTGTTCCCTAAATGGAGGTAACGCATTGTTTAGTTTGGTATATATATTTTGATAATAATTCAGAACTTTGAAAATGATGTGGCTGAAAACTCTGATGGACCATTAGTCCATAAAGTCTTATAAAATTTGGACTGACAGAGATTTTGTGGACTCAGGCTTTGTCAAAGACTGCAACACTGTGAAAGCATGCCCTATATACACAAAATGATAAGACACCAAGTCACTTTATCCCGTCATTGGGTCAATCAATAAAGAAAAATCCTTTTGAGCTAAGGCAAATCAGCAAATGATTAACATGTTCCTCTTTACCAACTTTCTGAGTGCATTGGACCAATACAGTTATGGTCAAATTGACAATGTCCACTTGGCTGCAGCACACTCTAGACATATATTGGCAGACCCCAGACATATCTCGAAGTAAAACCACATGCCCACTGCAAGTCAGCTGGAAAACCCCCTCACTCTGATCAGGACTTGAACACAGGGGGTCTTTGGCTTAGGGGTTAAGAGAGTTACATGTTAGTTAAATGCCATTTTAAGACATGGGGAATAACCGTGAAATGGAAATTGTCTCCCTTGTTTAATAATACCTGAGGTTGTCCAATTAGAAGGTAGGTCCTTTAGGATTCCTTGGACTTTTATTTCCTGCTGCTTTGGAGATGGTACCATTATAAACTATGAAATTTCTCACTTTTACATCAATATGAGATCTGAGTCCACTAAAATACATATAAAAAAATTCAATATTAACAAATGACCTTTTTTGGACGATAGTAGATCTGAGTATCATATAATGCAAGCATACACACCAAAGAGTACAAGCATAAACACTGAGTAATCCAAAAAAAAGGACCTACTTGCATTGAGAGATTAATAAGGGGAGACCACCCACTAATATTATAATATAATATTATAATGTCTCTCATTGCTTCTTGGGTTTATGCTGACATATACATTATGCCATAAATCAAACTACCTACAATATACAGCCATTAAAACCACTTAACCTTGAATCATGCCTTTAAACATTGCTTCCTGGCAAAATAATGTTTGCAGTTGTTTTTAACAATGCTCACTTATTCACCATTATTTTGGCTTAATTACCATAAAGCGCCCATAACCTTCCAACTTAGAAAATATTTTTAATCTGTCTCCTGGCAACATAAGGTAGATGAAAGGTCCAGTAAACAGTAAATGTGTGTATACAAGGGGGCATACAGCAGCATTATAACAGAGATCGTTTCAAGCTGTGCCCATATTTACCCCCTGAGCTACCATTACACAACATATGGCCACAGATGCTGCAGATCTCAACAAACCCCATCCATCATATAAATTTATACATTACAAGCAACGTGTATGATGGTTAAGCTGTGGAAATCAGTGAAAAGTACATTTTATGTGGCAAGTACAGCAAAAATCTGACTTTAGATACTGATAAGACAAGAAAAGTCATCAATATTAGAAACTAAAGCAAAAATAGGATGCAGGCTAAGAAATACATTATGAATGATTTAAGGTTATGCATTTAATTCTTTTATCAATCATTACAGAAAATTTAACTGATTTTGTGTTTTGTATTGACCTACTGAATTATTCTCTGTTACCCTCTTTTTTTTTTTAATACATCGCAGTTACACAATTATGAGCATTTTAGCAATACCCAGTTATTTCTGTATCGGACGAAACACAGGAGCACTACAAGTAAAGTGAACGAGCTTCTCATTAAGACTCAAACCCAAGTTAGTGAGAGGTTTAGCCGTCAGAAAAGTTACAAGTCAGTGATTCTACCACTCGCACATGTCCCACCCTCTCATGTTGCTTTCTCAAGAAGATCTTTCAACCAAAAATCAAAGAATGTGATGATGGTGTGCTGTAAAGGGCTATGAATGTAATGAAATATTTTACAACATGTACACCCTGTCTGGAAACTACCTGTGGTGGGAAGTGAATACGCAACTTCCTCCCAAAGCCTTGGCAAAGCTTCAAAGACACAATGATCTGAAAACTAAAAAAAAAAAAACATAGAAAAAAAAACAACATAACAGACTGTGCCAATGTTTTTTTTACAAGACTGTACATTAGCACCTTTTGGACGGGGAGACTGTGAAAACCTGCCTGATTTAATGATATACATGTGCACAATATTGCATGTACTGGAAGGGGTTTGAAAGCAGCATTATTTTTATATAATGGATACATAAAGAAGCTTTCAAGAGAGGTGGTGTATTGCAACAAATAACAGCTTCAGTTTTGTAACTATATTTATATATATATATATATATATATATATATATATATATATATATATATATATATTTATATATATATATATATATTCAAAAGAGAGAGAGAGAGAGAAAAAAGACAGACTGACAGAAATACAAACAGAGAGATGGACAGCACAGAGAGACATGCAGGCAGGCAGGCAGGCAGGCAGGCAGACAGACAGACAGAAGTTATAAATTATTAAACTGTTTATTTACCAACTGTTATACATTTTTAAACCATTTAATATATTAACCTATTTTCGATTGTAGTTCTCATTATTTTAACCTGATAGATTTTTGTATTTTTCTATATTTTACTAACATAGTTTATAGTTTTGACCTGATTATTCTCTATTTACATTAACCTTCTTTGTATTCGGTGTGGGTATGCCATAAACCCAAATAAATAAATAAACAGACAGACAGACACACCGACAGAGACACAGAGAGATCGAGAGAGAGAGACAGAGATACATAGAGAGGGACACACACAACACACACAGATGGAGAGAAATAGAGACATGGAGAGAAAAAAGAGACAGATACACAGAAAGAAGAGAGAGACAGTTTGATTTTCTATATGAAAAAAGGTATAACTTGGTGGGGTTTTGAAGAAAAGACCTAATTCATCTCCAATAATACTTAAATGGCCAGATCTTAGCAGAAGAGTTGTATAAAACTGCTTTCATCTATAAAAGGGACATAATGATCAAATTATAGGAGGGATCTGCAAAATAAAAACAACAACTTCAATTTTCTATATGAAAGACACATAATTTAAAGGATGAATTCAGCTAAAGTTGCAGTACAGTCAGAAGATGTCTGGGGTTTAGAAATGGCGGGAGGAAGCAAGAAGCACAGAGCATTTTACAAGTGAAAATATTATCATGCTTCAATGAGATAAGAACCACTGCCCAAGACAAAGGGATTTTGTTGTAAAATGATCTGTTTTCTGCAAAACCTATGTTGTGTGCACCCATATAAATTTGTATTGATGAGAAGATTTTATTTAGTACCCACTGGATATTGGTGTGAACTGTCTTTATGAGAGGATTTATATGAGTACCCACATTATAGATTTGGTCAAAACCTATAGAATATATCCCCCACACCCTATGTTGTGGGTACTCATATGAATTGTCTTTCTGTGAGGATTTAAATGAGTACCCACATTATAGGGTTTGGTTGAAACCTGAAGAATATACCTCACAAACCCTTTGTTGTGGGTACTTTAATATAATGTATTGGTTAGAAGATTCTAGGCTAGTACCAAAATTAAAAGGTTTTGTGAAGAAATAAAAGATCAAATACTGTGAAAGCATTTTATTTCGTGGGGCAGAAATTTCGTCGTTTGAAGAGGACGGGCATATTCGTGGGTACTTGATTTCGTGGATTGCCCTACCCACGAAATTAAAAAAAAATACCTTCGTTTTTTGACAGATGCAAAACTGAGATCTAACACTGAAACAGGGTCAATTGCGAAACTACGCATTAGCGAGTGACTCTGCCTATTGTCTTTCGTCACGCCTGATGATATTGATCCACGGCAGCCGGTCAATGTTTTCACAGCCGAGTCTCATCAGACGACTTTTATGACACCAAACTGTCAATTAGCGTGTCATTTAAGGTATTATATTCATAAAGATGTTAGGGGCGCGGTTTCTTTTAAGGGTCTAATTTAACGAAGCCATTGACTGTCAATTAACTCCAATTAGCGTACTATGCAAACTGACACAAAACAGACCCTTGAGTAAACACCCTAAGCGAAGACCGAGTTGATCGGCGTGGGGTTCCGGAAGGCATGCCTGTGCTAGTGTCATTGTGTTGTGACAAAATGTTGTAAAATTACCTGTGCGATGTGCTTTAGTTTATGGTGCTTGTGTATATATTACAGTAAAAAATTACTTAGCATTGATCGTTTTTCATAATTAAATGGCTTATGTTCGTAAACATGTTTTATCGTTCTATGTCAATACAATGTAAATAAAGTGTGGTGAAATCGTCTGTTGTTTGAGCTTTAAGTCTAACCGAGGGGATTTTATATTGTTGGTACTTAAATTCATGGATTGTCTTGCCAACGAATTCCACGAAATTAAATGCCCCACAAAATAAAATGCTTTCACAGTACCCAAACACATTGTTGAAAGTTGATTAAACACCTAAGAAAGCAATATCCATCAGAACAGACTATCCTCTTTATTGGATTATTAATGAGCTATGGTAGAAAGTGTTTTGCTGATAAGCCTGTCAGGCTTTCAATAAAGGTGGGCATGTTCTGGCAGGTACATGTAGCTGTAGATCTGCTCTCAACTAAGGGTCTTCACATTGTGCAGCTTTACTTGAAAGTAGTTCTCTTCTCTTGCCAAAATACTGAAAAAGTTATTTGAACTCTGATATCTAATATAAGATTGGTGCAATAAGTCCTTGAATTTGTGTGGGTTGCGGGGTCAGTTCTACAGCCTTGATTGGGCCATTTTCCCAATGTAGTGATGTGCCGATGATCAGAAGATATTAATAAGCGGCGTTTCAAAGCTTCTCGATGTCGATAATCTATGCCATTCTCTCATAATTGATTAACAGAAGAAAGCGAACGCACTCCAAATAAAGGTACAGGTTCCGTCTTTTACACTTATTTGGCCATAAAGGGAAATCACTCAAAAAATTAAAATGGTGGCCAGTGGGATTTACGAGCATATAAAAATAGAAAGCAGGTGAAAACTTTGTATTTTGTCCTTGAAATACCAAGAGTTTTGTAATGGCAGCAAGTACACTACAGTATCGAGTAATTATGTAAGCTACAAATCAAAAACCATTTGTGAATGTAGCATTGCATAGATTAATAAACCGATTATAACTGTTGAAATCACATCTGAAGTGGCAACCGATTCCAACCGGTGATTGATTATGATTTGCAACCAATTTCTCAACACTAGTTTAAAGTATATTGTCTGTTCAATGTATTCGTTAAAAAAGTAGTTCCAGTCTTTTCATTTCACAAAACCATGGAAAGTTAAATCTGGATTTTCACCAAACAGCACCATTTTGTTTAATTTTACATTTTTTTTCTGCTCTATGTTATTCAGAAGAAAATCAAATACTGTACATGTATATCAATAAATAAATTTAAATACTTAACAACAGCCATGACCTTTGGTCAAAGTCAATGTATTTGAAGATGGAAAACATATATATATAAGTGCATAACCTGAACTAGTATTTCACATATGAAAATGTTTCTTCAAAGGAGAAGCCACACTTCCTGTTCAGAGAATTACCTACACAAGCTTCAAACTAACCAGGCGTGGTTCAGTAAAGTTTTGCTGATAAGCCTGTCAGACTTTCATTCAGGTACCTGTAGAGCTGCTTTCTTCTTGTGGTCCAAAAAACACACCATTACTTATGCGGTGAAAATAGCAGTCTGCTTACCGTTTTTTGAGGAAATTAAAGATGTAAACAATTTATTAGGTTTGTTATAACTGAAACAAACAATTTTTTTTTCTGGTCTTTAGTTTCTAATAGAAATAAAAAAGGTGGAAAAAAGAAATAAGGAAATTCATTAAGAATCATTCATGGAACTATTATAATTATAAAGTTCTAAAAAAAAAAAAAAAAGACAGATAGAAGAAATAAGGAAATTTAATACGATTCAGTCATAGAAGCATTATATCTAAAGAACTTCCAGGAAATTTCCTAGACGACTGAGGATTCCAAGGAGGCAACTGTTGGGTTGGCTCTACTTGTGTTATGTCTTGTCATAGTTTTGTTATAACTTTTACAACAGAATGGCATATAAACACCTTAGACCAGTATCTTTTCAAATTTTACTATATATTGCAGTACTCCTAGGTGTACTATGAGGTGAATGATTTGTTCTGTTTTTGAAATCTATCACAACAACCAATTGTTATCATCATAGCAAGGTCAAGCTATTTTGATTGAGAAAGACCCCAAACAAAGAAATGTCTGGGTAGAACCACTGGCGCACTGCAGGTCAGCGGGAAGACCTTTTCACATAAAGTCCTTCACATGGAATGGGACTAGAACCCATGCAGTGAGAGTGGGGGATGAATGATACATCCAAAAAGACAAGAGTAGAGTAAGTTAACGTAACTAAAATTCTTTACAGATGTAGATTTTGTTGGTGATTGTACTTTCTCCTTGTAAGCAATGAACTCTTATCTTGTGTTATTTTTATGTTGTGTTATCCAACAATTAAACTGATTTTTTATATATTTATATATATATATATATATTCATACAACAATATCTTATCACTGCTTTGCAGAATTTGGGCATAATTTAAAGAAAAACCGTAACTAGATTGTCAGACAGTACAAATCAATAAAAGTCTCGCTAAATGTCATTCTTTCCAAATCTGTAAAAAGTATGATAGTGGTTTCAGTGTGGACGCCAGATGATCTGGATCTACATTTTTTTTGCCAAAGATAGATCAAAACATCCATTACAGGATTAATGTTGAACATACCACAACATGTCAGATTTTACTTTTTCTAAAAGGTCAAAAGTGAAAGATCACATGTTCTGTAATTTTCTCAAGCAATGGATAACATGATTGTGTTCAACAATGGACTGTAAGCTAATTGTGGAATCACATCCTTCCTAGGCACTAATTGGCTGGGCCAACCCAAGTTGGCAGGAGATTAAACTTAATCAACATCCCTCTTCCATCCACTGATAAGCCTAATGGTGCCATTACTTTTGACTTTATTCCAACCTGATTATCAGTCCTCTCAGTAAAGAAAACAATGCCAGGCATCATATAGAAATTTAATAATTAATTAAGTTATTAGGAAGTAAATGTTGTTAGAAAAAACACTTTTGTATTTAAAAGTGGTGTCCAACAGTTTGGACCAAATCTTTTTTTTTCTCAAATGTCCATAATACATGGAAGTCATTGTTACCTGAAAGGGTCCAGCAAAATGCTGTTCAAAGATTCCCTAGATCTGTGTAAACAGTGGAGTATAAATACCCACTCAACATTGCGAACAGGTATTTCCTAGCTGAGCCATGCTGCAGATTTTTTTTCCAGAACTTTTGAGATCACAGTTATACCTTCATATGGATTATTTGTCCTGACATCAGCAGCGAATTAGAAGAAATCCCCATCATGCTTTTTTTATATATTTGGAAAGATTACAATTGAATCAGCTTATTGTACTGAACTATTAAATATCCTGTTTGTCTGTCAGTTATTTCAACCACTCCTTCACATCCCACAATGATTAGAAACAACATTCTACCACTAATATTGCTGAATCAAGTATGAATATTATCTGTCTTTTCGTAGACATTTTATTGTTTTTCTTAATCAAAATCTTCTCAGAAATGTAGACAAGTTTTAAAGTCAAGAAAAAAGAACTTCTTGGACAGTTCTAAGTGAAAAAAATGAACGATTTCTAAATAAGTATACTATTTACCAAAAGGCAGGGGATCCTGGACCAAGGCCCCAAGAAATATCTCATGTGACAATGACATTTTTTGTTTTTATATTGGTTTGGGTTGCTGATTTGAATCCAGTTATTATATTTGATTTGGTTGCTGATTTGAATGTCATTATTTTTTTATCTGGTTTCTGATTTGAACCCCCTTTATTATATTTGATTTGATTGATGATTGGAAACCCATTGTTACATTTCATTTGGTTGCTGATTGGAAACCCATTATTTTATTTGATTTGGTTGCTGATTGAAAACCCATTATTATATTTGATTTGGTTGCTCTTTTGAATTCCATATTCATGTTTTATTTGATTGCTGATTGGAACACCATTTATGTTTGATTTTTATTTAATTTTCTTCTACCCCACTTTCCCAAAGAAAAGCCTGGAATGGTAGAAGCAATGAATGCATAAAAGTTGCTGTGAAAAATCCAACACTCAAATACAAAAAGGTAAATTCAAGGTTAATTTAATTCCGGCACTTTTAAACCATCTAAATGAAAAATTGTATAATGTTATTCACAAACAAAACTATGGCCAGAGTTTATAAATCTTAACACAATAATCTGAAAAAATTCTAAAAATTTTGATTGGCTAAACTAATAAAGAAATTTGAAATCTAGCCAATCAGAAGCTTGATAATAATCTCAGACACCACCTACAAGAATTATAAGCATTGGCATCCTAATCCTGTTTTTGGAGAAATTTGGCTTAATATCTGTATACAATTATACTTGAGTCTTAAAGTAAAAGACAATTCTGAACATTACCTGACTGTCTTAAAATGGTCACTTTTTCTATGAATAATCGCGATGGTGCTTTCTACTGAAAATATATATCAATATCAGTGTGGATTACCTGGACAATAACAAAACATATCTCAAAAGTATGTGATCACATGATTTACTTAGTTTAAAAATAGCTGTGCAGCATGTCTCAGACAGGAAATACATGTTTGTAGTGATGGACAGGGGAGTGTTATTCTTAACTTCTCAGATGTAGTACATTAATAAACAGCATTTAGCGGGATCTTTTCAGGCAACTAACATTAACTTGGTTGTTTGTGAGTAAAAAAATAGGTCCAAACTGTCAGAATATCACCAACAAGTGTCAATAAAACATTAACAAAGTTTCTGGTTCTCCTAATCTGTTGTGGGTTGTTTTTTTGGCTTAGGTTAAAGAACAATGCAGGTGCCTGGCTATCATTGAAGAATAAGACACCAGTCTAAGCAGAACCACTATCTGTTTATATTGGTATTAGAGATTTCTGAAAATGTGTAAAACATATTCAAATAATTTTGAACCTTACAAAGAGGGAGTCTCCCTCCAAAAGAGGGAGAGTTCCCATGTATGCAATAACACAATTTTATAAGTATGCCCAAACCTTAGCAGATACTTCCCTTTAAAATTAATTTAGCTTTGGAAGAAAATACAATACCCACTCTGTTACAGATACTTCTATTCACTACATTTAACACAGTAAAAAATGAAGAACAAATATGCATCAAGTTAACATTTGATTTAATGCTGCTGTTTAATCAGAAGCAAATAGAAAACTCAGGTTTTTCTTTCAAAGCATAGAAGTTTGTGAGGGAACCAAAGATAAACCAGCACTGTGAGAAACATCAGACATGGAAATTATTACTGCTTCTTATCATGCAACTTTCTGTTAACCCATAACTTGCTGGGAACACCAACAGGGTATGTCTTATGTTAACCCTTTACTTGCTAGAAACACCAACAGGGTATGTCATATGTTAACCCTTTACTTGCTAGAAACACCAACAGGGCATGTCTTATGTTAACCCTTTACTTGCTAGAAACACCAACAGGGCATGTCTTATGTTAACCCTTTACTTGCTAGAAACACCAACAGGACATGTCTTATGTTAACCCTTTACTTGCTAGAAACACCAACAGGGCATGTCTTATGTTAACCCTTTACTTGCTAGAAACACCAACAGGGCATGTCTTATGTTAACCCTTTACTTGCTAGAAACACCAACAGGGTATGTTTTATGTTAACCCTTTACTTGCTGGAAACACCAACAGGGTATATTCCCTAGATTCCCTAGATCTGTGTAAACAGTGAAGTATAAATACCCACTCAACATTGCGAACAGGTATTTCCTAGCTGAGCCATGCTGCAGATTTTTTTTCCAGAACTTTTGAGATCACAGTTATACCTTCATATGGATAATTTGTCCTGACATCAGCAGCGAATTAGAAGAAATCCCCATCATGCTCTTTTACATATTTGGAAAGATTACAATTGAATCAGCTTATTGTACTGAACTATTAAATATCCTGTTTGTCTGTCAGTTATATCAACCACTCCCTCACATCCCACAATGATTAGAAACTACATTCTACCACTAATATTGCTGCATCAAGTATGAGTATTATCTGTCTTTCCGTAGACATTTTATTGTTTTTCTTAATCAAAATCTTCTCAGAAATGTAGACAAGTTTTAAAGTCAAGAAAAAAGAACTTCTTGGACAGTTCTAAGTGAAAAAAATGAACGATTTCTAAATAAGTATACTATTTATAAAAAGGCAGGGGATCCTGGACCAAGGCCCCAAGAAATATCTCATGTGACAATGACATTTTTTGTTTTTATATTGGATTTGGTTGCTGATTTGAATCCAGTTATTATATTTGATTTGGTTGCTGATTTGAATGTCATTATTTTTTATCTAGTTTCTGATTTGAACCCCCATTATTATATTTGATTTGATTGCTGATTGAAAACCCATTGTTATATTTCATTTGGTTGCTGATTGGAAACCCATTATTATATTTGATTTGGTTGCTCTTTTGAATTCCATATTCATGTTTTATTTGATTGCTGATTGGAACACCATTTATGTTTGATTTTTAGTTAATTTTCATCTTCCCCACTTTCCCAAAGAAAAGCCTGGAATGGAAGAAGCAATGAATGCATAAAAGTTGCTGTGAAAAATCCAACACTCAAATACAAAAATGTAAATTCAAGGTTAATTTAATTCCGGCCCTTTTAAACCATCTAAATGAAAAATTGTATAATGTTATTCACAAACAAAACTAGGGCCAGAGTTTATAAATCTTAACGCTATAATCTGAAAAAATTCTAAAAGTTTTGATTGGCTAAACTTATAAAGAAATTTAAAATCTAGCCAATCAGAAGCTTGTTAATGATCTCAGACACCACCTACAAGATTTATAAGCATTGGCATCCTAATCCTGTTTTTGGAGAAATTTGGCTTAATAACTGTATACAATTATACTTGAGTCTTAAAGTAAAAGACAATTTTGAACATTACCTGACTGTCTTAAAATGGTCACTTTTTCTATGAATAATCGCGATGGTGCTTTCTACTGAAAATAAATATCAATATCAGTGTGGATTACCTGGACAAATAACAAAACATATCTCAAAAGTATGTGATTACATGATTTACTTAGTTTAAAAATAGCTGTGCTGTGTGTCTCAGACAGGAAATACATGTTTGTAGTGATGGACAGGGGAGTGCTATTCTTAACTTCTCAGATGTAGTACATTAATAAACAGCATTTAGCGGGATCTTTTCAGGCAACTAACATTAACTTGGTTGTTTGTGAGTAAAAAAATAGGTCCAAACTGTCAGAATATCACCAACAAGTGTCAATAAAACATTAACAAAGTTTCTGGTTCTCCTAATCTGTTGTGGGTTGTTTTTTTGGCTTAGGTTAAAGGACAATGCAGGTGCCTGGCTATCATTGAAGGATAAGACACCAGTCTAAGCAGAACCACTATCTGTGTATATTGGTATTGGAAATTTCTGAAAATGCGTAAAACATATTCAAATAATTTTGAACCTTACAAAGAGGGAGCCTCTCTCCAAAAGAGGGAGAGTTCCCATGTATGCAATAACACAATTTTATAAGTATGCCCAAACCTCAGCAGATACTTCCCTTTAAAATTAATTTAGCTTTGGAAGAAAATACAATACCCGCTCTGTTACAGATACTTCTATTCACTACATTTAACACAGTAAAAAATGAAGAACAAATATGCATCAAGTTAACATTTGATTTAATGCTGCTGTTTAATCAGAAGCAAATAGAAGAGTCAGGTTTTTCTTTCAAAGCATAGAAGTTTGTGAGGGAACCAAAGATAAACTAGCACTGTGAGAAACATCAGACATGGAAATTATTACTGCTTCTTATCATGCAACATTCTGTTAACCCATAACTTGCTGGAAACACCAACAGGGCATGTCTTATGTTAACCCTTTACTTGCTAGAAACACCAACAGGGTATGTCTTATGTTAACCCATAACTTGCTGAAAACACCAACAGGGTATGTCTTATGTTAACCCATAACTTGCTGGAACCACCAACAGGGCATGTCTTATGTTAACCCTTTACTTGCTGGAAACACCAACAGGGCATGTCTTATGTTAACCCTTTACTTGCTGGAAACACCAACAGAGCATGTCTTATGTTAACCCTTTACTTGCTAGAAACACCAACAGGGCATGTCTTATGTTAACCCTTTACTTGCTGGAAACACCAACAGAGCATGTCTTATGTTAACCCTTTACTTGCTAGAAACACCAACAGGGCATGTCTTATGTTCACCCTTTACTTGCTAGAAACACCAACAGGGCATGTCTTATGTTCACCCTTCACTTGCTAGAAACACCAACAGGGTATGTCTTATGTTAACCCTTTACTTGCTAGAAACACCAACAGGGTATGGCTTATGTTCACCCTTTACTTGCTGTAAACACCAACAGGGTATGTCTTATGTTAACCCTTTACTTGCTAGAAACACCAACAGGGTATGGCTTATGTTCACCCTTTACTTGCTAGAAACACCAACAGGGTATGTCTTATGTTCACCCTTAACTTGCTGGAAACACCAACAGGGCATGTCTTATGTTAACCCTTTACTTGCTGGAAACACCAACAGAGCATGTCTTATGTTCACCTTTTACTTGCTAGAAACACCAACAGGGCATGTCTTATGTTAACCCCTTACTTGCTAGAAACACCAACAGGGCATGTCTTATGTTCACCCTTTACTTGCTGGAAACACCAACAGGGCATGTCTTATGTTCACCCTTTACTTGCTGGAAACACCAACAGGGCATGTCTTATGTGAACCCTTTACTTGTTGGAAACACCATCAGGGTATGTCTTATGTTAACCCTTTACTTGTTGGAAACACCAACAGGGTATGTCTTATGTTAACCCTTTACTTGTTGGAAACACTAACAGGGTATGTTTTATGTTAACCCTTTACTTGCTGGAAACACCAACAGGGTATATCTTATGTTAACCCATAACTTGCTGGAAACCCCAACAGGGCATGTCTTATGTTAACCCATAACTTGCTGGAAACACCAACAGGGCATGTCTTATGTTAACCCTTTACTTGCTGGAAACACCAACAGGGCATGTCTTATGTTAACCCTTTACTTGCTAGAAACACCAACAGGGTATGTCTTATGTTAACCCTTTACTTGTTGGAAACACTAACAGGGCATGTCTTATGTTAACCCTTTACTTGTTGGAAACACCAACAGGGTATATCTTATGTTAACCCTTTACTTGCTGGAAACACTAATAGGGCATGTCTTATGTTTTCCATTTACTTGCTGGAAACACCATTAAGTGTATGTTTTATGTTAACTTTTTACTTGCTGGAAACTTCATTAAAACATGTTTTATGTTAACCCTTAAATTGCAGGAAACACTATCTAGGGAGGGTATGTTTTATGGTAATGGGGTGAATAGTGTATCCAACAAGTAGACAGTTAATAACAAATTTCCTTCTTTGTCATTTGCAAACAACTATATATCTAATGTAAACTAGATATACTGCTTTAGACAGTGCAGCTCCTGAACAGACAGCTGATCTAGACAGCTGATCTAGATACACTTGTTTTGCCTAGCCATAATAAACCTGTTTTTTAGCAGGTGGAAAATTGAATCAATCAATTTAGCAAGAGCCAAATGAGTAAAAGGCAAACATATATTATTTGAGCATTTTCTCTTATTTCTAAAGAAGGTGTACAATTTCAAAGGCACACAAGGGTGTAAAATTAAAGAGTAAAGTGCCAAAGTGCAGCTTTGCATGCATTATTAACATACTGAGAACATCAAGTTAGCAATCTTATCCTTCATTGAGTGGGTGTGGTATCAACATTGCCTTTGTGAAGTTTCTTTCTTGTTTTATCTCTGAGCTCTTGTTAGCCAAATGAGAATTCACTTGAAAGAGCTTGCAAAAGTAAAATCTCTACAATGCCTTTGATAAAAATTCACATTAAACATATTTGTTTCTTTTGTTTTTACTATAAGCCTTTAAAGGCAAAGTCAGATATTATGTAAAGGGGCTTGAAACATTACATTATCACCCTATAAAAAATGTTTACACCTGTATTTGTCAGATTATACACCTAATTAAAATATCTCAGCAGGCAGTTCAAATGCAATGAAAATTCTGCTCTATACACAAAAAAGAAGAAAATGTTTGCAATAAATAATAATTTCACTCTTTACATTACAAAAAATTAAATAAAAAATACACTGACCTTAACCATGGTAACACCAAAGGGCCATAACTCATACCTTTAGAACACAGCAGAATATGCACAAGAGTATCTATATAAATACATAAAAGGGCCATAACTCATACCTTTAGAATACAGCAGAATATACTCAAGAGTATCTACATGATAGCATCAAAGGGCCATAATTCATACCTTTAGAACACAGCAGAATATGTTCAAGAGTATCTATTTGATCATATCCAAGGTCCATAACTCATACCTTTTGAACACAGCAGAATATGCACAAGAGTATCTATATAAATACATCTAAGTGCCATAACTCATACCTTTAGAATACAGCAGAATATGCTCAAGAGTATCTATATGATAGCATCAAAGGGCCATAACTTTTACCTTTAGAACACAGCAGAATATGCTCAAGAGTATCGATATGATAGCTTGAAAGGGCCATCACCATACCTTTAGAACACAGCAGAATATGCTTGAGTACTTTATGATAGCATCAAACGGCCACCACTCATACCTTATAAAACACAGCAGAATATGCTTGAGTACTTTATGATAGCATCAAAGGGCCATAACTCATACCTTATAAAACACAGCAGAATATGCTTGAGTACTTTATGATAGCATCAAAGGGCCATAACTCATACCTTAAAAACAGAGCAGAATATGCTTGAGTACTTAAGGATAGGATCAAACGGCCATCACTTATACCTTAAAAACACAGCAGAATATGCTTGAGTACTTTTTGATAGCATCAAAGGGCCATAACTCATACCTTTAGAACACAGCAGAATATGCTCAGGAGTATTCATAGCTCATACTTATCATTCAATGGCTATTTTCAATGATGGCTGAGCAGAAATTATTTTTATGAACAGACAGAGGTGTTACTATACTTATCATTAATGCTGAAGTCCTATTCCAACATTTAATACCAACAGATCTCTGAAGATTTTTGCAACTGAATGTACACACAAAGAAAACAACCTGTAATTGTCCATAAGTATGTGAAATTGTTACACCAGTGACACATATTCTTTGTAAAAAAAAAAAAAAGTCACGAATACAGATAGATGGGTCCATTTTGACTGGTAAATTTGTATCACCTTGTCTTGCTCACTAGTTACATCTTGTTACCCTAAAGGAAGCCACATCATCTCTAATAACATATAACATTTGTGTTAATTAATAGTGATATCACTGTCAATATTCAGATAGTGCCTGCTTCAAACGTAAAAAAATCAAAAGATTTTTTTTTACAATTTTAACATTCATTAGACCGGCTTATTAAAATAAAACTAATATGATATGAACATTTACATCCAAATTATTATCAACCTTTATATCCCAAATATTATCTCACATGTTCAAATCAGATCGTACTGGAATTATGGGCATTTTTGTCCGGCACAGTGGTACACATTACTGCAATTTGAAAAGCATCTGACTTCTAATGTGGAGAATTCTTTTTTTTTTAGCAGACGACATAAAAAAGAACCTGATCAGACTTCTCGACAATAGCAAGTATTCAATGATGTAAATTCCGTTACTTCATCTCCAAAACCATAGTTTGATGGCACTCATTAAAATTGTCCCTACGAGACAAATCTAATGGGCATCTACAACGTTATGTTTTGTTTCAGACTTATGAGATCTACTGCAGAACAAAATCTCATTTTCTCCCATAACCTGGAACTTTGCAGAATCCAGATGCCAGATAATGGAAAAGTCACTACCATAGTCCATCAAAAATGCAAGAAGGAAAAGGAATATCACTGTAAAAGGTTCATGTGCCATACATTTTGCATCTGCCACCTCAGCTACTGTATAATACACAAACAGTCTCTATCTTCACTGCAAGCGTCAAACAGATGCCCAGTAAAATTGTTTTATTATATTCCCATTTGTTGTTGTTAATACACCACCATAAATCTTCAATCAATAATCTGGAACTGTGCTTAACTTGAAGCATTTACAGTGCTGCCTTCACTGTTTAAGCATAGACATTGAAACAAACATCTTCCAGTTTTGACCCGATTTTCATAAAACAAGGAAGGTCTGTTGTGGGACTCAAGTTTTCAATGGATTACCAATATACCCATTTCAAATCTAAGTGGCATAGTCTTCTCCATAACTTCTCTGACTGCTTAACCTGAATCCTATTCTGGGTGTAGACCTTAATGTGAGAAGGTCTGCCAGCTGTGGTGCACCAGTGGTTCTACCCAGACTATTTGGCTTTCACCATCACAATAGCTGCATGTTGCTTTAATGACCATAGTTGGTCACTGCAATGTTTTTAAAAAACAAAGTAGGCACACCAGCGCTATTTAATGATTTTGGTATGACGAGGCCAGATCCCAGATGCCATTTTATCTTTTATTTCTGCAAGAAATGTGTAGAGGGTGGACTATTCACTTGCAGAGGCTATAAAATATTCAAGTAGTTACATCATTGTAAAAGGTTTTTGTGCCATATCGGCCAGCCTCAGCTATATATATACTGCACCGTCAGAAGATCTCAACATTCACGGCAAGCTTTAAACATATGTGAGATGCCCAATCCCAAATAAGGTTAGAATCAAAATTGATGTGGGGTGTCCACTGCCTTGAGGTTAAGAGTCAAAACAGATGTGAGGTGTCCATTGCCTTAAGGTTAGAGACAAAACAGATGTGAGATGCCCACTTGCTAATGTTAGAGTCAAAACAGAGGTGAGGTGCCCATTGCCTTAAGGTTAGAGACAAAACAGATGTGAGGTGCCCATTGTCTTAAGGTTATAGTCAAAACAGATGTGAGGTGCCCATTGCCTTAAGGTTATAGTCAAAACAGATGTGAGGTGCCCATTGCCTTAAGGTTAGAGTCAAAACCAGTGTGAGGTGCCCATTGCCTTAAGATTAGAGTCAAAACCAGTGTGAGGTGCCCATTGCCTTAGGGTTAGAGACAGAACAGATGTGAGGTGCCCATTGCCTTAAGGTTAGAGTTAAAACCAGTGTGAGGTGCCCATTGCCTTAGGGTTAGAGACAAAACAGATGTGAGGTGCCCACTGCCATAAGGTTAGAGACAAAACAGATGTGAGGTGCCCACTGCCTTAAGGTTAAAGTCAAAACAGATGTGAGGTGTCCATGGCCTTAAGATTAGAGACCAAACAGATGTGAGGTGCCCACTGCCTTAAGGTTAAAGTCAAAACAGATGTGAGGTGCCCACTGCCTTAAGGTTAGAGACAAAACAGATGTGAGGTGCCCACTGCCTTAAGATTAGAGACAAAACAGATGTGAGGTGCCCACTGCCTTAAGGTTAAAGTCAAAACAGATGTGAGGTGCCCACTGCCTTAAGGTTAGAGACAAAACAGATGTGAGGTGCCCACTGCCTTAAGGATAGAGACAAAACAATTGTGAGGTGACCATTGCCTTAAGGTTAGAGACAAAACAGATGTGAGGTGCCCACTGCCTTAAGGTAAGAAACAAAACAGATGTGAGGTGACCATTGCCTTAAGGTTAGAGACAAAACAGATGATAGGTGCCCACTGCCTTAAGGTTAGAGACAAAACAGATGTGAGGTGCCCACTGCCTTAAGGTTAGAGACAAAACAGATGTGAGGTGACCATTGCCTTAAGGTTAGAGACAAAACAGATGTGAGGTGACCATTGCCTTAAGGTTAGAGACAAAACAGATGATAGGTGCCCACTGCCTTAAGGTTAGAGACAAAACAGATGTGAGGTGCCCACTGCCTTAAGGTTAAAGTCAAAACAGATGTCAGGTGACCATTGCCGTGAGGTTAGAGACAAAACAGATGTGAGGTGACCATTGCCTTAAGGTTAGAGACAAAACAGATGATAGGTGCCCACTGCCTTAAGGTTAGAGACAAAACAGATGTGAGGTGACCATTGCCGTGAGGTTAGAGACAAAACAGATGTGAGGTGACCATTGCCTTAAGGTTAGAGACAAAACAGATGATAGGTGCCCACTGCCTTAAGGTTAGAGACAAAACAGATGATAGGTGCCCACTGCCTTAAGGTTAGAGACAAAACAGATGATAGGTGCCCACTGCCTCAAGGTTAAATTCAAAACAGATGTCAGGTGCCCACTGCCTTAAGGTTAGAGACAAAACAGATGTGAGGTGACCATTGCCTTGAGGTTAGAGACAAAACAGATGATAGGTGCCCACTGCCTCAAGGTTAAAGTCAAAACAGATGTGAGGTGCCCACTGCCTTAAGGTTAGAGACAAAACAGATGGGAGGTGCCCACTGCCTCAAGGTTAGAGACAAAACAGATGTGAGGTGCCCACTGCCTTAAGGTTAGAGACAAAACAGATGTGAGGTGACCATTGCCTTGAGGTTAAAGTCAAAACAGATGTGAGGTGCCCACTGCCTTAAGGTTAGAGACAAAATAGATGTGAGGTGCCCACTGCCTTAAGGTAAGAGACAAAACAGATGTGAGGTGCCCACTGCCTTAAGGTTAGAGATAAAACAGATGTGAGGTGCCCACTGCCTTAAGGTTTAAGTCAAAACGGATGTGGGGTGTCCATTGCCTTTATTCTAAGAGTCAAAACAGATGTGAGGTGCCTATTGCCTTAAGGTTTAAGTCAAAACAGATGTGAGGTGCCCACCAAATTTTTCAATATTCTAACATCAATTAACTTTATATTATTAGATTTGGGATCGTTCATCTGAAAAATGTCCTATCTGCCAGCTGTTTTATATCCCACCTCCCATCCTTCGAAACGAAAGTTTAAACCCACAAACTTGTACCACCTTAAGTGCTGCATTAAATTCAGTTAAACTTTATACCTGACACACTTCTCCCTCAACATTGTGTTTTTATATCTTTTAAAAATACACAGTTATTTCATGGATGTTCAGTGAACAGTCAAAACATTCAAGATATAACTGTTTTATTACCTTATGCAATCAAATAAATATTACTTTCATATTTATTATAACAACATCTTTAAACTTCTTTAATTATATCAGCATAATGTATTAATGCTTTCCGCACACTGAATCGAAAGGCGTTCGGTAGTTAACAAACTGAATAGTGATGAAAGGCATCAACAAAATACCAGATGTCAACAAGGGAAACAGTTCAAACTGATGACCGGTTTACAGTTCTGTGCATCACTGCCCATGCTCGGGAATAAAACAATTTTATAAAACAGTTGAAAATAACTAATAAGTATTTATACAAGGCATTAGGTAATAATAAAATCTACTACATACTTAATACGATAAAGATGACAAACTGAAGAACAGGACCTTTAAGAGTTGTACTTCCTTGCAGACTGGTTCATTTCCTTGTTGGAGCCTGTGCTTGCTATAAATCACACAATCAAGTAGGGGCAGACTGTTTACAGAAAATCTAGTTTATGTTTTTTCGGAAGCATCCCTTCTACAAACTCACTGGAGAAGCATATACATCTGCTTTTACATAAATCACCAAGCTTTTAATCTGGAGAAGTTTTCTGTAGATTTTCTTGCTCCAGTGAAGGGCTCTTAGTAAATAAGGACCAATTCTGAGCAACAGTTGGTTTGCTTTAAAGTTCCTGTCTGCCAGTTGGTTCAGATGTAAAAGAGTAAATTGAAAAGAACAATTCCTTTTATCAAAATAATTGCTGTGCTTACATTCAATTAAAGTGGTGCCGAGCATACTATTTTAATTTTTTTAATATGAGTCTTCAATTAATTTTCTCCAAATGAAACAAACGACAGGAGTAATGTTGTATACTCAAGTATATACTACTTGGACAGTCTGTTGAACAAAAACTGTCAAGGTAGTTTTCGGATGGGTTCCGAAGTTAAACAATATTTATGAAAGGCATCAACAATGAACCTGTCAAGATGATCTAGTGATACTAGTGTTGCATAGGTGACCCCCGCCCCTCCCCATATTAATCTTTTTAAAATAAGATTTTTGAATAAAAATAAAAATTATTCTTTAGTAGATCAGATTTTTTTTCAACAATTAAACTAAAATAAAGAGTATCTTGCAGGCTTGTAAATGTTTCAAAACTGTTCAAAGAAAAAAACCTGGCTGGAAAGAACTTTTAAGTGCTTGTTGCTGTACATATGTAGTCTTGATCATCATCATTATCATCACAATCAATATCATAATTATTATCATCATTGTGGTCAACATTTTATCATAAACATCTTTATCATCATAGCTCCCTTATCATCATCATCATCATCACTATAATTGTTATCAGCAATAAACAATCAGCAGATGCATCATCAGTATCATCATTAGTATCATTATTCTGACCATCATCTTTGTCAGCAAAGTTGTCATCATCACCATCAGCAACAGCACCACCATCATCAGTATGTTTATCACCACAATTAGTCGAAGCACAGCATAGTAATCATCATTATCTTCCCTATTATTTCATTAAAAATCATCCAATTATAATCATAAAAAATAGTGTTAAACTACAAAAATGTACACTTGCTGAAAGCACTTATTACTATTTACACCCATGAATATGAATAGAAAGATAGATTTGTCTGCTATAAAAGATCCAAGAAAATAGTTCTTTTTTTTTTCAAGATATATTTTTTCTGATAAAATGAAAGGCAAACAAATAATTTTTCAAACAAACATAAATATATCAAAGAAGAGAAATACAGCAATCACAAAATACCATTCACTTACAACATTTCCATTTTAACTCATAAATGGTCAAAGCTAAAACAAGAACTAGACATTTTGTTAGTGAATAAAAGTTCTGGCTTAAAATGGCTGCTTGTGCGTTGCTGTTTTTTTCCCAGGATATTTATATCCTGTTAATGTTAAACAAGTCTGAAGTGACTGGTTGATCATTTGTCTGGTACAATGTTCCCGCTGAAATAACTAGAAAAAAAAAAACACACAATAATCTGACGCATCAGGATTTCCCTACAAAACACTTTTGTTCCGTGATGTGGAGTCATTTCCAGACTATAGTCTATACATATGGTCATTTTATATCTAAACGAGAGCCGTCACTGAAGAGTGGGTTCGAATATGTAAGTGATTGATAGTATGATGTAAGATAGATAGTAACTGCATGCGAATCGTAACCAGCATATACATGAACCAATAATTTCTAAGCAGAATTTGGGCTATGAACCTAACATTGAGCTTTCAAGTAGGTTTATTTCACTATGTATCACCACATAGGACATAAAGAAGATATTTGTCGTTTTCAGTGTATGATCATATATTATTTAACGCGTGGTCATAGACAAATAGATGTTTAGAAGTGTCCTACATTTATATTGTGTTTTCATTGTTACCATAATGTATCCATGTATCCACAAATTTTGAACCTTAACAGAACAGTATTGAGAAGCCATAGTAAAACATGGTGAATTATTTGCAACTTTCAAGACAAATGCTAAAATATATAAATTAATATTTTTAATATTTCGAGTTAAATAAGTTTCATCAATCTGAAAGAAATTAGAAGCTGTTAAAATGGAATTTATGTCATATATTAATGATTATATTTAAAATTTATATATTTATGAGGTACTTAGGTAGAGTTTTAGGATATAAACTTTCATTCCGGTATTCCGTATCCTGAGAAAAAGTGGCAGGAACAGTTTTGGTTATAAGTCTCTTCCATACAGAGATTTCATGACGATAACAATATAAAAGACAGGGATGTGTTTTTGCATCAGTATGTCAATTTGTCTGTCTGGGACTACTTTCTCTTCCCACTTTCATATCTATATTAACGCTTATCCTGCTAGACACAAAATAATCCGATGCAAAATATATAGATCCAGCTTTGTCTGATTAACATCTACACTTTCTGTTGTCGTGTATCTATCATTATATGCTTTGTTACATTTTCAAGTATTAAATTAATAAAGATATTTTTCGTCTATTAAAAAAAGGAAGCAGGTATAGGGTTAGTATTCTGCAAAATGAAAGTTTGTCATTTCTAAGGATGATTGTTTTGTCAAAAGTCATAATAAGTACAATCAATCTTGTAAATTGCGCGAATTTTGTCCAAAAACCGACAAAAATAGGAGAGAAATATGAATGAAAATGAACTTTATTGGACATGAAAATAGCTATAAACTTCAATGTGAATAGGCAATAACTAAAGAATGAAGAATAAACTTTATTGCGTATAAAAATAATGGACAAAATGTAAAGAGTAAAATGATGGAAATGGACAGGTAATATCTTCCTTTTGGCCTGTCTACTATTGATCTTATTTAATTGTCCACTTGGATGGCGTCAAGGTTGGTGGTAAAATAAACTGAAAAAAATGATTTAGAGGTAAGGAGGAGAAAGGTAAAAGGAGGAGGGAGAGGAGAGATGTGGAAGAGAAGGGATGGAGGACAAGAAAGAAAATAGAGATAGAAGACAAGAACAAGGAAGAAAATGGTTAAGAAAGAAAAGGAAATAAAGATGGAAGAAGAGGATGTTGAGCTAAAAGAAACGGAGTGGAAAGAAGAAAAAAGAGGGCTAAAAGATGGATGTGGGAGAGAAGGCAAAAGACAATTATACAAAAAAGGAGGTTAAGAAGAAGAGGATGGAGAGGAACAAGAGAAAGAGGAGGATGAAAGGAAGGGAGGTGAGAAAGAAAGACTGAGAAGGAACTGAGGAAGGGCAATAAGAGGATGAAAAGGAAGAGGAGAAAGAAGATGCGGGAGGAGATGCCTGAAACAAAGAAGAGAATAAGGTCGGGAGAATGTAAAGAAAATAAAAAAGGAGCATGAGCAAACAGAGGAGAAAGTTGGACGAGGAGGATGAGGTGTGATGAAGGAAGAGTGAAAATGATGGAGAAGGATAAGAGAATGAGAGAAAAGAGAAGGAATCGTTTGTTTTCCAGTTCTTATATTCTTTCAATATTCTTTTTTGTTATATTCCTTGTATCAGTAAAACCTTTCTTGTCCTATGGTGCCTCCCATATTCTTTTTACTTGTCTACATAATGGCTAACCCTCTCCAGTCACTAACATTTACATTTAATCCCAACACCCACATAGAAGCCTCGTGACCTATACCAATAACTAATTATATTGGGAGAGACTGTCTGGCAATAAAAGTTTTCCTTTTTTTTTTAAATTTTACATGATACTTTTGTAAACATGCAAACTTAAAATGAATCTCTTGGTTGTGTTTTATTGTTTGGTTTTTATTTTCTTACATAATGCAAACCAAGTCAATCCTATATTGTCCTAGAACTGTATCCCCGATAAATTTATGGCATTTTACAATCTGTAAACAACAATTTTCTCTTTTACATTTCATTATACCTTTCTAAAAATTCTGTGTTTTAGTTTCATCTTTTTAGCCTTCTGATCATAAAGCCCAAGTCAACCAGCAATGAAGAACACTTCTTAAGAGTGTGTAATATAAAGATTTCAATAACAAATAAAATCATTTTTAATGACTTTACCCCAAAATTTTTCTCAATTTTTTATGTTTGTGATTGTTGTTTTTTTCTTCTAAGCAATGCAGACCCCTCCAATTCCCCTTTGGGCCCAGACCTTTACTGATGATAGATTTATTGCAGTGTACATATCTGGTCATAAAACTTTGCCCTTTTACATTTAGATTCCTTTATTGTTGTAGACATTATAATCTGACCTAGGTTTTATCTTGATTCATAAAATCTGCCATTCAAAGCAGACTCCAGCTCCCAGATGCGTGCATCACATCCTCAGATCTTTGATTACATTTTAACCTACTTTGTCTATATTGATCAGGATTAGACAAATAGTGTTGATTCAGATCTACCCTGCTTCCCTGGGAGATAGCTGATCAGCAACTGCAATTTTTGCTTTTGTATCAATATTTTATCCACTTTTGCATAATAGTGTAGTAGTAAAGATAACTTTCATATAAAAGATGTAACGAGACAACTTTGATAAAAAGTATTAAAAGAGACTTAGAATTTTGTATTGACTATTAACAAGTGATTGATGGTGAAGGGTTTCATTATTTCAGTAGACTATCATGCTATATATTCCCAAACAAAAAGCATCTTAGAGATCTAGTTAAAGGTGGTATCCAACAGTGTCTATATAAAACACTATAAACAAAACCCACAACAGTGTCTATATAAAACACTATAAACAAAACCCACAACAGTGTCTATATAAAACACTATAAACAAAACCCACAACAGTGTCTTTATAAAACACTGTAAACAAAACCCACAACAGTGTCTATATAAAACACTATAAACAAAACCCACAACAGTGTCTATATAAAACACTATAAACAAAACCCACAAAAGTGTCTATATAAAACACTATAAACAAAACCCACAACAGTGTCTTTATAAAACACTGTAAACAAAACCCACAACAGTGTCTATATAAAACACTATAAACAAAACCCACAACATTGTCTATATAAAACACTATAAACAAAACCCACAACAGTATCTATATAAAACTTTATCAACAAAACCCACAACAGTGTCTATAAAAAACACTATAAACAAAACCCACAACAGTGTCTATATAAAACACTATAAACAAAACCCACAACAGTGTCTATATAAAACACTATAAACAAAACCCACAACAGTGTCTTTATAAAACACTATAAACAAAACCCACAACAGTGTCTATATAAAACACTATAAACAAAACCCACAACAGTGTCTATATAAAACACTTTAAACAAAACCCACAAAAGTGTCTATATAAAACACTATAAACAAAACCCACAACAGTGTCTTTATAAAACACTGTAAACAAAACCCACAACAGTGTCTATATAAAACACTATAAACAAAACCCACAACATTGTCTATATAAAACACTATAAACAAAACCCACAACAGTATCTATATAAAACTTTATCAACAAAACCCACAACAGTGTCTATAAAAAACACTATAAACAAAACCCACAACAGTGTCTATATAAAACACTATAAACAAAACCCACAACAGTGTCTATATAAAACACTATAAACAAAACCCACAACAGTGTCTTTATAAAACACTATAAACAAAACCCACAACAGTGTCTATATAAAACACTATAAACAAAACCCACAACAGTGTCTATATAAAACACTATAAACAAAACCCACAACAGTGTCTATATAAAACACTATAAACAAAACCCACAACAGTTTCTATATAAAACACTATAAACAAAACCCAAACTGCATTTTGGGGCATTTAGCATAATTTCTACATGAACTCCTGCTTAAGTAATGTTAAGACAACTTCTGACACTTCTTCTATCGACGGATGCATATTGTGAAAGAAAAATGCTCTAAAATGTGTCCACTTGATGCAGACATAGTGCTGCCTTCACTGTGTATAGCATGCTGTGAACACCTGGTATGATACCATACCCAGTCACATTATCCTGACACCGGCCAACAAGTTGTGGAACTTCCCTTATATATGCTTGTGTGTTGGCAAGGGAGCTGTACCAGTACCATTTTTAATGACTTTACTATGTTGCGGCCCGGGATCAAACCGTGGGCATCCTGTACCTGGAGCTGACGCTCTACCGATTGCGCTACCAAGTCGGAGTATTAAAAATCATTTCACATGCATGATTGTTAAAAACAGATGCCTTAGACTATCAGTTAAGGATAGCAAATAAAAGAATTGCTGGGGCAAATGAAGACCCCTAAAAAAATTGGTGGAATATTGCTCCACTGTTATCCAGAATTTAACAAAAACATTATATGCACCTCACAATTTTCTTCCTGCTTTTTAATACATATTTTTCATAAATCCAAATTATTTGTAAAAGAAAATTATCAGTTATCATAGTACCCAGATCACCTGTTTTGCCGTACACCATTTTAATAAATTGTCCTGCATGCTTTCTTAGTACTTATACATAACTCGTAGATGGTACTAATCATGAAAAGATTACTCTAATGTTAAGTCTTTCCAACTCTACAAAAAGCGCGACAGTGGTCTTTGATAAAAACAAATATCGATGTCAGAGCGGATTACCCAGATGACCATATTAAAGTAAGTGGTCACATTCTAAATTTAGAAATAGCTATCTCTGCAGCGTGGCTCGGATAGGAAACACCTATTTGTAATGACGAGTGGGGATTTATCCTTGACAGTTCACACAAATCTTTGGCACCAATGAACAGCATTTGCAAGACCTATTCAGATACCAATGACTAATTCGGTTATATGAGAAAAAAATGTGTTAGCCAAACTGTTGGACACCACCTTTTAAGATTAATATATTGTTGTTGTTTTTTGTTCATTATAGAGATTCTACCATAGTTGAGATATAATTAATGATATAATATATTATGGCTTTTGTATAATTCCAACTGAAACTATGGAATAAGAAAAAAAAACAGCAGGATTTCTTGTGTATAGAATTTAAGAAAATATTTTTGATGCTGAAAATATGATTAAGAAAGAAAAAGTTGCAGACGAACAGACATGTTTAACTACATCTCTTTATGCCATGAAGTGGGTATGATTTACTAACACAAATACTCCTTTACAAAAACACAAAACACAAATTTTCTTATTGATGATGTTTACCATATTTTATGTTTGTCAGGCACATGAATTATTTATGCGAATGTACCATCATAAAATATAAGAAAAAATATTTTTACAGAAGATGTACCAGTAGTCAATTTTATAATAACATGGAAATCAACATGAAAAATTGCCTGCCAAAGTCTGGATTAAAGACATTTAACTTGATTTTGTCTGTCATTATTTTTTTTACATTTTTTACATCAGTTCATTGAAGAATACATTACAGCAGAATGTCTAGATTTGTCCTATAGATGATGGTTCCTGTTAAAATTCCATATGACCTGTAAAAAATACTTACTAGCATGCCAGATTTTAAAACAGCTTTTAAAGGTGGTAACTAAAAGTGCAGACCAAAACAATTTTTCTCAAATTACAAAATAAATCATTGTTTCCCGAAAAAGTCCTGCAAAAAGATGTTCAATGATGCCCTATTTTTTAAAGGTGTATCATAAGAGGACACAAAATGCAGGTCCCAGAATAATAATACAAACATTTTTATAAGTGATCGTAACATTTCCGTATTCTACCAATAACAAATAAAATCCACATCACCTGGCTGAAGAAAAATAGTTCTTGACTTTATGATCATCGTTCATAAGAAACTATGTCAATTTCCTGCAAACAATCATTAGAAATAACATTAATGACTTTTGACAAATCATAATATTAATCATGTAATACAATTAAAACATTTATACTTATATTTATTTATCTGATGATACAAGAAAACAAACAATACATAAATTACTATAAGGGAAGGCACCAACAAAACTTTTAAAATTTAATTCAAAATGACTGTGATGGCTTCTTCAGAGCATTATAAACCATCGGCTCAATAAAATAATAAAATTCTTCTGAAAATATGTATTATTATAACAAAAACTGTTAAAAAGATGGAGAAGCAGAGACGGGAGAAGGGAGAACAAATTCTGGCTTCAGATTCCGGATTTACTTTATGAGCAATCAACCCACATGTGCACAACAAAGTACGGCTTTCAGACTTTTTTTTCTGGATTGTGATTAAAAATGCTAACAAATACCCCCAGTTCTACAGGTGAAAACCATCTGCAAGTGGTACGATAATGATAACACATCCTGAAGACCATATGGCTGGTATCAAACAATAAACCATTATAACCATTATAACAGAGCTGTGTGAGGTACCCAGAGGGGAAAATATGGGATCTACAAGACAAGAGGGCCAGGAAGGCCTTCTATCGCTCACCTGAGGACCCTGGCTTTCAGTATGGTTTGATGTCTAATCACAATTATATATGTACACAACCTTTGTATTCTAGTAATCACTAACTATTTGTTGAGCAAATCCTTGCACACATTAACCATACATGTGAACTCTATCACTTTCGGAGAGACTCCCACATTTAAGTTAAGGTTCAAAATTATTTGCAAATGAGGGCTATTTTACTCATTTTCTTAATCTCCCTACTTAGAAACAGATAACTTCATTCTTGTTTATATGAAAATAACAAATCTTCCACTTTGCAAGTGAAAATCTCCCAATTTGGCCTCAGAAAAAAGTTCACATGTATAATTACACCATGCTGACAAAGGTTCTGATGAAGTTCTGAGAATGCAAACAACAATTTTTTTACAGTGTTCACAGTGTTGTTCCATGAATTGTCTTAGTGACCTACTTTTTAACCCCCACATGCCTCTCTAACAAACATCCTGACCAAGACAGGCCCAAAGATCTCTCTAGTATGGTCAAACGGTTTTGTTTTTATTTGACCCATTGACATTCCTTTGACCCCAAATGTCCAACATACAAACTCCTCCAAGATTCCATGAAGACAAACATTCTGCCAAAGTTTGGTGAAAATTTGGCATAAAAATGGCCTCTTCAGTCTTCACAAGTTTTTTTGAGAATTTGATTTACATTTTGACCCCATGTGAAATTCTATCAAACGTGTAGCTTCTAGAGTGTGCACAAGCACATTGTTGACATTGTATGCCACACAACAATGACCAAAGGGGTATAAGGAAAGCTATGAGTAACCTCAAGCATATTGTGCTTAGGTGAGCTAAATGAGAAAAGGGGGCCCTCAAACAAACTGTGGTTTATGGAGGAAAAAAAGACTATAATCAATGGACTGAACAATTTTACCATGGCAAGCAGCTGCACAAATAAACATTTAAAAAATACATTGCCATGGTTACCACTAACAATAGAAAACCATTCCTAATCAAAAGATTGCAGAAACATTGTTACCTGTGATAAGCAGTAAATAATAATTTAAAAAAAGTTGATAAACTGTGAGGAAGTTCAGTTTTGTTATGTTTAAAATTGTAGTGGCTTTCAGGTGTTAAAATTTTATTATTATTATTATTATATAATTTCAACCATTTAACTTTGTATCCATTAACACTTAACATATTACTTAAAAATATTACCAGCACTATAGTTTCATCAAGGATCTAGCAGATGGTCAGTGGGTGGATAAACCCATTTAACAATGAAAAACAACAGTAATGACTAATTGTTGATGCACAGGAGTGGGATGCCAATATATGGAATGCTCACTGAAATTTCCAATGGGGAAAGTTTGTTTTGTGGACTTTCCTAACCTGATAAAGTAAAGGTCATAATTTGGTAAATGGTGTTCTATTTTATGTTTTTATTTTTATATTTATGCTTGTGTGTATGTTGTATGTAACTTTCAAAATAACTTTGAAAATAAACAATGAGATACTGAGAATATGTAACATCTTATGAATATAACTTTATAAACCTTTTCTCGAGATTTACAGTAAACTGAAAACTTTCAAATAAAAAACATAACATTTCAAACATCTGTGTTACCTGCTCCCATTTTGCTTCAATTACTTTACCTTTTCCACTTTTTGCATCGCTCTTTGATGCTTTGCATCAATGACTTTCCTTGTCAAATTTGTCTTGGGTTTTCTGCACATGGTCAACCAGTCGTGGAACTACCCTTATACTTGCTGAAGGGTTAGCAAAGGAGCTATACCATTTCCATTTTAAATGATTGTGGTATGTTGCGGCCTGGATCGGACCCGGGGCCTCCCGTACCTGGAGCCAAGGCTGTACCAAATCCAGTCACATAAATGCTTACACAAGGTGACTAGTGTTAGAACAACCTTAATATATTTTCCTGATAATAGGCAAATGAGCTACACCACTACAAACAAATTTGAACTAGCTTGGTACTACCAATTCTGTGAAGTTTCATCAAAATCTGACCAATGGTGTTCCAGAAAAAAGGAGGATGTCTGCAGATGGACAAACTGACAAAGAAAGCATCAGTTCTTGATGAAGCCAGCTAAGCAATGGGCATGTCTGTGGAAGATTGCAGATAAGTAACACCAATCTCCTGTATTAAATGAATACTTTAGTGGTTTTCTTTTTCAATAAAGTGTACTGTAAATAAGTGATCAAGTGAAGAGTTGTACAATGTAAATATAGGGTACATAGTTAGCATCAAAAAAATTATCATAGACTTGCTTTCAAAAACTTCAAACAAAGAGTTAGAGTCAGTTCTGTTTTACAAGTACCTCTCAAATCACATTTAGGTCTTCATATTTTCTTATTCAGCATGAATACTGACGATCCAGAGACCTTGCCATAATGTGAGGTGATCATCCCCTTTTACTAGAGAGACCTTGCCATAATGTGAGGTGATCATCCCCAGTTACTAGAGAGACCTTGCCATAATGTGAGGTGATCATCCCCTGTTGCTAGAGAGACCTTGCCATAATGTGAGGTGATCATCCCCAGTTACTAGAGAGACCTTGCCATAATGTGAGGTGATCATCCCCTGTTACTAGAGAGACCTTGCCATAATGTGAGGTGATCATCCCCAGTTACTAGAGAGACCTTGCCATAATGTGAGGGGATCATCCCCAGTTACTAGAGAGACCTTGCCATAATGTGAGTTGATCATCCAATGTTACAAAAGAGACCTTACCATAATGTCAGTTCATCATCCCCTGTTGCTAGAGAGACCTTGCTATAATGTGAGGTGATCATCCCCTGTTGCTGGAGAGACCTTGCCATAATGTGAGGTGATCATCTCCTGTTACTAGAGAGACCTTACCATAATGTGAGTTGATCATCCCCTGTTGCTAGAGAGACCTTGCCATAATGTGAGTTGATCATCCCCTGTTGCTAGAGAGACCTTGCCATAATGTGAGGTGATCATCGGCTGTTACTAGAGAGACCTTGCCATAATGTGAGGTGATCATCGCCTGTTGCTAGAGGGACCTTGCCATAATGTGAGCTGATCATCGCCTGTTGCTAGAGGGACCTTGCCATAATGTGAGGTGATCATCGCCTGTTACTAGAGAGTCCTTGCCATAATGTGAGTTCATCATCCCCTGTTACTAGAGAGACCTTGCCATAATGTGAGGTGATCATCCCCTGTTGCTAGAGGGACCTTGCCATAATGTGAGGTGATCATCCCCTGTTTGCTAGAGGGACCTTGCCATAATGTGAGGTGATCATCTCCTGTTACTAGAGAGACCTTACCATAATGTGAGGTGATCATCTCCTGTTACTAGAGAGACCTTACCATAATGTGAGTTGATCATCTCCTGTTACTAGAGGGACCTTGCCATAATGTGAGGTGATCATCCCCTGTTGCTAGAGGGACCTTGCCATAATGTGAGGTGATCATCTCCTGTTACTAGAGAGACCTTACCATAATGTGAGTTGATCATCCCCTGTTGCTAGAGGGACCTTGCCATAATGTGAGGTGATCATCCCCTGTTACTAGAGGGACCTTGCCATAATGTGAGGTGATCATCCCCTGTTACTAGAGAGACCTTGCCATAATGTGAGTTGATCATCCCCTGTGACTTGAGAGACCTTGCCATAATGTGAGTTCATTATCGCCTGTTGCTAGAGAGACCTTGCCATAATGTGAGTTGATCATCCCCTGTGACTTGAGAGACCTTGCCATAATGTGAGTTCATTATCGCCTGTTGCTAGAGAGACCTTGCCATAATGTGAGTTGATCATCCCCTGTTGCTAGAGAGACCTTGCCATAATGTGAGGTGATCATCCCCTGTTACTAGAGAGACCTTGCCATAATGTGAGTTGATCATCTCCTGTTACTAGAGAGACCTTGCCATAATGTGAGGTGATCATCCCCTGTTGCTAGAGAGACATTGCCATAATGTGAGTTGATCATCCCCTGTTGCTAGAGAGACATTGCCATAATGTGAGGTGATCATCCCCTGTTGCTAGAGGGACCTTGCCATAATGTGAGTTGATCATCCCCTGTGACTTGAGAGACCTTGCCATAATGTGAGTTCATTATCGCCTGTTGCTAGAGAGACCTTGCCATAATGTGAGGTGATCATCCCCTGTTGCTAGAGAGACCTTGCCATAATGTGAGGTGATCATCCCCTGTTACTAGAGAGACCTTGCCATAATGTGAGTTGATCATCTCCTGTTACTAGAGAGACCTTGCCATAATGTGATGTGATCATCCCCTGTTGCTAGAGAGACATTGCCATAATGTGAGTTGATCATCCCCTGTTGCTAGAGAGACATTGCCATAATGTTATTGTTTCTGAGGTATATATTGTCCCACCAAAAAGCCTTCCATTTTAAAGTGTTTGATTCACAGTGCTTCCTTCACTTATTATGTTATGAACATCTGGTATAAAATATCACGCCCAGTCAAAGTAACATGCCACCAGGCAGTTGACTTATCACACACCCCTTAGATTTAACTCCAAATAGATGATTCACTGTTAAAGGTGGAATCTGACAGTTTGTATCAAATACATGTAACAATATCTTACCACTGGATTGGGGAATATGGGTATAATTTTAGCATAAACTCCTACTTTAGTCTAAGTAGAGACAATCTTCAACACCACCTATATACCGTACAAACTGGTAATAAAATCCCACTTAATGTTTATTCTTCCCAAATATATAAATTAGCATGATAGAGGCCTCCTCTAAAAATAGATATCAATGTCACATTGGACTATATAATGTTATGCCAAAACTAATCTAAAAATAGCTATCTCTGCAGCATGGCTCAGATAGGAAATACCTATTTGCAATGTGAAGAGTGGGGATTTATGTGTCACTATTCACACAGATCTAGTGCATTAATGTACAGCATTTTGCATGACAATTATAGGCATAAATGACTTATTTAGTTATTTAAGAAAAAAAAATCTTTAATCAAAACTGTCGAATACCACCTTTAAGGAACCAATTAGTTCATTTTGTCTATATCATATCCGTTCAGTTAAGATCTGCATTTTGGCACCCAAATTTGCACTTTCTGAGGAATCATTTTTTCTCTGGCAGTTATTGCAAGTTTATATCTTATCTTTCTTTCAAATAAATGGAAGTTTTATTCAAAGGTTTGATGTTTGCTAAAACCAGTTAAAGCCGTCTCTGAGGAGCCATAAATATCCCTTTTCTCCTAGGTTTTGCTACAAATCGAAGGCTTCTTATTAAAGTAGGGAACTATGCCAGTAAAAGTAACAAAGTAGTGTTAAACATTATTGTAAAATGTAAAATTTTTATAGTTTAATCAAATGAAATATAAATATTTTTCCAGCTATAGAATGTGCAGTTGGCTTTTTAATTACTGCTTGTAACCGGAAAAAGGACCAGTGTCAGATGGACCTGTCAGATGGACCTACAGACTGATAGATGGACCTACAGTCAGATGGACCTACAGACAGACGAACCTACAGACAGATGAACCTACAGTCAGAAGGAACAACAGACAGACAGATGGACCTGTCAGATGGAGTTACAGACAGATGAACCTACAGTCAGATGGAACAACAGACAGACAGATGGACCTGTCAGATGGAGTTACAGACAGATGAACCTACAGTCAGATGGAACAACAGACAGACAGATGGACCTGTCAGATGGAGTTACAGACAGATGAACCTACAGTCAGATGGAACAACAGACAGACAGATGGACCTGTCAGATGGAGTTACAGACAGATGGACCTGTCAGATGGACCTGCAATCAGATGGACCTACAGACAGACAGATGGACCTACAAAGGGACAGATGGACCTATAGACTGACAGATGGACCTACAAAGGGACAGATGGACCTATAGACTGACAGATGGACCTACAGTCGGATGGACCTACAGTCAGATGGACCTACAGACTGACAGCTGGACCTACAGACAGTCAGATGGACCTACAGACAGACAGCTGGACCTACGATCAGTTGGACCTACAAACGGTCAGATGGACCTACAGACAGATGGACCTACAGACAGATGGACCTACAGTCAGATGGACCTACAGTTAGTCAGATGGACCTACAGTCAGATGGACCTACAGTCAGATGGACCTACAGACAGATGGACCTACAGACAGATGGACCTACAAACGGTCAGATGGACCTACAGACAGATGGACCTACAGTCAGATGGACCTACAAACGGTCAGATGGACCTACGGTCAGATGGACCTACAGTCAGATGGACCTACAGACAGATGGACCTACAAACGGTCAGATGGACCTACAGACAGATGGACCTACAGTCAGATGGACCTACAGTTAGATGGACCTACAGTCAGATGGACCTACGGTCAGATGGACCTACAGTCAGATGGACCTACAGACAGATGGACCTACAAACGGTCAGATGGACCTACAGACAGATGGACCTACAGTCAGATGGACCTACAGTCAGATGGACCTACAGACAGATGGACCTACAAACGGTCAGATGGACCTACAGTCAGATGGACCTACAAACGGTCAGATGGACCTACAGACAGATGGACCTACAGACAGATGGACCTACAGTCAGATGGACCTACAGTTAGTCAGATGGACCTACAGTCAGATGGACCTAGAGTCAGATGGACCTACAGTCAGATGGACCTACAGTTAGTCAGATGGACCTACAGTCAGATGGACCTACAGTTAGTCAGATGGACCTACAGTTAGTCAGATGGACCTACAGTCAGATGGACCTACAGTTAGTCAGATGGACCAACAGACAGTCAGATGGACCTACAAACAGTCAGATGGACCTACAGTCAGATGGACCTACAGTTAGTCAGATGGACCTACAGTCAGATGGACCTACAGTCAGATGGACCTACAGACAGTCAGATGGACCTACAGTCAGATGGACCTACAGTCAGATGGACCTACAGTTAGTCAGATGGACCAACAGACAGTCAGATGGACCTACAAACAGTCAGATGGACCTACAGTCAGATGGACCTACAGTTAGTCAGATGGACCTACAGTCAGATGGACCTACAGTTAGTCAGATGGACCAACAGACAGTCAGATGGACCTACAAACAGTCAGATGGACCTACAGACAGATGAACCTACAGACAGTCAGATAGACCTAGTGTCAGATGGACCTACAGTCAGATGGACCTACAGACAGATGGACCTACAATCAGTCATCTGACCTACAGTCAGATGGACCTACTGTCAGATGGACCTACAGTCAGATGGACCTACTGTCAGATGGACCTAGAGTCAGATGGACCTACAATCAGTCAGATGGACCTACAGACAGACAGATGGACCTACAGACAGACATATGGACCTGTCAGATGGACCTGCAGACAGATGGACCTACTGTCAGATGGACCTAGAGTCAGATGGACCTACAGACAGTCAGATGGACCTAGAGTCAGATGGACCTACAGTCAGATGGACCTACTGTCAGATGGACCTAGAGTCAGATGGACCTACAGTCAGTCAGATGGACCTACAGTCAGTCAGATGGACCTACAGTCAGTCAGATGGACCTACAGACAGTCAGATGGACCTACAGTCAGTCAGATGGACCTACAGACAGTCAGATGGACCTAGAGTCAGATGGACCTAACGTCAGATGGACCTACAGATAGTCAAATGGACCTACAGTCAGATGGACCTAACGTCAGATGGACCTAAAGTCAGATGGACCTACAGTCAGATGGACCTAAAGTCAGATGGACCTACAGACAGTCTAATGGACCTGCAGACAGATATACCTTCAGACTGACAGATGGACCTAAACTGACATATATACCTACAGACTGACAGATGGACCTACAGACACTCAGATGGACATATAGATGGACAGGTGGACCTACAGACAGATGGATCTACAGTCGGATCGATGGAGCTGTTAGATGGCCCTACAGACAGACAGATGAACCTGCAGACAGATGGACCTACAGTCAGATTGATCTGTCAGATGGACCTACATACAGACAGATGGACCTGTCAGATGGACCTGCAGACAGATGGACATGTCAGATGGACCTCCAGACAGACAGTCGGACATGTCAGATGGACCTACAGACAGATGGATCTGTCAGATGGACCTATATACAGACAGATGGACCTGTCAGATGGACCTGCAGACAGATGGACCTGCAGACAGATGGACCTACAGTCAGATTGATCTGTCAGATGGACCTACATACAGACAGATGGACCTGTCAGATGGACCTGCAGACAGATGGACATGTCAGATGGACCTCCAGACAGACAGTCGGACATGTCAGATGGACCTACATACAGACAGTCGGACATGTCAGATGGACCTACATACAGACAGTCAGAGCTGTCAGATGGACCTACAGACAGACAGTCAGACCTGTCAGATGGACCTGCAGACAGATGGACATGTCAGATGGACCTGCAGACAGATGGACATGTCAGATGGACCTCCAGACAGACAGTCGGACATGTCAGATGGACCTACAGACAGACAGTCAGACCTGTCAGATGGACCTACAGACAGATGGACATGTCAGATGGACCTGCAGACAGATGGACATGTCAGATGGACCTCCAGACAGACAGTCGGACATGTCAGATGGACCTACAGACAGACAGTCAGACCTGTCAGATGGACCTGCAGACAGATGGACATGTCAGATGGACCTGCAGACAGATGGACATGTCAGATGGACCTCCAGACAGACAATCGGACATGTCAGATGGACCTCCAGACAGATGGACCTCCAGACAGATGGACCTCCAGACAGATAGACCTCCAGACAAATGAACCTACAGACAGATGGACCTCCAGACAGATGGACCTACAGACAGATAGACCTCCAGACAGATGGACCTCCAGACAGATGGACCTCCAGACAGATGGACCTACAGACAGATGGACCTCCAGACAGATGGACCTACAGACAGACAAATGGATCTACAGAGACAAATGAGCCTAAAGACAGATGGACCTCCAGACAGATAGACCTCCAGACAAATGAACCTACAGACAGATGGACCTCCAGACAGATGGACCTACAGACAGATAGACCTCCAGACAGATGGACCTCCAGACAGATGGACCTCCAGACAGATGGACCTACAGACAGATGGACCTACAGACAGACAAATGGATCTACAGAGACAAATGAGCCTTAAGACAGATGGACCTGCAGACAATCAGATGGACCTACAGACAGTCAAATGGACCTACAGACAGATGGACCTACAGACGGACATATGGACCTACAGACAGTCAGTTGGACCTAGAGACAGTCAGATAGACCTACAGTCATATGGATGGACCTGTCACATGGCCCAACAGACAGACAGATGAACTTGCATACAGATGGTCGTGCAGACAGATGGACCTTCAGTCAGATGGACTGCTTCCCTGCCGAACAAAAATCAGCAGAAAAAAAGAACTATTAACATAGCTTTGAAATCTGTATCCACAAGAAAGTAATTTCTCTAGTTTGTAAGTGTTGCATCTATAGCAATCTTGTCTGACATGATAAGTGCACATTTATATGTACTTGTTGTTTAGCAGCAATCTGAATCAAATTATATTGCTAGACAAGGTGAATCTGGGAAGTACAATGTATACATGTGTTGGAGTAGACTGGCCTCCAGAAATAGCCCTGTGGCGATTGGATTGTGCATATGTAAAGAGATTACAATTTGGCTGGTCCATGAAAGTGAGTTTTCTTTAACCAAAGACAAATGATAACTGAAACAGACTTTCAAGTTCTGGGACTAGCAAGTTACACAGTTTTGCATATTTAATCTATGTAGCCATATATTACAGACGTTGCTGAACAAAGAAAGAGTTTTACAAAGTCTTTCAGGTGAACTGCAATGCCATTGTCCAAAGTCTACACAGGCTATCTCCACTAACAATGGCTGAACACAGCCAACATGACAATAATTGTGGCTGTGCAAGGTATATAAAATAAACAACATATCCATCCACCTAAAGAAAGATTTGACAGTCACAGACTTATAAGTTCTAAAGCTGAACCTATTAGTTTAAAACTAAGAAGGGTATTCCAGATGACCTAAGGTGCACCTGTTGTTCTACAAAGACAACTGCCTAATAATGTAGCTTGTATAATTTGGTATGAATAATGATAAAAAAAAAAATATTAAAAGTATTTATTTAATTAATTTATGTCTTCAACACAATGATGATTATAATGGCGATGTCCAGCTAATTATTGGTGGAAGAAGATCACCGACTATGTCGGGAAGAACCACTGGCGAACTGCAAGTTAGCTGGAAAACCACGCCACATGAAAGTTTTGCCCTCGCTGGGAGACAAACCCATGGGTTGAGTGAGGGGCTGAAAAGTTACAAGTCAGCAACCTGCTTGTCCATGGGTGCCTTTTTAAAGGTAATTTATATAAATAATGAATTTTGAGAAAAATGTGAGAAGATATACAAGCAAGGCTGCATGGTGGTGCTTCCCAGGTGTTTGGAGAGACCTCCCAACATGAAGAATTTCACCGCAGACTAAAACCCATGCAGCAAGAGTCATTAATATATCAATATAATTATTCTCTACAAGTCTGAAGTGAACATTAGTGCTGTGGTCCTCTCTGTTCACAAATGGAGAGTTGAGGTCACATTATCTCTATGACAAAAATTGCACCCATCATACTTTATTGGACATACAATTTGGAAAGACTGGAAAGCAAACCATGCAACAGAGCAAGTAAGCAATCAAAGGTTATATTTTTCTTCTCATGTTATGGTCTACAGGACCTGGTAATGCAATCGGTAGAGCGTCGGCTCCCGGTATGGGAGGCTACGGGTTGTATCCCAGGCCGCAACATATCAGTAAATATAAGGGTAGTTCCACAACTGGTTGGCCCGGTGTGAGGATAATGTGACTGGGTGTGGTATCATGTCAGGTGTTCACAGCATGCTATAAACAGTGAAGGCAGCACTATATCTGCTTCATGTGGACACCGTCTCCAGACAACTGTAATACTGTTGGTGGTATGATTAACCCAATAAACAAACATTTTTTTTGTCTCTCCTGACTAAACACACATCCTTTTATCATTTAATATCACCAGCAAAATCACCTCCCCTGCCACAAGACTTATGCATGCACTGACCCAAGTGTTAACCAACCAGTTAATGATTTTGTTTGACTTGATTTGCCTGGGGATCACCTAGGCTATTTTACTTTCAGAAACTGGCCTCAGAGGTTATATGGAGGAAAAGAAGCCCTTGCAAAATGGCAACCAAATGCAAAGACTTTGATACACTGTTGATTCAACATGTTGCCAAATTGCAAACCTACAGCGGCATATTGACAATGTGTTAGTGAGAAAAACAGGACAGGACTGGGGCAGGGGCAGGGGCAGGGGCAGGGGCAGGACAGGACAGGATGGACAGGACAGGACAGGACAAACATGTACATGTGTGTTAAGACCTTTGATACAATTAAGTAAATGCCATTTTTTAATTATTTTTTTTAGAAACTGTGCAGACTTTACAGTACGGATTCTTGTATTGTAGACTCATATGAGCTGAAGATTTGAGATTGTCTGATGTAGACATTCAAAGCATTTTTTGAAATCAGCGCCATTTTTATTATTTGATTACATTATTTCAAAATGGCAACCTAACTTTCTTCATATGTGCAGAAGCTACTTAACAATGTAGGAAGACCAAAGCATGTACAGAGACTCTCAGTGTATCAATAAATTTACCTTCAAGGTTCGTTTACAAACATGTAAGGAAAAGGCCAACGATGATGCGAATATTGATTTTGCACAGTATGCAAAAATAATTATGGTCCGCAGGAGTCAAATCAATAAAAAATTATAGTTTTGTTTTTTTCTGATGCAAACTTAAAACAATTACTTAAATCTTGAAATATTTCCAATGAATGCAGGAGAAATTCTTTCGTTTCATTCATCAAATCAATTTATAAAAAATTTCTCAGTAGTTTTTTTTTCAAATTGAATCAAATTATCATACCCAGTAATTTAGGCTCTTTAGGTGTAACCATGTTTAACTCTACTAAGCATAAAATGATCAGGCCTGGGCAAATAGAAGATCCAGGTCAGCCAGCTCTCCAATGGCTACACTGCAGTTTTTATAAAGACATAATATACATTATACATTATATATATTTAAAAAACAAAATGTTTCAAATGTCTTTGTTACTTGCTCCCATATTGCTTTAATATATATATTGTTACCTATGCAAGAAATTGTTAGGAATATAATAATGCTTTACTTATATTTTGTTTGCATTTATCATTTCACTTAAAGAATGACAGTTTGGGTGTGTTTTTTTGTGTGTGTTTTTTCAGCAAGTGTCCACTTAGAAGTGGATATAGTGCTGCTGTCACTGTGTATAGAATACTGTGAACACCTGGTATGATACCACATCCAGCCACATTATCTTCATATCAGGCTGTCCACTCATGGCACTTCCCTTACTGGAGACGTGCCGGAACACAACGCCTATATTTTCAATGCTCACGGAAATTTGCACATGGGGAAAGTTTGTTTATCGGGCTTTCTTAATCCGAAAAAATACTTATTTCATAAAAGGCATTCTATTTAGCTTATGCATTTTTTTCAAATTTTTCTTTTGTATGTCTGTTATTTCTTCAAAATAATTTTAAAAATAAACAATCAACTACTGACAAATAAAAAGCTTACTAGGTTCGAGAAAAATACTCTGAAAAATTTGTGTAATGTGAGGCTGCTGCACATGTGCAATTTCTGCTTGTACATTTTAGTTTTATAAGTAATTATAATAATTTTGCAATTGTTTTTTTAAACATTTTAGAAAACCTATTTAATGATGTCAGGTTTTGCTTTTTATTTTGTTTAAAACCATTCCATGGCCTCAGGAATATAAGTTATTCAAACTTTTTCTCGATATTTATAGTATACTAAAAGCTTTCAAATAAAAAACAAAATGTTTCAACTGTCTTTGTTACTTGATCCCATATTGCTTTAATCTCTACCTCTTCCACTTTTTTTTGCATCACCAATATTTCTTTCTTGGAGCGTTAGCAAGGGAGCTATAGCACCATTATTTTAAACACCTTACATGTAGTATGTCATAGCCTGGGATCGAACTGGGTGGCAGGTAAGGGTCTCTGCACCTGTAGCTGACCCTATCCAGATTAACTAATTTTAGCAACAAATCATTAGCATGAGGAGGGTTAACGTGTGGGCTTGAAGAGGTGCCAGGGGGGGGCGCAACCTTTGTCAATTTCTATCACAAGTTATCACTTGACTGAGGACAAAGGCAAATTGGTTCATTGATAGCATAAATAGCTTATCAGAGGTAACATTATTAAGCTTTGTGATCCATTTCTTAAAATTAGCATTTCGGTCTTATGTATAATCTTTTGCAACTGTATTAAATACAGAGATTGTCTAAGCATTTCTTGGTTAATAAGCATGTAATATGGGACAGATATGTGTGTGTGTGTGTGTGTGTGTGCGCGCGCGCGCGCGCGCGCGCGCGTGCGTGCGTGCGTGTGTGTAGTTAATTAAACAGCATACAGAGGTTTTGGGAAGCATTTTTGTTTCATTACAGCATAAGTATACAAATCATGATCTACTTATTTTCCTGTGATTTTTTTATGAATTTTTTTTTAAGTTACCAATCTTTGAGGCACTGACAGACTAGTCTGATTTCATGAGAACAAACAACCTTAGCAATTAAACACCCCAAAAATGGAAAATGGGGACCTTTCAACTTTAAATTACGCATTTATTTCCCAAAAATCTAGGTCTACCAAACCCATGCCTTTTGTACCCCCAATGAATGTCCTGGCCCGATTCACACAGCAGAATAATCAGAATAAAGTGGGGACAAAATGAGGTATGACACCGACCCTTACATCGGCATCATTGTGTGTAATTAGTTATTGGCAAAGGAATTAAATGCCTGTCATTGGATACCAGACCAATTAAATTGTTTGTTGAAACTGGTACTATGTTTTATGAAAAACACTCCAGCACTGTGTGACTGCTTGACCCTTAACCTGCTTGGTGTGTCTTGATTAGGTCTAGGCCAATTGTGTAGATCCAGCTGGGAGATGTTGGATTAGGACCTACAGTGCAAGCTGCAATGTCTCTGGCAGTGTGTCCTTGTTTCTTGGGTATGAATCTGTGTTGTTAACATATGTTGCAGCCTTAACCCTATACTCGCTGGAAACATCATCAGGGTCAGGGTTTGTTTCATGTTTATGCTTCACTTGTTGGAAACACCATAAGGGTCATTGTGTGTTTCACGTTTATGTTTTACTTCCTGGAAACACCATAAGGGTCGATTTGTGTTTCACATTTATGTTTTACTAGCTGGAAACACCATAAGGGTCAATGTGTGTTTCATGTTTATGTTTTACTTGCTGGAAACACCATTAGGGTCCATGTGAATTTCATGTTTATGCTTTACTTGCTGGAAACACCATTAGGGTCCATGTGCGTTTCATGTTTATGCTTTACTTGCTGGAAATACCATTAGGGTCCATGTGTGTTTCATGTTTATGCTTTACTTGCTGGAAACACCATAAGGGTCAAAGTGTGTTTCATGTTTATGTTTCACTTGCTGGAAACACCATTAGGGTCCATGTGTGTTTCATGTTTATGTTTCACTTGCTGGAAATACCATTAGGGTCCATGTGTGTTTCATGTTTATGTTTCACTTGCTTGAAACACCATAAGGGTCAATGTGTGTTTCATGTTTATGTTTCACTTGCTGGAAATACCATTAGGGTCCATGTGTGTTTCATGTTTATGTTTCACTTGCTGGAAATACCATTAGGGTCCATGTGTGTTTCATGTTTATGTTTCACTTGCTGGAAATACCATTAGGGTCCATGTGTGTTTCATGTTTATGTTTCACTTGCTTGAAACACCATAAGGGTCAATGTGTGTTTCATGTGTATGTTTTACTTGCTGGAAATACCATTAGGGTCCATGTGTGTTTCATGTTTATGTTTCACTTGCTGGAAACACCATAAGGGTCCATGTGTGTTTCATGTTTATGTTTCACTTGCTGGAAATACCATTAGGGTCCATGTGTGTTTCATGTTTATGTTTCACTTGCTTGAAACACCATAAGGGTCAATGTGTGTTTCATGTGTATGTTTTACTTGCTGGAAACACCATAAGGGTCGATGTATGATTCATGTTTATGTTTTACTTGCTGGAAATACCATTAGGGTCCATGTGTGTTTCATGTTTATGTTTTACTTGCTGAAGGCACCATTGGGGTCAATGTATGATTCATGTTAACCCTTTACATGCTGGAAACACCAAAAGGGTCAATGTGTGTTTTATGTTAATCATTTACTTGCTGGAAACACCTTAAGGATAAGTCTGTATTATATTCATGAGCAGGATGGTGTTTTCCGCAAGTAAAGTGTTAAAATAAGGTGTAGAGGCTAATGTACCCTGAAATTTAAATTACCAGTTATGTGCCATTTAGAGAAATTGATACATGTAATTGAGGAATAAATTGTTAATTATGGATGTTCATTGATTTATTACTGGTTAATGAACCATATTTGGCTGTTTAAAGTATCAAGTAGTCTGAAGGACTTCACAATATACTTTAAACAGCCCAACTCAGTTTATCAACTGATGAACATCAAAAAACAACAATTCATTTCTTATATTTACATTACACTTAGATTCAATTAAAATTCATTCATTTGCTACACCTATATATCTAATGCTTACTGAAATTTGCACATGGAAAAAAGTTTGTTTTGTGGAATTTCTACACCTGATAAAATACGGGTCTGAATTCAGTTAACAATGTTCTCTTTAAGCTTTTTTATATTTATTTATTTTTGTGTGTCTGTAATTTTCAAAGTAACTTTGAAAATAAACAATAAGATACTGAGAAAGAAACAACATACTACGTTCGAGAAAAAATACTTTCTGAACAATACTTAATTGTGTAATGGGAAGCTGCTGCACATGTGCACTTTCTGCTTGTACACTTTAGTTTTATAGTTAATTATGATAAATTTGCAACTTTTTTCTACATATGTTACATATATAAAACCTATTCAATGGTGTCAGACTTTGCATTTTTTTTTTGTTTTAAACCATTCTATGGCCTCATGAATTTAATTTATACATACTTTTTGTCAGGATTTATAGTATACTGAGAACTTTTTAATAAAATCCATAACCTTTCAAAATGTAATGTATTTGCAAACAAATAAAAAAATATATTGTTTAACAAATAAAAAAATACATTCTTTAACAAATAACATCTGCTGTGGAAATTTTTCACAAAGACGTCTGTTGATTTGATGTCAAGTTTGTGATCACTTATGAAAAAAGTTAAAAAAAGCTCTGCCCACCAAGGCAATCAGCTATCAGGAATGCAAGCACCCATTGTCTATATCAAACTGTAGTTTATCAAGAAATGAATATATTTTTGATGTAAAGTTCTTTGCAGTGGTAAACATAGGAAATGTAAATATTTTGTATTGTTCTGTTTAGATAATCTAAACTTGAGCTAAAGTGTACCCCTATACTTTGCCTTTTGTTTATATTAAGGTTGTTATTGTCTTTCCCAAACAAAATTGGGAAGATGATCTATAGCCATGACATTGGGAATGAAAAAAAACAACACTGGTTAAAGGATTTAAAAAAATATTTCTGTAAAAAAAAAAAAAAAAAAAAAAAAAAATTGTTTATCATGTCCCTGTAGAAGCTTGTACATATGTCAGATTGCAGTCCCTAGTATCCTAACTCAACTGTAGTGCCCTAGGAGAGGTAATTTCTATTGCTCTTGTTTCATCAATACCACCAATATCATAATTATAACATCATCAGTATCATCGTCTTCATCATCATCATCATCATCATCATATTCATCACAAGCAGTACCAGCAAACCAAATGCTGTCTCTTATTTTGGTAATTATCAACTGTTTAGAAATATTAATCTTACACAAAATTTGACAGAGCATTTGGTGATAAAATCCGATATCATTTTTGATTTACTAATCAAACAGAATGTCAGTTAACAGGAGTGTGATTGGTCAGATTCTCCGCATACATCATTCTGATGTTTTATTAAGGAAAATAACACAAATAAACACACAACATCCAATATTTAAGACATAACTGCCACAATAATACATCTCTTGATATGTAAATATGATAAATGGGAAAAGAATTATATAAATATTATAACAAGATTTTTCCTGTTGTTTACACTGCAAACTGTATTGTCAGGCAATTTGTCTTTGTCATAAATTGAATGTTCCATAAAACAGCCATGCAGTTTCTTTTATTTGTATGCCGCAAAATCGATAACAAATAAGGACCCTGGGTAATTTGTTCGAATCTAACTCCAGAGACTGCTCGAACATGACATGACCTTGGTTAAGGATATTTGGTGAGATGGTTGTCTCCCTTTGATGGAATCATCAGGAAGTGCGAAGTAAGAGCAAATCACAAACTAGTTTTAAGCATCCCAGCCAGACCTTTTGCTGAGGTGGTAATGTTGTTTTTTCTTTGTACCTGTAATGTCAGTTTAGGAACCCCAGTCATTCCTTTTGCCGACGGACTGTTCCAAGGCGGTAACTGTTTGTTTTTCTTTATATCTGTAATGTCAGTTTACGAACCCCAAGTGTTTCTTTTGCCGACGGACTGTTCCAAGGCGGTAACTGTTTGTTTTTCTTTATATCTGTAATGTCAGTTTACGAACCCAAAGTGTTTCTTTTGCCGACGGACTGTTCCAAGGCGGTTACTGTTTGTCTTTCTTTATATCTGTAATGTCAGTTTACGAACACCAGTCGTTCCTTTTGCCAACGGACTGTTCCAAGGCAGTTACTGTTTGTTTTTCTTTATATCTGTAATGTCAGTTTACGAACACCAGTCGTTCCTTTTGCCGACGGACTGTTCCAAGGCGGCAACTTTTGGTTTTTCTTTATATCTGTAATGTCAGTTTACTAACCCAAGTCGTTCCTTTTGCAAACAGACTTTACCAAGGCAGTAACTGTCAGTTTTTCTTTAAATCTTTAAAGCCCAGTCATTCCTTTTTCCAACTGACTGTTCCTTGCAGTATCTGTTGGTATTTCTTTGTGTGATGTCTGATCATTTTTAGTCACTTTTACTTTAACTTGTCTACCGGTATATACCTTTTACCAGCCAAAGTTCAAATTTTAGTATTTTTGTTTTTTCTCATGAAACCTTTCCCTATATTCCTTTTTTGAGTCAGCAAGTTTATAACAAGTAAACATCTATATGAGCTTTTCACCAAACCTTTCAACCCTGAGCTTTTTGCCCTGACTTTTTAAATGCTAATTTTAAATGCTACTTTTAAAGGTCTAATCATAATGAGTCTATATAAAATGTCTAGGTTAAGGCATATTACTGTTTAGTGTTATAATATTTAATGATATAAGAAGAGTTTCATTATTTAGAAAATGCATTAAAACTTGAAAGATTTCCTAAAAGGCGGTATCTGAGTGTTTGCCTTTAGCAAATACATGTAATTATGTCATATCCCTGTTTAGTGGAATTTTAGCATAAACTCTTTATAACCTCATACTTCTATCTTAGTACAGACGATTCTGACAATAACTTACCGGTACAAAAAATGCGTCTTATCACTAAGACTTTACGGTAGTTGTTAGACAGTACTAATTGCGAAATAAATGTTTATTCTTTTAAAATCTATTAATGAGCACAACCAGTACATCTGCTAAAAATAGTTAACATCATCAGATAATGATGACATAATGGAATTTCAAAAGTAAATACTGGTAGTCATGTTGTTTTCTTAGTGTAAAAATAGCTAATTGTAGAGTGTAGCAAAAGAGGGGGAAAATATATTTCTGATGACAAGTGGGGAGTTATGCTTTACTTTTTACATAGATGTAGGGCCCTTATAAACAGTATTTCAAGGGACCTTTTCAGAAAATAACATAGATGTAGGGCATCAATAAACAGTATTTCAAGGGACGTTTTCAGGTAAAAACATAGATGTAGGGCGTCAATAAACAGTATTTCAAGGGACGTTTTCAGGTAATAACATAGATGTAGGGCATCAATAAACAGTATTTCAAGGGACGTTTTCAGGTAAAAACATAGATGTAGGGCGTCAATAAACAGTATTTCAAGGGACGTTTTCAGGTAATAACATAGATGTAGGGCATCAATAAACAGTATTTCAAGGGACGTTTTCAGGTAAAAACATAGATGTAGGGCGTCAATAAACAGTATTTCAAGGGACGTTTTCAGGTAATAACATAGATGTAGGGCATCAATAAACAGTATTTCAAGGGACGTTTTCAGGTAAAAACATAGATGTATGGCGTCAATAAACAGTATTTCAAGGGACGTTTTCAGGTAACAACATAGATGTAGGGCATCAATAAACAGTATTGCAAGGGACGTTTTCAGGTAATAACATAGATGTAGGGCGTCAATAAATAGTATTTTAAGGGACGTTTTCATGTAACAACATAGATGTAGGTCATCAATAAATAGTATTTTAAGGGACGTTTTCAGGTAACAACATAGATGTAGGGCGTCAATAAACAGTATTTTAAGGGACGTTTTCATGTAACAACATAGATGTAGGTCATCAATAAACAGTATTTTAAGGGATGTTTTCATGTAACAACATAGATGTAGGGCGTCAATAAATAGTATTTTAAGGGACGTTTTCAGGTAACAACATAGATGTAGGGCGTCAATAAACAGTATTTTAAGGGATGTTTTCATGTAACAACATAGATGTAGGGCGTCAATAAATAGTATTTTAAGGGATGTTTTCATGTAACAACATAGATGTAGGTCATCAATAAACAGTATTTTAAGGGATGTTTTCATGTAACAACATAGATGTAGGGCGTCAATAAATAGTATTTTAAGGGATGTTTTCATGTAACAACATAGATGTAGGGCGTCAATAAATAGTATTTTAAGGGACGTTTTCATGTAACAACATAGATGTAGGGCGTCAATAAACAGTATTTTAAGGGATGTTTTCAGGTAACAACATACATGTAGGGCATCAATAAACAGTATTTCAAGGGTTGTTTTCAGGTAATAACATACATGTAGGGCATCAATAAACAGTATTTCAAGGGACGTTTTCAGGTAATAACATACATGTAGGGCATCAATAAACAGTATTTCAAGGGACGTTTTCAGGTAACAACATAGATGTAGGGCATCAATAAATAGTATTTCAAGGGATGTTTTCAGGTAACAACATAGATGTAGGGCGTCAATAAATAGTATTTTAAGGGACGTTTTCAGGTAACAACATAGATGTAGGGAATCAATAAATAGTATTTCAAAGGACCTTTTTAGGTAATAACATAGATGTAGGCCATCAATAAACAGTATTTCAAGGGACCTTTTCAGGTAACAACAGAAACATTCATTGATCTTTTTTTATTTGCTTTTTTATACAAAATATTGATCTGAATCCAAAGCCACCTTTATCACAATCAACAATCTGAAACGCTGAACATGCTTACAAGAATTTATTGACAACAGCTTTATTATCTATAAAACAAGAAAGCATTATTTCCATAGCAACTAAGTAAACATAGAAAATTGTGATGGTAAAATCTATAATTTGTTATTTTTACAGTAAACTCTGCTGCAGTCTGTTTAAAAAGAATCATTAATCAGCATCTCAACTCTAAGTAATTAAACCGGAATCAATATATCTTTGCAAAAATACAACTTACAAATACCCATTAAGGAGGATAATTGCTTGGTTGGCAGAAGAAAATAGCATTATAAGCAGCAGCAGCAGCAGCATTATAAGCATCAGCTTTATCACCATAAGCAGATTGGCATCTTAAACTCTCATATATCCTTGGCAATTTGAGAATATTTTTGTTTTGTCTTCAGTAATATATCACACCAATACAATTAATGGTCTTTTAAGCAATATCTAGCAATTTTAGGGGACAAAGATCTCCAGACAAATATCTGACTAGAACTGCCGATGACACATGGCAGGTTAGCTGGAACAGCCTCCCCTCAGTAAATCCTTTGCTCTGACCAGGACTTGAACTTAGGTATTAAGGGGCTGAGAAGTCATGAGTCACAAGTCGACAACTCTACCATTTGACCATAGGTGACCTCCAAGTTAAAATGTTTTCAAACACTTAAAACATCATCATCAACCTAAATCAAAATATCTAGAATTAAAGTATTTTCCACAGGAAATATCTTTCATCATAATCTGCAGCAGCAACAACAGTATTGACATTACCTGGTCTAAGATTAGATGTAATAACTGAATGGACCCTAGATTTATACCATTTCCTGCGTAACAGCCGTTGACCACTGCTAAGCAAATAGTACAGATCAAGATCAGAAAATCGACGATGAGAAAAACAGATTCAGTTCTAGACCATTTGCTTTTTTCTGTTAAGTGTTGCAATGAACCTTAACAATAATAGGGACTGGCAACATATGCAGCAAGTTAAGGATTCAACAGCCCACACTATTGGCATGTCAGCAAGATAAACAACAAATTGCAGCTTACATAAATTGATTACACTTTAATTGAAAACAACAGTCATGCTACATGTCTGCCTTAAGCTATTTAAGGCTTTAGAGCCTGATTAAATATCAGGTTTTAACGATTAAGGGATGGAGGTACATGCTAGCTTAGTTCTTAACCTACTGAGCAAACATTGACCAGACTCAAAACAAATTGTGTAGAAATGGATCAGCAAACAGCCACTGGGAGCTGTCTAATCAGGATCCACACTGTTTGCTTCATAGCATCAGGCAATGTCGTGCTACCTTTACATGTTCTATGTTAATTGCTATATACCTGTACTTTAGCTCTAAAACTGGTAAGAACAAATTAGGCTTAGGTAAATAATGAAGATATCGATCAGCCAGCTGGAAGCTGTCTGATCCAGATTGGCACTAATTGCTGCGGTCTCCAGAAAAATTGTGTTATTTTTTTGTGTATTTTTAGCAAATATGATATATCTTGCATTGCTTAGTAATAGTTGAAGCATCATGAAATATTTTCACTCACGTTTGAAACATCTGGCCGGTTTGGTAAAGGTGGTATTAAACAGTTTGGACCAGACGTCTTTTCCTCAAGCAACAAAGGAATTATTGTTACCTGAACAGATCCTGCGAAAAGCTGTTTATTGATGTTCTACACCTAGGTGAAAAACACCACAATCATCATTACATACGTGTATTTATTATCTGAGCCACGCTGCACAGTTAGCTATTTTTAAATTAAAAAAAAACACAACACTTGTATTTGCGATAAATTTATATCATCGTCCACATCACCAGCAATGACAAGGATGTCTGTATTCAGCAAAAATCCCAATTATGCTTATTTATGGATTTGACAAAAATGAACATTTTGAGGGTTTTTTTAACGAGTTGTACTGTCTTTAAATAAAATAAGATGTTAAAAGTCATCTTTGCTTAGACTAAGGCCAGTATTCAACAACTATTCTTTAGTTAGAACTGCTCATGGATTTCAATCCACAATATCTTCATTTTGTATTTACCTACACGTCTGAATTTTTACATGACACTTTAACGTTGCTACTTTGAGCTTAAAATCACATTAAAACTTCAAAAATAAGCTTTTTTTTTTTGTTGGTATGATAATTGTTACTTGGGTTTAAGTCAAGACTTAGGCTTAAGAATAGTTGGTAAATTCGGGCCTTAAGTTTGATTTTCTGTGGAAATAATTTACAAAAAAGCCCAAAGAAAGATCAGATATTGTTACATGTATTTGATATAGGCAAACTTTCAGACACCAATTTTAAGATGTTTTATGGATTAGCTATGATGAATGTCTGTTCTCACTTTTTTCCATGTATTTTTGATGATTTTTTTGGTTAGTTTTATAATGGAAGCATGTATAATATTTGGACATTTACTGGAAGATTCAAAATCAAAGACCATTATCCAACTATTTTAATTATAATAGACATTCCAGCTGCATGGCAAAAATCATTTTCAACATGATCATTGGCAGTAACCAGCCTCATGCACTTCCTAAACTCAGACAGCGGACTGCATGAAACAAAACATCGCTAAACATCATATCATGGCCCTGACCTTTTGGACAGATAGCAATGGCACCAACAGTCGAATTCTTTGCCATCTGCAACTCGCTGTGCGAGAAACAACCAATTTTAAACAGCACAACATAAACAACATCTTGAAGCATAGAACAAATGAAATGTTTGAAAAAGGTATATTTTTCATTTTTGCCCAAAAATATTAACCAATCAGAGAGCTGTAATTTGTTTACCTCCTTAAAAGTGCTTACAAGTGAAGGCAGAAATTTTTTTAAAGCAACAAGTAGCATGTAAAGATTACACATCTCTGAACAGGTTAAAACTTGCTGAAACTGTCAAAAAGTTTGAAAAATCTCAGTAATGACAAAAATATCAATAGTTTGTTATTATAATAGGTACCTATAGTAAATAGTGATCAAATATTACTATTTTGTAAAAAACCTTAACACAATGTGCCCATCTGTAGTGTAAATTTTGCACTTTACAATTAAGCATTAAAACAAAAGCTTGTGAGCAGAAAGCAACGGTAACTAAGGACAAAAACATTGTACTGTTAACCAAGGTCATGTCTGTCAACTAGTTAAAGTTGACAAGTAACCAGCAAAAAGAATCCAATTCAATTGGTCATTAACTCTTAGCCTGCTAAGCACAAATTGATGAAGACTTGCCAAACAGTGCATAAACAGATCAGCCAACTCCCTTCTGAAAGCTTTCTGATCAGAACCTACACTATTTGCTGACACGCCTCTATTAGAATCTATCATTACATTGTTTGCAAAAAAGAAAATGGAAAAAAACATTAAGTATAGGTGAAGAAGCAGGCTACGGATGAAAAATCTCACGGAGCAGGAAATCAATAACATTAGTGTTACATGTAGTATAGGTCTTACAATGTCGGAACAAGTTGTCAACCTAATAAGATGCCATTAGGACACGGGGGTTCCATTGAACAATTCAGGCGTACAAAATAAATGAATCATTATGGTACGTACTTTAACAAGGATCTGTAATGGAAGGAACTGGGAGGTTTTAACTTAGCTTTTGTATAGCCCTGACATAATTATGGTCATCCATTGTGGCTACACCAAGCTCTTACTGCTGGAGGATGTACCCTGAAAAATGTCTAAGTAAACCATTGGTGCATTGTTGCCTAGCTGGAAGACTGTCCCTGGGTCCCCAAGTATTGATGGGGAATTTAAGAGGAAATATAATTATGAAACCTCTTCAAGTAAGCTGAAAACTTTCACAGCAATGATTGTCGGAGGTAGAGAAAACTGTTTTTGCTGTTGCTGTGCAGAGATCATCACTGTTAAGATAACTATATAAAATCTTTTTTCAACATTAATTTATCATTGTTTCGTAATATCAAAACTGTAGTATTTCACATATTCATAATGTCGTTCAATTGTGCTGAAATAGAATAAAAGGAACACATATAAAGTGTAATTTTTAACCCTGTAATTATCCTTATTATTAAAACAAGTCTTCAATAAAACAGAGCATAATCAAGAAGATGCAAACTGAGCACTAAAAATATGAATGAAGATAAATGCCTCAACATTTAGTTACCATAAACTTGAATTGTTAGCTGCAGAAGCCACTGACAGTTTGCAATTCTTACAAACTCTACAAAAAGTTAATGTGGATTTAGTTAGTCTCACCAATATACTGATTTTAAAGGACAAGCATGGAATTTGAGTTCAGTGATTAAATCAATACCTGAAAATAATGCATGGGAATGCATGTAATTGTTGCAGCTAATGTAAATCCTGACTATGAAGCATGAGTTGACATCAATCACTGGTTTCAATCATGTTTTTTTAATTGTTTACAAAATACCCAGGGAATCACTGAGGCTATTTCTATCGCAGATCAATGAAGCGTCAAAAGGTCACATGACTTTTACCTTACAACAAAATGGCTGTACTAGTGACCAACTGAGTAAGGTTTGCACTAACAATTCAGTAAGAATCATCACATGATGTTCCCAAAACAATTTGCAAAACATGCATGGAATCTAAAAATAGTATTAAAAGGCTACATAGCCCTAATATGAGAAAATGCTGAGTGAAAAAGTTATTTTAATAACACAGATAATTTTCTATTACAATATGCTAGCATTCAATAAGTTTAATCATAATAACAGGTTTTTTTTTAATATAATGAAAATCTGGATTCAGCCTTTAGGCACTCTTTTGAAGCAACTTTATCGGATGCTTTTTCACACCTAACTGGTTTCACAACACCACAATTAATAGATATTAAACAATCAAGGTGGTAACATGGAGCAATTATAGAAGGAGAAAGACCCCAGCCAGTTACCTAAGTTGAACCAATTTCAAACAGCTAGTCACATGAAAAAGCTGCTCACATGAGAGATTTTGCCCAGACAGGGACTTCTGTGAAATCCAGCAATTAAGACATACTCTGTTTGTGTCTTTATATGTAATAGAATTAACTGAAGGCCAAAGAGCTTAATTAACAAAGGGGTTCAGTTCACAGAAATAATGTTATAATATATAAATATACATAATATTGCAATTGAGAATGTTTTTCTTGTTTAGAAAACATAAACTTTGAGAGAGAATACAGCATAGGTTATATACATATATATAATTTATATTATAAGAGATTGATTTATTTATTTTGATAATTCAAAATATACCAAGAACAGAACTTTAAGCAAACAGTTATAACTAATAGCTGGCAAAAAAGGGCCATAACTCCTCTGACATTCAGTAGAAAATAGCCTGAATCAGACTTGATCTGTATGTGATGTGTCATTATTTTTTAACCAATGGAAAAAGTCATTTCAACCCTTACAAAAAACAACCAACAGGCAAGCATATGACAGTCTGGGGCAACTTTTTATGCTCCTTTACCATGTTTACCATGTTCCTAAATAAATATAATAAAAAGACATGAAAAACCTTAGTTTCCAGAAAATAATAAAGAAAGAAGAACACTCTCTATATGGAGATGTATTCTGTATACCTTGTGTTTATATATCTATAACCAAGACTGTGTTACCAGATCGTAAAACAATGACAAGAGCTTTTCCCATCTGCTAGCCATCTAATTAGTTCCCGGAGCTGTCAATTAAGAATGGTGTTCATCATAGAGTCACTATCTCAGGACTAATGTACCACAGAACAATGAGCGAGATAAGACTAGAAGGCCCTGTCTGATTAACACTGATACACAAAGGCCTAGAGGGTTAGATTTACTGTACAGTTAGACTATGAACAACATTCCTATGATTATTTATGCATTCTACCTGTTGTTTTATAAAGAGCACCTACAGTCTCGTGGGTTCAAACTTAAAGTCCCTCAACCTGCGCTTCATTGCATTTACACAAGGTACAATGTATATAATGACCATATTTGAGTTAGGTTGCATTTATTTATTCATTTGTGAGAGCAACCTCAAAACACTTGGTTCAAATTGCTCACTCAAAACCACTTAATCCAATAGTTTGCCTATATAAAGTACATATGTATATATGCATAATATGTTATGCCTTTGTGGGGAGTTTTGGCATAATTTCTAAATAAAACCCATACTGTAGCCTAATCAAGAACAATTGAGAACACTACCCCAATACAGTATAAATCATGAAAAAAGTCTTTAAATGTGTATTCTTTCAAAATCTACAATAAAACATAATAAGAATTTCTGCTTGAAGCAGATATTAATGCCACAGCCTATTACCAGGATGGTTATATAACTTGATCTCAACAAGAGGGCCATGATGGCCCTTAATCGCTCACCTGATGACACAGGCTTTAGTACGCTCAAATCAGGCATCAAGTAATGTGGAGTTATTTACTTTAGAAATTTTTGGTGAAGATTGGACCATTAGTGTGGCCACTGGGTTAATAACATTTTCTAAAATTTTACCAAGTAACCTACTGAATCCAAATGACTCACTTCAAAACATATGTAAAATATCATACTGGCAAACATGCTGGTCAAGTTTGGTGAAGAATGGGCCATCAATGTAGCCTCTTAAGTGTTTTCACAAGGTTTTTCTAAAATGTAACCTAGTGACCTACTTTTTGACCCCATGAGACCCAATGACAAACTCACCCAAGAGCTCATGTAGACAAACATTCTGACCAAGTTTGGTGAAGTTTGGGCTATAAATGTGGTCTCTAGTGTGTTCACAAGCTTTTTTTTAAAGATTTGACCTAGTGACCTACTTTTTGACTCCACGTGACCCAGTTACGAACTCATTCAAGATTTCATGCAGACAAACATTCTGACCAAGTTTAGTGAAGATTAGGCTATAAATGTGGTCTCTAGTGTGTTCACAAGCTTTTTTTTTAAAGATTTGACCTAGTGAACCTACTTTTTGACTCCACGTGACCCAGTTACGAACTCATACAAGATTTCATGCTGACAAACATTCTGACCAAGTTTGGTGAAGATTGGGCTATAAATGTGGTCTCTAGTGTGTTCACAAGCTTTTTCTAAGATTTGACCTAGTGACCTATTTTTTTACCCCACGTGACCCAGTTATGAACTCATCCAATATTTTATGCAGACAAACATTCTGACCAAGTTTGGTGAAGATTGGG